>CM050164.1:444643836-445243836 GCA_027410445.1 Discoglossus pictus | reverse complement strand
GTTAATTCTAATTTCCATGATATGATACTATTAATGTCATTGCATCTATATTTGGATTTTATCAAATTTGTATTTATGTTTTGAATATGCTTCTATTTTAGTATGACTTCAATTCTCTTCTATTATGGTTTTATGCCTAGTATATGATCTATCTTTACTACTGTGTCTATTTGTTCACTCTTTTAAATATGTTACCTGTCCTGATTAACCCTGGGTAAAATTATCCTAGGGGGACAGGGTGATGAAGGGAGAGAGAGGTTTGTTTTAGAGAAAGGAAGGATAAAGATAGCCACTATGACTAAAATTCCAAACTAGATTTTAAAATGTACCCTTTAAATGAATGGGGCAAATGTGAAGCCCTCATTGAGTCCCATATGGGCCAAACTCTTTAGGTGGAAAATCCACCAAGCTTCTCTCTGAAGTAGTCTCTGCTCAATGTTGCCACGCCAATCAGGAATTTTCACTTTCTCAATACCAGTAACATCACCAGCATGCTGGGAAATCACATGACGTGCTACTGGAACAACCAATTTATTGTGTAATGAGTTAATGTGTTCCAGGGTTTTCCTATGGAGCTGTCTTGTCGTCTTTCTGACATACTGGACCCCATACTGACAGGAGATTAGGTATACAACTGATGTCATTCTACAATTGATCGTGTCTTTGATCTTATATTTTTGTTGATCAACAAAGCACATTATCTCATCAGTTTGTTGGATATATGTGCAGGCCTTACATGAGTCACAGCTTTTTGATCCTATTTTTGGGGGCATCATAATGGCTATGTCCCAATTTATCTTTTGATATTGGAGGCACGTCGAAATGTTATAGAGGCTCTTTCACTTATAATGTTTTTTAGGTCACTATCTGATTGAAGGATGTGCCAATGTTCTTGTAGAATGTTTCTTATTTTTTTCACTGTGTACATTAAAGTTCCCAATAAGTCTGATCTGAATTTCAAATTGCCGCATCGTTTGGGCATTTTTCATCAACATTTTCGCTTTTGCATATGCTTTTTTAAGAGTGTTGTGTGAATAGCCTCTATGGCGAAATCTCAGATATAAATCCTTTGCCTGTTCCTCAAAGTATGAAATCAGTTTAAAGTTGCACCTCAAACACAGATATTGACTAAACGGGATACTATGGATTAGATGTATTGGATGATGGCTAGTGGCTAATAATAGGCTATTAGTTACCGTTTCCTTTCGATGAGTTTTAGTTATCAATCTATTATCAGTCAATCGTATAATTAATAGGTCCAAAAAGTTCAATTTGGGCTACATTAACTGTATGTGTAAGTTTTAAGCCTACATTATTCTGGTTTAAGATGGATATAAACAATAATAATTTCTCAATGCTCCTATTCCAAATGAGAAAAATATTGTCTGTATTACGAATACTTATAGGTATTAAGTCTGTGTATTCCAGGAGGTCCTCTCCAAAGACAGTGAATTCTTCCCACCGCCCTAAATGGAGATTTGCATATGATGGTGCACAGGTAGTCCCCATGGCCGTCCCCTTTATCTGTTTGTAGAAGGTTTTATCATAGATAAAGTAATTCTTATTCAGGATAAAATCGAATAATTTAATGATAAATTCATTATGTTTGCCATGTTGTTTTCCCCTGGATGCTAGAATTTTTTTCACAGCTTTACTCCCTATTTCATGTAGAATTGACGTATATAGTCCTTCTACGTCCAGTGTTACCAAAAAGGAATAATTTTCAACATGTATATTTTGTAATCTTTACAGAACACTATTAGTGTCTTGAACATATGATGTCAAGGATTCCACAAAGGGACGTAATATTTGGTAGTCATATTGAGACTTGCTGGGGGCTTTTCCAAATTCTTATGGACCTTAGGGATTGAGTAGAATGTCGAAATAGTAGGATGATTATTCAGCAAATAATTGTACTCTGATCTTGAAATCACGTAGCTCCAGAGACCATCATTTATAATTATTTTTAATTCTGCTTTAAATTCCAACGTCGGGTCATTACTTAGTTTACAATAAGTGGCAATATCACTCAGTAGACGTATTAAAAAAATAGAGTCTTTGGTGTACCAGATACTTTAGGGAATCAATACAAGTGGTAACCCTAGTCTGGTTTACGCTGTGATTTACAGGGTTTAATTAATTGTTCATAATCACTTGGAGCCTCATTCTATTAGCGGCCGCAGCCGTTGCGGGGCCGCAAGGACCGGCCGCAAGCTATTCGGCTATTCTATTCCCTTACGGCCGGAGGCTCCGGCAGGCTTGCGGCCGGTGCCTTGCTATCTCTTGCGGCCGCTCGAGCCAGAGGAAAGCCTTTGATCTAAAACGGCCGCAAGAGTTTTGCAATTCAATTGCTCCGGGAAACCTCTCTGCAAGGCTAAAAACGAGCCGCAGCTTACTTGCAGGAAAGAGGTCTCGCTAGCACCAATTAAGCACATAAAATAGCTCAAATAAAGCCATCCTGCACTTTGAGAAGACTATAAAGGGATTTTAGGTGTTAGAAAAATTAGCACATAATTATCCTGTACTCAAATCCGTAAAATATTTTATTTTTAATATCCGTAAAATATCCATGTAAAAAGTCCAGAGTGCTTGGAGCACCTCAGACACACCCACGCCGCAGCCGGAAAATAAACAGTTAATTTGAACTCGGGTTTGGGCAGATGTGCAAGCTTGAGAGTGGGTTCCTTTTAATCCTCATGTCCCCCAATATGATCCCTAGCATTTACAGAGCTGTACAGTGCAGGCTTGAATTTATTTTTGCGTTTTTAGATTTCACAGATTACGGCCGGTTCCAAGATATGCGGCCGGCCGTAAGGGGAGATCCTTGCGGGGCCGTATAATAGAATCGCGAGTTAACTGAACCCCCGCAAGGAATCGCAGCCTTACGGACGATTTACGTCCGGTAATAGAATGAGGCCCTTGGTCTATGCTGACTAGCAGCCTTATTAAATTGCGAATCGTCCAATTGAATAGGGCTCTATATAAGCACATAGCATATTTTTTCACAGAAGTTTTTAGTTAGTGAAGACCTTGCTGTTGGATAGAAGTTCCCTAACTAAAAACTTCTGTAAAAAAATATACTATGTGCTTATATAGAGCCCTATTCAATTGGCCAAATCACAATTTAATAAGGCTGTAAATGACGACTGAGATACCACCATATGGTCAATATATATCCGGTGTAACACAGAAAGGCACCTGTGGTAACTCCTTACCATTTGATTTTTATTAATACAACGGGATTATATATTTCTATAAATTTTGCAAGTTGGTACCTTGCTTTATTTAAATGTTTGCATTAATAAAGGTCATTAGTTTTAGTCTCTTTCAATTAGCTAATTTTGCACAAGTGTAAACCACTAGTGACAAAACCATTATCTAATAAGTATGTAAGATTAACAATATTAGCAGCTGTGTAGGCTACCTATTGCACCGTGGTCCTTTAAAGACCACTGTATTTTACTAGTTTGAAGAACTACACCTGAAATATCCAGCATATTTTTATAATGTAGAAATACAGTTTCTAACTAATTATCTTTTATATGCAATTAAGGTGCAATGAAAGCTACTGTTTTGGTTTCAGCAGAGTAGTTTCCTGAGGTCGGAGGAGAATTAATATACAAGTTTAAGACTGTGCAATGTGAAGCTGGCATCTGTATTCCGAAGATGGATGAATCTAATAAGTGAGACCAAACTGTTACACTACATTATATTTTTCCCTGTTTTGGGGTGCAAGTGAGCTAAAAGAGGGTGTCCTCAGAGTTCTCTCCAGTGGTTAGGATTTGGTACTTTCACCGATTAGCAACCTGGGTTCGATTCCAGTCGAGGAACCAAGAGGTCACACCACGCTGAAGCAGTACAGGGTTGGGCCTGGTCAGTACTTTGACGAGAGACCACCTAGGAATACCAGGAGCTGTATGCTGTGTCCCACTGGAGAAAGAACTAGCAACCCACTCCAGTATCTCTGCGATGAATACCAAGTGGATCAGCATGGTGTGTTACAGTCCATGGGGACACGGAAAGTCGGACTCGAGTGAATGACGCAAAGACAAAACACATGCCAATTCACTATTTCCCCGATTTTAAGCTTTAAGCTTTGGATTGCAAAGTTATTGAACTAAATAAACCCCTCACATATCACAGCATTTTATGAAACATTTTTATCTGGTGCACGCATCATAGAAATGACTCCTTGCTAAAACTCTGGAGGAAATTAAAAGAATTTAATCAGTTTTTACTGCTTGTCCTGTGTGATGAATGAATGTTGTTCAGCATGAAACTGCATTCAAAGGGTCATGATTTGCAATCTAAATTCCTTTGCATTTTCTACGTTATATTAATAAATACAGAAATGCTTAAATAATGTAAAATTGAGGATGCATGGATTTTTCAATCTAAACCACTCATTAATAAAATATTAAAATGTGAACTGTTTAATTTAATTTCTGTCACCTTAACATACTCTGACTGTGTGTCTGATTGCTACAGTATCAATTCTAGCAATAACCTGAATAATTAGAACAGATTTTGTTTAATCTTTATCCCGTTTTTACAGTGAAAAGTTCACACTCAGATGCAAATGTCATACTGTGACTTATTATATCAAGTGATTGATGTACAATAATTGATTAGAACAATTAAACAAATAAAAGTTATATTACTGAACACTGGGCAATTAAATCTATATTCAAGTTAAGTGTCTTAAATATTTATTTGTTATCTTCCCTAGATAATGAAGTAAAAAACCTAAGATTTATGTTTGCTATTTTGCTTGTTTAATGTTAAGGCACGTTTCACTTGTTAACACTTTTTTTAACTCAAAACTGTGGAAAACTGTAAAAGTGAATGTGTCCCATCTTTGTATCATTGCCCCTTATATATCAAGCTCAGAAAGTGTACTTTGACATGGATGCAGAAAAGGCAATTCATTATGCTGACCTGAAAGCAGAGGTCATCGCCAGAGAGGGAGTTACCAAAGGTATTTGGTATATTCCGATATTCCACTCTTGGAAGTTTTTGGATAGGAAGACCCCTCACTCACAGATGTGTGAACTGTTGCATCTAGCAAAAAACTTACTGTGTCCTAAATATAATACACGAGGGGAAATGACTCAACTGCTTGTGATGGATCACTATTTAAGAAATCTTCTTTCAGGCTTACGAGAACGGGTGGGACAAAATGAACCAAAGACCCCAGATGAGATTGTTACACTATGGAAAGATACCTGGCTACAAATGGACTCTCATGTTACTTAATGGGAGAGGCCAAAAGCACTCAAAGACAGTTTAAAACCATGAAAGCTCAAATCAACAATTGGGTTAGAAAGCCTGGATGGAGACAAGAAAAGTATGAATCCACAATCTGGAAGATATCTGATAGAAAATACCATAGAAAGAGTGGTTGTTAGAAATTCAAAACAAAGACAGAAACCAGCATGCAATATCAACTGCTTCCATTGCAGAGAACTGGGGCAAATAGAGGCCAATTGTCCAAATAAGGAAGAACCAATGCAATGTAACATGGGAGAGTTCCACTACAATTGTAACCTAATTAATTTTATTGGGAATGGCAGATTATGACCAATTTACCAAAAGCACAAAACTTAATGGTAAAGAAACAACAGCGTTAATTGATTCAGGAAGTGTAGTAACTATCTTTTCAGACAAAAAAATAACGTCCTGTGAAATAAAAACATTTAATAAAATAGGCATAAAATGTGTCCATGAAATAGGACACACCGGAGGTACTTGGGAAGAAGATGACAATCACTGTTCCAGTGGTCGTTACTCTGCATTATCCTGTCATGATAGACAGGGATTTTCTCAATTTTGAAAATATTCTTCAAATCAACAAAATGGAAAACATAGATAAGCCTGAAGAGAAAACCCTGACTGCTCAGGAATGTATCTGGTCAGATTTATTTTGACAGTACCCTGTTCACTGAACCAAAGTGTTAAAGAAGGAAAGTCCAAGTGGTTGGTACAAAAATCAGGAGAAGAGCTTTTGAGGAAGCTTTAGCTTCCAGTCAGGCTGAGGAAAGAAGAGAGGCTGACAGAAAATGCACCGTACCTCATAATGATGAAGAAAGAGCCAATTTGACCTTACAGCAGTTTTCCTTTGCATGTGATCAAGCTTCTGATCCACTACTTTAGCAATGTGATTTTTGACTGATAACATGATTAATTGAAGTAGTATGTTCTGGGGTTTTGATAAAGAAGAGCTATGGAAACCTAAAAGGCTCAATTCAATGGAAGGTATTATCTGGGTGTGAAAAAGATCTGAGATCAGTTGGGTTGTTTTAGACCATAATGTTTGAGCTTTGGGACAAGTCCACCAGGTATGTAAGAATGTGCCAAGGGTGGGACAACCCCTGAAGCAGTCAGCCGATTCTTGAGGTTTCATTTTGTGAAGCCTCTCAGGTGTGATGTAGGTTCTATGAAGAATTTTAAGTGAAGTGTCCAGTAAGCTATAGTTAAAAGAACCTTTGGCTAATCTGCGACAGGCTTCACCCCACCTTTCCTGATCCCAGTTCTGATCCAGATCTTTCACCCATCTAGTCATAAACCTGGGGTAATGGTTTCTAGAAGGAGTGTTAAAGGTTTCATACATTAAACCTAGGATAAACCGTGTTAGAGGGGAATCCCTACATCTGTGAGTCAACCAATTATTTCTGAGGGGGCCCAGAGTCCTCATCATAGTCGCTATAAAGTGTCTGAACTTACAAAAATTGAAATGTTCTCTTAGTGGGAGATCATAGTTATACCTAAGTTGTTCAAAAGTGAGAAGTTGGCCATCTCAGAAACATGAATCTATTGTGTCTAGACCCCTCGATGGTCCACCATGCTAATAACTCCTTGGAAAGGTCCCTACTGAAATTAGTGGAAGCTAAAATGTATGAAAGAGGTGAAAGATCCGGCACTAATTGACATCTAGAGTTAGCCCAAGTCTAATTTGTGAGAGAGAATTTAATCATAGGGTTGGTGTAATTGGGAGGTGGGCTTTGGCATTTGGGAAGCCACACTATCTTATCCCACGTGAGGGGTTGCAGCTGAAGGTTTTCCATAATTACCCAAATAGGTTGATGGTTTGATGAGTGAGCAATTGTCAGAAATTATATTTGAGCCGCTCTATGATAAAGCCTGAGGTGTGGGCAGGAGAGTCTGCCTCTAATTTTGTGTCTTAACATTACAGATTTAGTAATTCTAGGTGGTCTGTTGTGCCAAATAAACCTAAAAATGTGTTTTTAAAAATTATCTAGGAAACTCAAACTGCGACTTTAATAGGTAAGGATCATAAGTAATATACAATTCTAGGGAGGATATTCATTTTTTATTGTATTAATGCGACCAGTCCATGAGATTCGGAATTTGGTCCATTTGTCAAGGTCAGTTGTTAATTCTTAAAAAAGAGGAGATATTTAATTTTATATAGTTCTGGAAGGTTTGGGGAGATGTTTATACCTAGATATTTGATATAAGATTTGGACCAAGAGAAGTTAAAGGTATTTTTTAGGAATTCCAATTCAGAGCCAGAGACGAGACCCTTGGGCCTCTGTTTTATCCACGTTAACCTTAAGGCCTGTAATAAATTGAAAGCTATTTAACACGTCCATGAGAGTTGGAATTGAAATTTGAGGTCTGGTTAATGTACATAGAAGATCATCAGCGAAAAGGCAACATTTGTAGTTGTGATTATCTGGTATTAGACCTTGAATCCTCGGGGTGGATCTGATAGTTGGTTCTAGAGGTTTAATTGCCAATGCAAAGATCAGCAGAGATAAAGGGTAACTTTGCCTTGTGCCTCTTTGAATATCAAGAATTGTCTTTTTAGGTCCTGGTAATTTTAAGTAGGCCTTGGGAAAGCAGTAATAGGTCTTGAGGAGATTTAGAAAGTTGCCTTTAAAGCCGAATTTCATCAAAACTGCATATAGATACAGTGGGGGAAAAGGTATTTGATCCCCTGCAGATTTTGAACGTTTGTCCACTGATAAAGAAATTATCAGTCTATAATTTTAATGGTAGGTGTATTATAACAGTAAAAGACAGAATAACAAAAAAAAAAAAACAAGAAAAACTCATATCAAAAAGGTTATAACTTGATTTGTAGTGAGGGAAATAAGTATTTGATCCCCTATCCTTCAGCAAGATTTCTGGCTCCCAGGTGTCTTTTATACAGGTAACAAGCTGAGATTAGGAGCATGATCTTAAAGGGAGTGCTCCTAATCTCAGATTGTTGCCTGTATAAAAGACACCTATCCACAAAAGCAATCAATCAGATTCCAAACTCTCCACCATGATCAAGACCAAAGAGCTGTCCAAGGATGTCAGGGACAAGATTGTAGACCTACACAAGGCTGGAATGGGCTACAAGACCATCGCCAAGCAGCTTGATGAGAAGGTGACAACAGTTGGTTTGATTATTCGCAAATGGAAGAAACACAAAACAACGGCCAGTCTCCCTCGGTCTGATGCTTCATGCTAGATCTCACCTTGTGGAGTTTCTATGATCATCAGAATGGTGAGGAATCAGCTCAGAACTACACGGGAGGATCTTGTTAATGATCTCAAGGCAGCTGGGACCAAAGTCACCAAGAAAACAATTGATAACACACTACGCCGTGAAGAACTTAGATCCTCCGACAGCACCCGCAAGGTCCCCTACACAAGAAAGCACATGTACAGGCCCATCTGAAGTTTGCCAATGAACATCTAAATGATTTGGTGAGAACTGGATGAAAGTGTTGTGGTCAGATGAGACCAAAATCAAGCTCTTTGGCATCAACTCAATCCGCCGTGTTTGGAGGAGGAGGAATGCTACCTATAACCCCAAAACACCATCCCCACCGTCAAACATGGAGGTAGAAACATTATGCTTTGGGGGTGTTTTTCTGCTAACGGGACAGGACAACTGAACCCCATCAAAGGGACGATGGATGGGGCCATGTACCTATACATTTTGGGCTAGAACTTCCTTCCCTCAGCCAGGGTTTTGAAAATGGGTCGTGGATGGGTATTCCAGCATGACAATGACTCAATACATACAGCCAAGGCAACAAAGGAGTAACTCACAAAGAAGCACATTTAGGTCCAAGAATGGCCTAGTCAGTCTCCAGACCTTAATCCCATAGAAAATCTGTGAAGGGAGCTGAAGGTTCGAGTTGCAAAACATCAGCCTCGAAACCTTAATGACTTGGAGAGGATCTACAAAGAGGAGTGGGACAAAATCCCTCAACAAGGGTTTTGCCACCAAGTACTAAGTCGAAGGGTTTAATACTTATTTCCCTCATTGTCCTGCAAATCAATTTATAACTTTTTTGACATGAGTTTTTCTGTACTTCGCTTTTTGTTATTCTGTTTCTCACTGTTAAAATAAACCTACCATTAAAATTATAGACTGATCATTTGTTTGTCAGTGAACAAACCTTCAAAGTCAGCAGGGGATCAAATGCTCCCCGCCCAACCCACTGTATGGCCACTCCAGAGAGTGGCCTTTTCTATATCTGATGACAAAATGCAAAGTGGGGTATTTGAACTCTGAGCCAAGTGGAAAACATTTAAGACTCTTCATATATTGTCTCTGGTTTGTCTGTGTGGGATAAAGCCAACTTCATCCTTGTGAATGAGTCTAGGGATTAAGCAAGAGATCCTATTTGCCATAATTTTAGCTAAGATTTTTACGTCCCATTTAGCAAAGAAATTGAGCAATAGTTATTTTCCCTCCAAGCTTTAGGAAAAAAGGTTTAATTCGGGGGGCAACTGTTCCCCCTGTGGAATTACATTACAATGCTCAACCAGAGGGGGAATTCGTATATCAGTGGATTTTTTATAAAACAGGTTAGAAAAAACATCCGGTTTTGGGGACTTACCTAGTTTCAGTGATTTAATTGTGTCTCTAACTTCCTCATAGGTAACGCTAGCATTAAGCTGCTCTAGTTCAGAGTTTTCTAAAGCGGGAAGATCCAGTTTATCTAGAAAATTAGCTTGAGTGAGAGAGGAATAAATGTCTTGGTAGAATTTGAGAAAAGAATCAGTGCTTGGCTCATTGTGAGTGAACCAGGGAATGTTTTTTATCTTAGTAATTTTAGATTACTAGTATTTAGAGTTCAACCTGTTTGCCAAGAGGGAGCCAGGCTTATTTACCTGACAGGAAAATGTATGTTGGGTTCTTCTTAAAGCTTTCTCTGTTTGATCCGATAAGATGCTGTCCAATTCTAATCTGATGTTGTCAATACGTTGGTGAATTGAGTCCTGATTGAAGTAACTGGTTTTGTTTCTCTAGATTATAAAGTTCTCCCAAAAGTGCCTTCTCTCCTTCTCTTAGATTTTTTCTTGTAGGAGAATGCTAGACGAATGCAAGCACCCCTGATGAAGGTCTTATGTGTCACCCATAACCATCCAAAACTTGTACCAGGTTTAGAGTTAGTTTGAAAGTCGAATTTAAGCTCTTCAATAATTTGACCAGGTGTCAACCAAGACCTGATCTGCTTAACTTTTTCTGGGAAGTGATTAGCACTTATCCTTCTAGATCTGTCAAGTTCTGGATTTAAGACAAGGTTAAAATCTCCTACTAAATTTATTTCACCAAATTATTTGAATTCAAGTGATTCTAAAAAAACTAATGAAAGCTTTATGTGGAACGGTGGTGGGCACATAAATGGAAACTAGGGTAAGTTTTGTGTTTAGGAGAGTACCTGTAAGGATTATGTAATTTCCTTCTTCATCTAATTGTTTATGAGCCATGATGGGACACTTTATGGATCAGTATAGCTACTCCTGCTTTTTATTTTGAGCAAAATGAGTTTCCCGAAGAAAAAGCAGAGAGAGTTTATTTTTCTTGTAGAATATAAAGGCCTTCCACCTCTTGAAGGGAGAATTGAAGTCCCTAACATTGTGTGTTATAAGAGTGTAGTCTAGACTAGCCATTAGAGAGTATAAAGAACAATGTATTATATAAAAATATTCTTACCTGAGAAGGGTTAGAGATGTGCCGTAAGATGAGGTTGAGTAGGAACTGCGGCGCCACCGCTTATAGAATAGGAGAGGTCTGGTTGTAAAATGTGGATACGCCTTCAGGGAAGAGGAAAGGAGAAAAGGGATTAAATAGAACATCATTATGTGATTTTAAAATATGAAAAGTGACAGTGTACAAACATATACATTAAAAATGTGGTTTCAAGGGTTCGTGACATATATCAACTAGCCCTGGGAGGGCTCCATAGAGCCCGTAAGCAGTGACTTCTAGAATAAAAAAGGCAGCAATAAGATAAGAAAAGAGAGAGAGAAAAAACAAGAGAAAGAGAAAACTACAAACTACAATTTAATTCAAATAAAACAATTGATAACTAGAGATGTTGCGAATAGTTCGCCGGCGGACTGTTCCCGGCGAACATAGCATGTTCGCATTCGCGGCGAACTGCGAACATATGCGATATTCGACCCGCCCCCTATACTTTATCATTGAGCAAACTTTGAACTTCAACTCACAGTCAGCAGACACATTCCAGCCAATAAGCATCATACCCTGCCTTCCACACCCTTCTACCTCATGGACAGCAGCCATTTTGGAATCATAACTAACTTGCAGTCTTACTGAGAGGAGGCTGAGTGTAGGTAATACTGCATCAATAGGGAAAACCATAGCTAGGCTACTGTACACATTGGGCAATACAGTCCTGAAGGACTCTTTTTATCTCTGCTGCAAGGACACCCATGTGTCTCTTCCCCCCCTTATCATCATCCTCCCCTCACCTTAGCACCCAACTCTAACACCCCTCACACTTATCCATAACACCCATTAACCTAACACCTAACCCTAAAACCCCTCACACTTATCCCTAAGGCCTAAAACCCCTCAAACTTATTCCTAACATGCCTCACACTAACACCCCTTACACTTATCCTTAACACCCCTCACCCTAACACCTAACCCTAACACCCCTCACACTTATCCCTAACACCCCTTACCCTAACCCTAACACCCCTCACACTTATACCTAACACCTAACCCTAACATCCCTCACCCTAACACCTAACCCTAACACCCCTCACACTTATCCCTAACACCCCTTACCCTAACCCTAACACCCCTCACACTTATCCCTAACACCCCTAACCCTAACTCTAACACCCCTCACACTTATCCCTAACACCCCTTACCCTAACCCTAACACCCCTCACACTTATCCCTAACACCCCTTACCCTAACCCTAACACCCCTCACACTTATCCCTAACACCTAACCCTAACATCCCTCACCGTAACAACTAACCCTAACACCCCTTACACTTATCCCTAACACCCCTCACCCTAACACCTAACCCTAACACCCCTCACACTGATCCCTAACACCCCTCACCCTAACCCTAACACCCCTCACACTTATCCCTAACATCCCTCACCCTATCCCTAACACCCCTCACACTTGTCCCTTACACCCCTTACCCTAACCCTAACACCCCTCACACTTATCCCTAACACCTAACACTAACATCCCTCACCCTAACACCTAACCCTAACACCCCTTACATTTATCCCTAACACCCCTCACCCTAACACCTAACCCTAACACCCCTCACACTTATCCCTGTGTCTCTTCCCCACCTTATCATCAAGGGAGGGGGAGGATGATGAGGGAGGGGAGAAGAGACACAGGGGAGGATGATGAGGGAGGGGGGAAACAGACACAGGGGAGGATGATGATGGAGGGGGTAAAGAGATACAGGGGAGGGTGATGAGGAAGGCGGGAAAGAGACACAGGGGAGAATGATGAGGAAGGGGGGAAAGAGACACAGGGGAGAATGATGAGGGAAGAGACACAGGGGAAGATGATGAGGGAGGGGGAAAAGAGACACAAGGGAGGATGATGAGGGAGGGGGGAAGAGACATAGGGGAGGATGATGATGGAGGGGGGAAGAGACACAGGGGAGGATGATGAGGGAGGTGGGAGGATGATGAGGGAGGGGGGATGAGACACAGGGGAGGGTGATGAGAAAGGGGGGAAAGAGACACAGGGGAGGATGATGAGGGAGGGGGTAAAGAGATACAGGGGAGGATGATGATGGAGGGGAATGTTAGGTTATTTATGCCCTTTATGGATTAAAACCAGACTCTGCATCAACTATGTAATTTTCCGTGGGAGTTTTGCCATGGATCCCCCTCCAGCATGCCACAGTCCAGGTGTTAGTCCCCTTAAAACAACTTTTCCATCACTATTGTGGCCAGAAAGAGTCCCTGTGGGTTTTAAAATCCGCCTGCCCATTGAAGTCTATGGCGGTTCGCCTAGTTCGCCGGTTCGCGAACATTTGTGGCGGTTTGCGTTCGTGGTTCGCGAACCGAAAATGTTATGTTCACAACATCACTATTGATAACACATTACAAGATGAAGAACTGAGATCCTCCTACAGCCCCCAAGGTCCCCATGCTCAAGAAAGCACATGTACAGGCCCATCTGAAGCTTGCCAATGAACATCTAAATGATTCAGAGGAGAACTGGATGAAAGTTTTGTGGTCAGATGAGACCAAAATCAATCTCTTTGGCATCAACCCAATCTGCCGTGTTTGGAGTAGGAGGAATGCTGCCTATAACCACAAGAATACCATCCCCACCGTCAAACATGGAGGACAACTGCAAAAATCAGCCTTCAGCTATCGATTGAGCAGAATCATGCCCGCTGGAAGATGTCTTTGTAAAATCTGGACGGGATGTCTGCAGTTTGTCAGGCGAAATCCTCAGGCGGTTTGGTTCCTGTGTAACTAACCACACTATGGACAGTCTTGGGATAGACAGTTGTTCTTGAGGTGTGTTAATCTCGTCCGGAGTAGCAAGCTTAAGGTGGTGGAGTAGGCTAACACTCTCCTCCAGAGAATGAATTGAATAGAAGGTCACCTTGTACTGGAAGGTAAGAGTAAAGGTAGGATATTCTGTGTTTGATTAGGATGGAGAGAGCTAGTTTCAGAGCTCTACACTTTTCCACAGTTAATGGGGATAAGTCCATAAAGATTTGAAGGGGTGGACCATCTGGCCCTACTATAGAGGGCAGTTTCCTGGTTCTCTTAAAAAGTGTACAATGACATATTTGGGGAGCTCTTGGTTCCTGGATGCTCCCAGAGTTCTTTAAGCTCACTCAATCTCCCAAGAACAGTTTGTAAGATATTGTGTAAGATCAGGAACTGCTCTGGGTACTCCCGAACTCTGATTTTATGTCTCTGAGATCTGTTTTCAAGGTCGTCGATTTTTCCTATAGGGCCATTGTCTTTAAGGCCATTTGTGAGATTTCAGTTCTATCATGTTCCTGAGCTTTCAAAATTTGGTCCGTTGTTTCTTCCAAAAGGTTGGTTCTTTGGCCCAGTTCATTTCTGAGATCTTTCACCACCTGGGCCGACTGAGCTTGTAGCATTTTCTCCATTATCGCAATCGATTTAGCTGAAAGATTCATATCAGGCGTTGAGCTTGACTCACCACCCTCTGCCTCTGAGGATTCTGAGTGCCCAGAGGGGGTATTTGGGGCAGGTGAGAGGAGTGCCTCAGAAGATTTGAAGTGTTCCTCAATACTTTTTCGAAGGTAGATTCTCCTTTCGCTTGCCTATTTAAAAACACCTGGGTTGAGGTTTTGTAAGTTAGTAATAACTTGAGAAAGGAGTTTGTAGTTCATATTGGTTCAACCATGTGATTTTCCGTAGGTTTAGAGAAGGCACACGCTACTTGCTGAAATAGTGCCTCAGTGGAGCCCCCTGTTGTTCAGTTCTCTAGACCATGTACAGTGAAAGACTGCTGTATTGTAAGAAGTCTGCAAATTTCCAAAGAAGAGGAGAAAGAATCTACGCAACCACTATGTTCCTGAGGTGAAATCTGGATTAAATTATTTTTAGAACTCATGTAATTCCTTTGTAGGATCTCTCTTAGGATAAGTAGCGCTCTTGACAATGCAAAGTTCTGAAAATAGGAAGCCAAATTACTTTATTAGAAAGACGCCAGCAGGTGGCCGCCGGGATTCAAAGTTGTTCAAGCTGGATAAGTAAGCTAGTGTCCCAATTTTAGATTGGGACATCAGCAACAAATAAGATTATAGATCAGTTTTGATTGTATAGTAAAAGTCTAGTGAGCAGGCTATGAGGTCTCAGCACTTTATTAGTATGTATAGCAGAAGTGGAGACAGTGCAGGTTCAGCAAACATAAAAGCTGTGTCTCTTTAAAACTTAGAATGATAGCAACTGTTAGGACGACAGGCAGCTCCAGGTGGACTCTTCCTCAGGGGCTGCGGTGGTCTGAGCCACAGACGTCCAGTGGTCTATGGGCAGCCACGCCCCTGGAGAGATCCGCTTCTGCACTCCGGCGGGTTCCCCGAAGGTTTCCACCGACAAGGATCCAACTTGGGTTGAGTTTCAGTTGTTAGTAAGGGTTTTATGCCCGATGGAACTGCAGAGCCTAATCAGGATGTGTCCACCATGTTAGGACGCCAACTCTGCGCCCCCACCAAATCCCTTTTTTAATGAATCCGCTGGGATTTAAAAACAACATCTACATAGATAATTTAATATCATTTAACATAGCTTTTATTGAGAACAAATAAAAACATAAAAAATATAACAAACAAAAAATAAATATCCAATATCTTTATGCCTTAAGCACTACTATTTCTTCATGATATATTATCCTCAAGAACCATATAAATTAACTTTTAACCTGGTCGTTAGTCCCGCGTGCCTCAACTGCTCACTCATTGCAGCCTAAATCCTGCGTGGTCGACAGATGGCCTTGCTTGGCGAGGCTTACAGTTGCGGCCCCATGGGTCGCAACAGCGTGACCAACATTGTAACGTGACGCACACTGCCAACTATAAATGTAATATATATATACACATATATATATATATATATATATATATATATATATATATATATATATATATATATATATAGGGTAAATATATATATACTAGCGACTTACCCAAAAATGACGGGGCAATTAAAATTCAAGCCATGGGAATGCTGTTTGACATAGAATGTAAACCGTTTTGGACTGTGAAGACTTTCGGTGCTCATCGCATGCCTCTCCTGTTGTGTACTTTTGGCCCTCTGAGAGTGATATATATTTCTATGTATATGTAGTTAACTAATAATGAATGATTTCTTAAATAAATTAATATACTTTATTTATTTATAATTCATATATGCAGTGAGCAATAGGCTGAAGAGCTAACAATCTGTTTGTATTTTTCGTCTGCATAGAATATACATTTTGAGTGTTGATAACCTGCTTATAAAGTGTAATGAATGTTTCAAGTTTGCATTCTGAATAGGCTGTAAAGCCGTTGGTTTATTGTGCTGGTTTATTGTGTAAATTGCAGCATTGTATATTCGTAATGTTATTAATGTGTTACGCGCCTTGTGAGTATTTTCTGGCTTTTGTAATAGTGTATTATGTAGGTTGTAGTGTTATGTCTAAAGTGCTACGCGTTTGGTAGTGTTTTGCGCGGTCCGGGGTCGTGTTGCCTCGTTTTCATTTTGTTCGGCAGCTATTTTTTTCCTCGCTTAGGTGATTCTCTTACCTATCTGAGCAGAGCCACAAGGGTTCCAGTGGAGGGCCGCGATGAGGGCTGCGGGGGCCGAGGTGGGCAGAGCAGATCCCCAGTGGGCCAATGAGGGCCGCAGCAGGGACAGCAGTGGGCCCCTCAAAAGCTCAGGGCCCTGTGCCTTGCACCAGCTGCACCAATGATAGCTACGCCCATGTATACATTTATATAAGTGCATATCAATCATTATTTTCAAAGTTACTAATTTAAATTAGAATTTAATGTTTTTTGTTTTACTTTATACACTTGATTTAGTTTGTGTATTAATTAGTGGTAGTGAGCGTAGTGTTGGGACTGAGGAGGTAAATGGTGGGCCCCACAAGCCTCTGCAACAGAATGATGTAGGGCTTACAGTTTAGGTTTTTTTTTTTTTTTACACTTTATGTTATGTAGGAGGTGAGTATAGCAGCATAGGATTTAAATTTTGCAACAGTTATTGATTATTTCTACTCTTATTTAAGTGTTGATGGTGCATAAGGATACTTGATTTACTATATGATTCTTGATGATAATATATTATGAGTTGTTAGTGCATAAAGCAAAATATATTGAGGACAGCTTATTTATTTTATGTTTTGCTATATTTTTAATGTTTTTAATTGTTCTTAATAAAAGCTATATTATATTTATGTTAAATTCTCTATGTAGATTCTTATTTTCTCTCTGTGTTTCTCTCCCTTAATGTTCCAGGAGAGTGTTCTATTCTGTCCTTGTTTTTTAATTTGTTAAGGTTATGGCTGACTAGCGACTTGCCCATCAAAAAATTACGGCTATAAAATTTGAAGTCATGGCAATGAGCACCTTCGGCGATTCTTTCCCCTTGTGTACTTTGCTCCGCTGAGCACCTTCAGCGCCCATTGTAAGCCCTGCGCTTGGCGCCTTCGGTGCTCATCGCGCGTCTCGCAATGAGTGCCTTCAGCGGTCATTGCAAGCCTCTCCCCTCGTGTACTTCAAGTTTTGTAACGATCATCTTCGGCGCTCATCACAAACACAGATATACAAGTACAGTGTTAAATATAAACCATTTTTAGTGCAGTGTAAATTAGAAAATGTTTTCAGGACTCAATGAGCAGTAATCCAGATATATAAGTGCAGTGTAAAAACATTTTTTAGTGCAGTGGAAATTATGAATTTTTATTTTCCATTACTAATTAATAATTAGTAAAATAATGTACGTTAAATAATTAGTAATTAATAACTGTATGAGGAAGTTCAAAGCATTAATGTATTCATAAAGTAATGTCAGTGTAAAATATGCTATAATAATTAATAAATTAATTAATAAATTAATATACTTTACCTATTTCTAATTAATATATCAAGCAATCAATAATCTATGTGGATTTTCCTGCAGCATACAATGTACAGTTGGACTGTTGCTGACCTGAGGAAAATGTTTCAGCAATGTGCCAAGTTTGCAGTATAAATAGGCTGCGTGCGCAAGGCCAAACCATTTGTGTAGTTTGGTAAGGCACCATTTTAGAATCGTAATGTTATTAGTTGCAAGTTAGTGTTGTAAAATGGCATTTTCCGTCCTTCCTAATAATGTGTTTTGTACCTCGTACGTTCCTGGGTAAAAGTCGTATGTGCCTGGTGGTGTTTTGCACGGTTAGGGGTCGTGTAGCCTAATTTTCTCGTTTTTTGGGCCGCCTTTTTTCTCTCGCTTAGGCTCTGTGGTGGCTCTCCTCCCTACCTCTTTCCTACCTCATGCCTGGTTGCTTTGTTTTCATTAGTTCAGGCTGTGCATTGGAGCATTCAGCAACATGGCCACCTACCCCTTGTGACATTTCAGTGACATCACAAAAGTCTCTTTCTATGCCTTTCATACCTGTTTTTTTATTGAACCTCTTCTGCCTGCTCTTGATTTCATCCTACATTCTGGACTATAATAATTTATGTTGAGGCCTGTGATTTGGCACCTGTTTGTCAATTTCCAAATCATAAACATGCAATGTTATACTTTAGGGAATTACTTAATTAGTGCTAATGCAAGCTTAATGTTATAGCCCAACATATTCAACCCATGATATATGTAGTCAATCATGATCAATCACTGAGTGTCAGGGTCCAGGCCTGGGTTCTATCTTGAGGCAAATTTCATGGCTTAGCATGAGAACGGCATGTACAGCTATGTGTTCTAGAGACAGATTAATCAGAAGTACTCGTCCTAGCTTTTAATGCTGTTTCTCCTGATTGGTTGTCACTATGCACCAGTCTTTCTACCAGCCAATTACACCTCATCTGGAAATATGTACAGCCTCTCAGTGACTTTTGTATTTTCCTGTAACTGGGAGTACTTCTGACTGCTCTTGTGTGTTCCTCCTCTGTTTGCACTAATATTTGCTGCTGACATGGATCGTTGCTGACCTCATTGGATTTCTGCCGGCCCCTGATCTTAGGCTTGCCAGTCCATTCCTTTTAATGTGCCTTTGGACTTTAGACTTACCATCTTCTAGTACTTCGCCCCTCAAGGGTTTTACCAGGACAACCTGAAAAAGCGGCTTTCTGAATCTCAAACCCACCCAGTCCCAGAGTATTTGATACATACATGTTACTATTAAGAAATTATAGCAACAAACAAAAAATGACGGTCAATACAATTGTAAAGCTGGGAATGCTGTTTGGCACACAATGTAAGGTTTTTGGTCATCTGAGCACCTTTGGTGCTCATTGCATGCCCCGCGCTGAGCGCCTTCGGCCTCTTCCCTGGTGTACATTTGCTCCTCTGAGCACCCTTTGCGCTCATTGTGAGCCCCGCGATGAGCACCTTTGGCGATCATCGCGTGGCTTGCAATGAGCACATTTGGTGCTCATTGCAAGCCTCTATGCTCGTATAATTTAGGTGGTGTGAGCGCGCTAATCCCCGTTGGTGCTCATTGGGAGCCTCTCCCCTCGTGTACTTTTGCTCCTCTAAGCACTCTCGGCGCTCATTGCTAGCCCCGTGCTGAACACCTTTGGCTCTCATTGCGATCCTCTCCTCTGCTCTACTTTTTGTTCTCTGAGCACCCTGTGTGCTGGTCATCACGTGGTTCGCATTGATCGCCATCAGTGCTCATTGCGAGGCTCTCCGCTCGTGGAGTTTTGGTGGTTTGAGCACCTTTGTCAGTCAGTGCAAGGGACGCGATGATTGGCTTTGGTGCTCATTGCGAGCCTCTCACCCTCGGCGCTCATTGTGAGTCCCACGCTGAACGCCTTGGTGGCTCATCGCGATCCTCTCCTGGTCCTTTTTTTTTGTATATATATTTTTTTAATGCTAATAAATTAATTAATGAAATAATAAATTAATATACTTTATCTATTTGTAATTAATATATCCAGCAATCAATATCCTGAAGAGCTAATCATCGTTTTTTATTTCCTGCAGCATACAATGTACATTTGCACTGTTGCTGACCTGAGGTGTAAGTGTCAGCAATGTGTGAAGTGTGAATAGGCTGCATGCGCAAGGGCAAACCGTTTGTTTAGCTGTGTAATTGGGCATTTTGTAATGGTAATGTTATTAGTTGTAAGTTAGTGTTGTAAAATGGCGGCGATTGTCTATGCGTTACGTGGGTGTGGAGCATTTTCTGTGTTCCCTAATAGCGTATTTTATACCTGTGTAAAAGTCCTTTGTGCTTGGCAGTGTTTTGCGTGTTTAGGGGTTGTGTAGCCTCATTTTCTTTTTTTTTAGGCCGCCATTTTTTTCTCGCTTAGGCGATTTTCATATGTGGAAACTCGGCAAATTGTGGTTAAATTGTCATGCAACCTGACTCCCTGATGTCGTGCCTGTCCCCCCCCCCCCCCCCGTGCTGTGAGTGGGGTTTGTTTTGTGTTTTTATTAATTTTGGTGGTGTTGGTGTTTTTGTATGTGCGCGGTTCGCCATTAACTTCGTATTTTTTTGACCTCTTATTACTTTTTTTTCTAAGTGTCGCAGGTCGTATTTTTTGTGTAAAAGTCTTATGTGCTTGGTGGTATGCGTGTTCCTAAGTGCCGCGGGTAGTGTAGCCTCGTTTTTGTTTTTTTGGTCGCCATTTATTTTCTCTCCCAGACATTGTGCCTGTCTCCTGACTCCCAGACATTGTGCCTGTCCCCCCATTCTGTGAGTGGTCTTTTTTGTATTTTTGTTAATTTTGGTGGTGTTATTGTTGTTTTTGTATGTAAATCTCAATTACACCATTCATAATGCGAGACCTGCGTGTTAACTTCATATTTTTTTGACCTCGTATTTTTGTTTGTTAAGTGTTGCTTTAGTATAGTTCTGCGGGTTGTAGGGATGAGCGCCTATGGCGCTCATCTACACCAGCACAGTGAGCGCCTTTGGTGCTCACTGCCTTAGTAGTGCGGGGTCGTAGGGATGAGTGCCTATGGTGCTCATCTCCACCAGCACAGCGAGCGCTTTCGGTGCTCCATGCCTAAGTCGTACAGGGTCGTAGGGATGAACGCCTATGGCACTCAACTCCACCAGCACAAAGAGCGCCTTTGGCGCTGCTTGCTAGCAACTGTGGCCCATGCTTTGCCCGCAAGCGTTAGCAACAACCCTTAGGCTCACAACTATATATGTGATAGATAAAAGTATGTCTCAAGAACTAAGTATAAGGGGACTTTCTGTTCACAAAAGTTAAGAAGCTGCATTATATTTTATTTTTCTGCTATGCTGGTTCACTATCTAAACATTACTTAGCCTATCGCAGACTGATGATCAGTTTCAATTTACTTTTAGAGATTAGACATATAAATTGGTAATAATAATAATTGTAACAATATATGTCTACACAGATAATGAGACAGTCTAACCTCTAAATACTCGAATGGCTTATCTCACCATTGAGTGAAGATTTGTGCATTTCACCTACAAGATCTCTCTTGGGCTGCATACTCTTTCCAAACCTCAACAATTCTTCTTTAAGATAGACAGCCTGACAGTTCTTTGACATTAAATCCCATTGTACTGCAAGTCTCCAATTTTAATGAGCAGTATTCCTTGCACCTTTTACATGATCCTAATTTCCTTCACTTTATTTTGGCATATTTGATATAACTAAAAAAAATACTACATCAATTATATATTTAATACATTAATAATAACAAAAATAAAAATAATGCTGTCTAGAATTTTGTTTCTATCAATGTTTTATGCATACTGCATAACTAGTTGTACTCAGAAAGGGTGCAGATATTAGGCTTCATTTTAAGGGGGGAAAAGGCTGTATTAAGCGAAAACCATAGTAATGAAGATATTGGAGCTTCATAACAAGCGGAATATAGCAGGGATGTGATTACTAGCAAATCCCAAATGCTCCAAAATGTAATGAAGGTTTTTATTCAGGCATTTTTTTTAATATGAAGTATGCCCTGGTAACTCAGTAACAAAATAGGCCAAGAGAGAGAAATTAATGAACTTGTAAAGAAAAAAATAACAGAACACAATATCTCCAGTGTGTTCATATTATGCAGTATGAATACTGAATAGTATTTGTGTTTTCTTGGAATGTACTTAAGTAACTGCTTATGTTTTATAAACAGTTTTCTTTAACATAAGTTTGTTACTCATAAACCAGATGCAATAATAATTCTGCTCACTAATACCACTTCTGCTGTTTGGTCTTAAAAACTTCAGCACAGCAATTGTTCCCAAACATTACATTCCACAGAACTACTTAAAATAATACCCTTTCAAACAATAAAATGTAATATAAAGACATGTATGTTTTACTTTGTAATGTATTAATATTATTTTTATTGAATATTTTTTCTGTAATTCAAGTTTTTTTCTCTGACAAACACACACGAAGATGCCACTTAACCTTACTATACATAAAGACTTTTGGTTAATATTTACTTTTTGCTTCAAATACTCCGTTTTTTGATAATTTAAAGCATTTTTTACACAGATGCAAAGAGAATGAAGTTAATAAACGTAAATTATTTATAATTTGCTATCAATATTGACATAACAGGTATCAAATGGCTAAATAACATATATTTATGTATATACACACACACACATGTTGATGTTCCAGTCAATCCATAGCCTGTAGTGATTCACAGACTAAGTAGACCATGATGACAACCTAGGGTCTGCTCGTTTGTATCATGACCTTGCCCTCGTAGACACTGACAGGTATAGAGGCTCAGCCAATCATTATAGAGTGAGATCTATAAGATCTGGTCATGTTCACAGCAAAGTGCCAGTTGTGACATTATGTTATGTAAATCCTGCTCTGAGTCCAATACTGCTATTAGCTACTGTTCCTGCCGGCAGGTTCTACCTTTACCAATTACTCTGCTCAATTCCCAGCATTCACCTCCCCATGTATGTTGGCTTATGCCTTCTGTTCTCAGTCTGCTTCTGCAGACCTCTGCTTCCAGTGTCTATTTCTCCAATAGTCGTCTGCTGCATTGCCAGTCTGCTTCTAAGCCTGCCTATCATTTAGTTGACTCGTGCACCAAATCCATGTCAATTATTGGGAATTTACTTTTCATTGCATTGAAGTTAGCATAAATAACAAATCCTGCATGAGCACTGATCCATGTAGTTGCTAAATCCCCATTACTGATGGCTCCTGTTCTGGTTTAGTAGGGTTTACCTGCATCAACTACCTTGCTTCTGAGAACCTCTATTCCCAGCGTCAATTACTCTACAGATCTCTGCTTCTGAGCCTGTCTGCCTCCTAGCTGTCCGCTTTCAGTGCCTGACTATGATGTTTCTTTCAGTCCTGGTGCTGGGATAAACAGCAGACATTTTACTTAAAGCTATATTAACCAAGCTTTGCTATTCTACAGTTTACTGATTGCTATTATTATTTACTAGCGACTTGCCCGTCAAAAAATGACGGTCAATAAAAGAAAGTGTTGAAATGCTGTTTGCCACACAATGTGAGTGTACTGGGTACCTCAACTATATAGACCCCTATAACACAGTAATGAACGCATGTAATAACACTATAAGTGCCATGAGGGTCATCCAGGATCCTCATGACCCAAAGTGTAAGCACTACACCATTTTAATCCGGTCACTTATGGGGGTCTATCCAGACCCTCATAAGCCTCTATTTAACCCCATCAGTCCCATAAGGGTATATTATGACCATTATGGGCCTTTTACAACCCAACATTAACCACATAAGTGCCATGACGGTCCTCAAGGACACTAAGTATAAACACTACACTGCACTATACTCCCCAATAAAACATTAAATATCAACTAAACACCCTATACACTAACCTATTAACACCCACACTACCTACCTACACTACACTACCTACCCACTAATAACCCCCTCCCCACCACTGTAATTACAGAAATCAAAACAACTAAAGTGATCAAAAATAAAAAATCTACATTACATAAAATAAAAAAACATATATCACAAAAAATAAAAAATGTACTTTACAGAAGAAAAAAAAAACAGTCACAAAAAATAAAAAAGGAACATTACAGAAAATAAAAAAATACATTACGCCCACCCCACTACAGAAAAAAAAATTACACACCTGAAAAGGAAATACATATAATACATACAATACAATACATGCAATACAATACATACAATACAATACAATTAAATACAATACAATTAAATACAATACAATACACCCCTATCTAATATACATCCCCCTATCTAATATACAATAAATACTATCTATATACTATACATCCCCCTATCTATCTAATATACAGTACATGCTATCTCTATATAGCAACCCTAATTCTAAGCTAAAATAAAATAATAAAGACCACTTACCTTTGAGATGTTTCTTCAGATCAGCATCCTAGGGTAAAATAGATTAAAATTACTACAACACATTTACATAAAATAAATAAACATTCTAAACATTCTAAATATTCTACGAAACCTTTCTAGCATGTCCCGTCTTTCTTCTTTTCTTCTTCTCCGGTGCGGCCCCTGTTAAAAAAAACATTACATTAGTACACATACATAGAGATGTCACGAATATTTCGCCGGCGGAATGTTCAATCCGCACCCTATACTTTATCATTGAGCAAACTTTGACCCTGCAACTCACAGTCAGCAGACACATTCCAGCCAATCAGCAGCATACACTCCCTTCCAGAGCCTTCTACCTCATGGACAGCAGCCATTTTGGAATCATAACTAACTTGCAGTCTTACTGAGAGGAGACTGAGTGTAGGTGATACTGCATCAATGGGGAAAACCATACCTAGGCTACTGTACACAGTGTGCAATACAGTCCTGAAGGACTCTTTTGATCTCTGCTGCAAGGACACCCCTGTGTCTCTTCCCCCCTTATCATCATCCTCCCCTCACCTTAGCACCCAACCCTAACACCCCTCACACTTATCCATAACACCCATCAACCTAACATATTTGGTCTCGGATGTTGATGTCATTATGGTCAGTTTATGTGAAGCTTCTGATTGGCTCTGGAAGGTGGCGGGTCTCATATCCTTATTTGGTCACGGATATGAACGTCATCTGGGAGCTCCCGGATATGATTCAGTAGCCATCTTAGGACTCCCAGGATACAGCTCAGTAGCCATCTTAGGACTCTCAGGAAATAAAGAATAAAAGCAATTAGTGCCTTATCTTATGATATATTGTAAGGAAAGGAATGCAGGATGCATGGACATAATATACATTTTCATGAATTTCATCCACAACAGTCCCCCCTAAAATGTCATATTATGTTACATATTCCACTTATATTCTATTCTTGTAGATATGACAGGTTAGATGTATTATATCTTCCTCTTCTAGAGAGTACTACATAAAATGTCTGAGTAAAGATATGTTTCTTCTTAGTAAAACGTATTAATTAAGGTATAAAGTCATATAAACAGCATATAGACAGTAACAGTCCCCCGTAGAGACTATGTGTACAACTGTCCCTGTGGAGGAGATGTATGAATGTAAGAAAGCCCTAGCACATCTGCACCAATGAACGCCTGTTCTTCTTTGTACGTTAGAGTTGCCATGGCTTGTCCATGACCCATCTTGCCACTGTCATAGGTGAGTCAGATGCTATCCCTGACCCCTTGTTTCAGGAACATGTGGGACAAGGGGTTTATGTAGAACTTTCATTTCTAGACCTAATAGACCGTGATATCTTATGTGACTCCTCACAGTCATCTTCATAAATTTCTTGGTGCACAAAGGTTGGTGTGACTCCAGTAACTGACTTCTTTAAATATGTTCGGACACAGGGGATAATACAGCAGGAAACAAATACAAGAATTATCAGTATTGAAAGAAAGACAATTCCAACCCGTGACAATACCTTCCGCCAGTTATTCATCCACCCAAACCATTTATCCCAATAGTCTGTGGTTCCAGAACTCTCCTTCAATTCTTGTGCCAAGTTGTTTAGTTCTTTAATGGCTAAAGTAATCTTACCGTTTGGACCCATATTATTAGGTATGTAGGTGCAGCAGTTGGCAGCGTCGGGGAGCATTTTACACTCCCCCCTTTTTAGCAAGGATCATGTCTAGTGCCTTTCTATTCTGGATGGCCATGTGTGTTGTGGCCTTTAATTGTTTTTTCAATTCCTTGCAGAGCATGTCTTGTGTAATCCACAAACCTTTGTTGGTTATAATATATATAATTGATTCAAGCAACATTTTTATTTACACCAATCATTGGTATCAGTGATTCAAATCCTGCTGCTATCTGGTTTCGGGCCTTAAACTCATTAGGCACCCCCCTTGGGACTCCAATAGAGTCTATGTACACATGGGGGTCAAAGCTACCTTGTGGGGAAGACACCTTTCTTTTCTGTCTAGATGTTGTCAGTAGGGTGTGTGGTGAGGTATCAGTTTGTATAAGCACTATGTGCACTGGCATTATGACCTTTATCAGGGTACACTCACCATTCCAGATACTCTCTAGTCTTGATCTGAGCTTCATGTCCCCACATATCCAATATATGTCTCCCAATGTTTGTGTCTGTTCTGTAAACTGTGAAGCCAATACAATATATAATGCAGAACCCTTGCTTAAACCTCTTTAGGTTTCTCCATTGAGGTGTACTCCTTGTATAGCATGTGTAATTACCTGGGTATATGGTTATACCTTCACCTGGATGTAGATTGTCAGTTATAATGGGATACCTGTTCTCCCATTGCTCACAATTTAGATCTTTTAGTCTGGGTAGTTTTATAAAGACTTAAGAAACACTTTCCTTCCTTCATAGTTACCATAAATAAAACAGTGCCTAGGTGAGGTCTGGCACTTACACAAACATAACAATTAGTCTTATTATGTGACTCTATGTTATATTTCATCCATTCCAGCCATAAGTTGAGGTCTGTAAACCCAATTTCATTTGTTAGGGTTCCTTCGTACGTATGTTCACTGATATCAGTCATCTGGGGTAATGCCTGAGTGTGTTGTACTTGTATTAGTCCTTCTGATATGAGTGGTGCATTTAGATCTCTGAGCATAATTTTACCAATCCGTCCTTTTGCTTCTCCTCTAACCCAGCCACCCATTAGGTATGTACCTGCATCTGTGGGTCTGGGCCACCCATTAGGTATGTACCTGCATCTGTGGGTCTGGGCCACCCATTAGGTATGTACCTGCGTCTGTGGGTCTAGGGTTCTTGATAGTCAGAGTAAGTCGCATGTTAGCTCCAGTCTTGCCATTTGGCGAGCATTTGCCTGGCTTTATTAGAGTTATACGTTCAAGTAAAGGGCTCCCACTCAAATCTGTTCTATCTGAGGCACTCTGTGGTCTGTAGCCCCAAGCTGTCCCAGTGTTCCATCCTACAGCTTCCCAATGACTACAATCTTTTCCCCAAGTCTGGTCTGTAACACATATGTATATAGATGTGCTGTGAGTGTATTTGTACAAGTTACATTGTTAAGTCACACTTAGCTGTTGGCAACATACAACATGACAATAATCAAAGGACAATGTGATCATATGTGTTTTAGATGGATTGTTCCAAAATGTAATACCATCTTTCTTCTCACTAATGAATGCAGAAGGTTCTACTTTAGTTAAGAACAGACAGGAAAGGACTTGTGTTATGATCATCATGATGTTGGTTGCTATGGGTCTGGTACTGAAACTTTTTTTTTTGCAATGAGATGTGTGGATCCAAGTAGGCCGTCCTTCAAGTTTAACTGACGGTGCAGCAATTAGAAGAACTTGAAAGGGTCCATCATATCTGGATTCCAGAGGATTCTTTCTCACAAATCTCTTGACCAGGACCCAATCTCCAGGAAGTAGTTGATGAGTACCAGTGTCTGCTTCCGGATCTGGAATAGAAGAAAACACTTGTGCATGTATTTTAGTCAGTGCTTGAGATAAAGCAATCACATAATCAACAAATACATCAGATTTAAATTTCAATTGCTGAGGATAATAACACCCTAATCTAGAAGTAGAACCAAATAGGATCTCGTAAGGGGACAGAGAAAACTTCCCTCCAGAGGTGTACCCCACGCTTAACAGTGCTATAGGGGGACTTTCTGGCCATGAGATACCAGTTTCTTGTGCTATTTCAGATACTGGTTTTAACTTCACCATAACTGGTGGAACCCTAAAGTGTCCAGCTTTGTTACAATTAAAACCCTTTCTTGTTCTTGTTGGCTCTGTCTCCTCCTGCTCAAAAGACACCATAATGTGTGTAGTCTCCTTATTAACTTGTGTGAGGACAAGTCTATAACAAAGTCTCTAATGGAAACACCTTGTATTCAGGATGAGATGTTAATAAATCTTTCCTGATGGATTCTCTTCAATCCTTCCACAAAGGCTGCTCCCAGCATCTGAGTCTTGTGTCTGGAATGATATATTACCACTGACTGTTTTATCCTGTGTAATATCTGACAAATTAATAGCCTGATTTGCTATTTCATCCGTAGCACATGCTATTAATAACTCACAGAATTCTGTATCAGCGTTGCAGACAGGCATGTAGGAGTTAACTTACATGAGCAGAGACTAGCAGGGGGAGCTGCTTCACAGAGAATCTAAAAAATATCAGTGTATGAGACGGAGTAAAAAACATCCTAAAGTAATGTTGCGTTTACTTTTCTTTCGTATACTTCTTGTTCCATAGTAAAGCTTAATGAAACATTGAATGTCTCCTATATCTTCCTTTCAATAAAGATTAATATTACCAAGGAGTAGTGGATACAGGGCACTGACTCCAGCAGCGGTGGTATAGTAGATGTTATTTACCTTTAAGATGAGGTATAGGGGTGTGTCATGTTTTAGCAACCTTTGGTTCCCACCCAGAACCAGCCACCATTCTTCTGCCTGCAACCTCCCTTCTTCTCATTTCCCCTCAATGATACAAACAGACATATTTCCACATAAAAAAAACTAACACACACACAGAGAAGGGTGGGATGAGAAAAGGGGAGTAGTCTGCTATGCTTAATTGTGAGAAGGGGTGGGCCAAACCCCTAACACATCTTCTAAAAATGCAGACTAGTCACCTCACTCTCCAAAGAGTAAAGTATCGAGTTACAAACACACAGAAACTTTAGACAAAATGTTTCAAAAGAATACACGCATATACATACATATACATATATATATATACTCACAAACACACAGAAATATGCAAACTGTTACATGCAATGCATTCAAACAAAATAATCTCCCATTACATTGCAGAACTTATGGAGATTCCTTTCTTTCTTGGTTCAATAATCAGAAAACCCAACATACCTGTCTAAGGTGTGTTCATCGACACCTCTGATGATTGTTACGTTGTTGTGTTTGTTACATAACCAATTCTCAGTCTGCGTCATATATATACTGTACATTTAAAATCCTAAGGTACTGTTTTCTTGAGATACCTATTCGAGGTGCGGTCTCAAAGTCTAATTCTGTGTATATATCTTGAACTATTTACTTTTTAAATCAATCTCCTCCCAGGACACACCTACTTTCACACAAACATTTACTTCTCGTAAGCAAAATCTAACAACATCATGAAAACATGAATAGAAATATGACAGTTATTTCATACAACCTTAAGCAATGAAATAGAAAGAATTCTCTTAACTAAGATACGTCTTTAAAAGAATTAACAAGATGGGAGGGGTGAGGAATTTCTTTTCACAGACTGTGCTTCTTTGACCTTGATTCACACAGTTGCAGATAAATCAGCTTTCAGCTTCAGCTTCAGGGAGAGAAATTCTAAACTACATTTCTCATTAAAACATGCATCACAACCAGCAATAACAGATCACAGTAATATTTATCAATTTCTGCAGAACATTTCTTACTCTTAAAATATTGCAGTTCAAAATCTCACACCGTCGTGTGTTAAAATTGACGCCTTCAGATAATTATTGTGCTATTCGGACACAATAAATCCATCCCTGAAGTCTGCATCCCACATACATGCTTTTACACCTAAGTGTGTGATAGATATCTTCCGGATTCATCACGATACCAAGGCACAAACATAATGACCCCAAAGAGATACTCGGCTATCCCCCATGCATACACCGTCCTAAAAAAAAGGTATGCATATGTACGTCTGTACGTACGGCTATTTCAGGGCTATAGTGTTATTCGGACACTACCCAATCCGTCCCTGAAACCTGCCGCAAGCAAACATGTATGTCCTTGACCACAATATCTAAGAAATCACAATCACTCGACCCACACTCTCAACAGTCATACACAGGCAACAGATATTATTCAGTACAGATATTTCTTCAAGGTAGACACTGGGCAAGCAATTTATCTGTACTTTTGGTGCCTTCAGTAGCAGCCCAAGACAAAGGGGGCAGATCTATAGCAGCACTATTCATATATATGCAAGGTTTAAAAAAAACATTAAACCTTACCATATATCTGAGTTGAGTTGATCAGGCTCCTTTATGCCACGACAGATCGTCCCAAAGTCTTCCTTGTCTGCTATCTGTTGGTCACAACCCAGGGCCTCACGTTGGAGCGCCAATTGTTTTGGATGGATAAAAATAATCCCATAATGTAATATCTGTTCCTGTCCAAATCATCCGTCTGTTGGGCATGTGTGCACACAGAGACAAGAATTTACACAGACCCAAAAGTTCTGGTATAAAACTTCTTGTATTATTCCCAACGAACGAACCCCCCCAAATACAACATAGCAACTTATATAATATAAGTTGATCAGATATAACAATCGTACGACTCATTGTTAGACAGCGAGTGAGTTATTGATTGGTTGACAAGGTAGGAAGGGTCCTTCCATATTTGGTCTCGGATGTTGATGTCATTATGGTCAGTTTATGTGAAGCTTCTGATTGGCTCTGGAAGGTGGCGGGTCTCATATCCTTATTTGGTCACGGATATGAACGTCATCTGGGAGCTCCCGGATATGATTCAGTAGCCATCTTAGGACTCCCAGGATACAGCTCAGTAGCCATCTTAGGACTCTCAGGAAATAAAGAATAAAAGCAATTAGTGCCTTATCTTATGATATATTGTAAGGAAAGGAATGCAGCATGCATGGACATAATATACATTTTCATGAATTTCATCCACAACAGTCCCCCCTAAAATGTCATATTATGTTACATATTACACTTATATTATATTCTTGTAGATATGACAGGTTAGATGTATTATATCTTCCTCTTCTAGAGAGTACTACATAAAATGTCTGAGTAAAGATATGTTTCTTCTTAGTAAAACGTATTAATTAAGGTATAAAGTCATATAAACAGCATATAGACAGTAACAGTCCCCCGTAGAGACTATGTGTACAACTGTCCCTGTGGAGGAGATGTATGAATGTAAGAAAGCCCTAGCACATCTGCACCAATGAACGCCTGTTCTTCTTTGTACGTTAGAGTTGCCATGGCTTGTCCATGACCCCTCTTGCCACTGTCATAGGTGAGTCAGATGCTACCCCTGACCCCTTCTTTCAGGAACATGTGGGACAAGGGGTTTATGTAGAACTTTCATTTCTAGACCTAATAGACCGTGACATCTTATATGACTCCTCACAGTCATCTTCATAAATTTCTTGGTGCACAAAGGTTGGTGTGACTCCAGTAACTGACTTCTTTAAATATGTTCGGACATAGGGGATAATACAGCAGGAAACAAATACAAGAATTATCAGTATTGAAAGAAAGACAATACCAACCCGTGACAATACCTTCCGCCAGTTATTCATCCACCCAAACCATTTATCCCAATAGTCTGTGGTTCCAGAACTCTCCTTCAATTCTTGTGCCAAGTTGTTTAGTTCTTTAATGGCTAAAGTAATCTTACCGTTTGGACCCATATTATTAGGTATGTAGGTGCAGCAGTTGGCAGCGTCGGGGAGCATTTTACACTCCCCCCTTTTTAGCAAGGATCATGTCTAGTGCCATTCTATTCTGGATGGCCATGTGTGATGTGGCCTTTAATTGTTTTTTCAACTCCTTGCAGAGCATGTCTTGTGTAATCCACAAACCTTTGTTGGTTATAATATATATAATTGATTCAAGCAACATTTTTATTTACACCAATCATTGGTATCAGTGATTCAAATCCTGCTGCTATCTGGTTTCGGGCCTTAAACTCATTAGGCACCCCCCTTGGGACTCCAATAGAGTCTATGTACACATGGGGGTCAAAGCTACCTTGTGGGGAAGACACCTTTCTTTTCTGTCTAGATGTTGTCAGTAGGGTGTGTGGTGAGGTATCAGTTTGTATAAGCACTATGTGCACTGGCATTATGACCTTTATCAGGGTACACTCACCATTCCAGATACTCTCTAGTCTTGATCTGAGCTTCATGTCCCCACATATCCAATATATGTCTCCCAATGTTTGTGTCTGTTCTGTAAACTGTGAAGCCAATACAATATATAATGCAGAACCGTGGCTTAAACCTCTTTAGGTTTCTCCATTGAGGTGTACTCCTTGTATAGCATGTGTAATTACCTGGGTATATGGTTATACCTTCACCTGGATGTAGATTGTCAGTTATAATGGGATACCTGTTCTCCCATTGCTCACAATTTAGATCTTTTAGTCTGGGTAGTTTTATAAAGACTTAAGAAACACTTTCCTTCCTTCATAGTTACCATAAATAAAACAGTGCCTAGGTGAGGTCTGGCACTTACACAAACATAACAATTAGTCTTATTATGTGACTCTATGTTATATTTCATCCATTCCAGCCATAAGTTGAGGTCTGTAAACCCAATTTCATTTGTTAGGGTTCCTTCGTACGTATGTTCACTGATATCAGTCATCTGGGGTAATGCCTGAGTGTGTTGTAATTGCATTAGTCCTTCTGATATGAGTGGTGCATTTAGATCTCTGAGCATAATTTTACCAATCCGTCCTTTTGCTTCTCCTCTAACCCAGCCACCCATTAGGTATGTACCTGCATCTGTGGGTCTGGGCCACCCATTAGGTATGTACCTGCGTCTGTGGGTCTGGGCCACCCATTAGGTATGTACCTGCGTCTGTGGGTCTAGGGTTCTTGATAGTCAGAGTAAGTCGCATGTTAGCTCCAGTCTTGCCATTTGGCGAGCATTTGCCTGGCTTTATTAGAGTTATACGTTCAAGTAAAGGGCTTCCACTCAAATCTGTTCTATCTGAGGCACTCTGTGGTCTGTAGCCCCAAGCTGTCCCAGTGTTCCATCCTACAGCTTCCCAATAACTACAATCTTTTCCCCAAGTCTGGTCTGTAACACATATGTATATAGATGTGCTGTGAGTGTATTTGTACAACCCAGGGCCTCACGTTGGAGCGCCAATTGTTTTGGATGGATAAAAATAATCCCATTATGTAATATCTGTTCCTGTCCAAATCATCCGTCTGTTGGGCATGTGTGCACACAGAGACAAGAATTTACACAGACCCAAAAGTTCTGGTATAAAACTTCTTGTATTCTTCCCAACGAACGAACCCCCCCAAATACAACATAGCAACTTATATAATATAAGTTGATCAGATATAACAATCGTACGACTCATTGTTAGACAGTGAGTGAGTTATTGATTGGTTGACAAGGTAGGAAGGGTCCTTCCATATTTGGTCTCGGATGTTGATGTCATTATGGTCAGTTTATGTGAAGCTTCTGATTGGCTCTGGAAGGTGGCGGGGCTCATATCCTTATTTGGTCACGGATATGAACGTCATCTGGGAGCTCCCGGATATGATTCAGTAGCCATCTAAGGACTCCCAGGATACAGCTCAGTAGCCATCTTAGGACTCTCAGGAAATAAAGAATAAAAGCAATTAGTGCCTTATCTTATGATATATTGTAAGGAAAGGAATGCAGCATGCATGGACATAATATACATTTTCATGAATTTCATCCACAACACCCTAACACCTAACCCTAATACCCCCTTGCACTTATCCCTAACACCCCTTACCCTAACATCCCTTACACTAACACCCATCACACTTATCCCTAACACCCCTCACCCTAACACCTAACCCTAACACCCCTCACACTTATCCCTAACACCCCTTACACTAACACCCCTCACACTTATCCCTAACACCCCTCACCCTAACACCTAACCCTAACACCCCTCACACTTATCCCTAACACCCCTTACCCTAACACCTAACCCTAATACCCCCTTACACTTATCCCTAACAGCCCACACCCTAACACCCCCCACACTTATCCCTAACACCCCTCACCCTAACACCTAACCCTAACACCCATCACACTTATCCCTATCACCCCTCACCCTAACACCTAACCCTAACACCCATTACACTTATCCCTAACATCCCTCACCCTAACACCTAACCCTAACACCCCTCACACTTATCCCTAACACCCCTCACCCTAAAACCTAACCCTAACACCGTTCACACTTATCCCTAACACCCCTTACCCTAACCCTAACACCCCTCACACTTATCCCTAACACCCCTCACCCTAACACCTAACCCTAACACCCCTCACACTTATCCCTAACACCCCTTACACTAACACCCGTCACACTTATCCCTAACACCCCTCACCCTAACACTTAACCCTAACACCCATCACACTTATCCCTAACACTCCTCACCCTAACACCTAACCCTAACACCCATCACACTTATCCCTAATACCCCTCACCCTAACACCTAACACTAACACCCCTCACACTTATCTCTAACACCCCTCACCCTAACACCTAACCCTAACACCCCTCACACTTATCCCTAACACCCCTTACCCTAACACCTAACCCTAATACCCCCTTACACTTATCCCTAACAGCCCTCACCCTAACACCCCCACACTTATCCCTAACACCCCTCACCCTAACACCTAACCCTAACACCCCTCACACTTATTCCTAACACCCCTTACCCTAACACCTAACCCTAATACCCCCTTACACTTATCCCTAACAGCCCTCACCCTAACACCCCCACACTTATCCCTAACACCCCTCACCCTAACACCTAACCCTAACACCCCTCACACTTATCCCTAACACCCCTTACCCTAACACCTAACCCTAATACCCCCTTACACTTATCCCTAACAGCCCTCACCCTAACACCCCCACACTTATCCCTAACACCCCTCACCCTAACACCTAACCCTAACACCCCTCACACTTATCCCTAACACCCCTCACCCTAACACCTAACACCCCTCACACTTATCCCTAACACCCCTTACCCTAACCCTAACACCCCTCACACTTATCCATAACACCCCTCACCCTAACACTTAACCCTAACACCCATCACACTTATCCCTAACACCCCTCACCCTAACACCTAACCCTAACACCCATCACACTTATCCCTAACACCCCTCACCCTAACACCTAACACTAACACCCCTCACACTTATCTCTAACACCCCTCACCCTAACACCTAACCCTAACACCCCTCACACTTATCCCTAACACCCCTTACCCTAACACCTAACCCTAATACCCCCTTACACTTATCCCTAACAGCCCTCACCCTAACACCCCCACACTTATCCCTAACACCCCTCACCCTAACACCTAACCCTAACACCCCTCACACTTATTCCTAACACCCCTTACCCTAACACCTAACCCTAATACCCCCTTACACTTATCCCTAACAGCCCTCACCCTAACACCCCCACACTTATCCCTAACACCCCTCACCCTAACACCTAACCCTAACACCCCTCACACTTATCCCTAACACCCCTTACCCTAACACCTAACCCTAATACCCCCTTACACTTATCCCTAACAGCCCTCACCCTAACACCCCCACACTTATCCCTAACACCCCTCACCCTAACACCTAACCCTAACACCCCTCACACTTATCCCTAACACCCCTCACCCTAACACCTAACCCTAACACCCCTCACACTTATCCCTAACACCCCTTACCCTAACCCTAACACCCCTCACACTTATCCCTAACACCCCTCACCCTAACACTTAACCCTAACACCCATCATACTTATCCCTAACACCCCTCACCCTAACACCTAACCCTAACACCCATCACACTTATCCCTAACACCCCTCACCCTAACACCTAACACTAACACCCCTCACACTTATCTCTAACACCCCTCACCCTAACACCTAACCCTAACACCCCTCACACTTATCCCTAACACCCCTTACCCTAACACCTAACCCTAATACCCCCTTACACTTATCCCTAACAGCCCTCACCCTAACACCCCCACACTTATCCCTAACACCCCTCACCCTAACACCCCTCACACTTATCCCTAACACCCCTCACCCTAACACCTAACCCTAACACCCCTCACACTTATCCCTAACACCCCTTACACTAACCCTAACACCCCTCACACTTATCCATAACACCCATCAACCTAACACCTAACCCTAACATTCTCACACTTATCCCTAAGACCTAACACCCCTCACACTTATTCCTAACATGCCTCACCCTAACACCCCTTACACTTATCCCTAACACCCCTCACCCTAACACCCCTCACACTAAGCCCTAGCACCCATCAACCTAACACCTAACCCTAACATTCTCACACTTATCCCTAAGACCTAACATCCCTCACACTTATTCCTAACATGCCTCACCCTAACACCCCTTACACTTATCCCTAACACCCCTTACCCTAACACCCCTCACACTTATCCCTGTGTCTCTTCCCCCACTTATCATCAAGGGAGGGGGAGGATGATGAGGGAGGGGGAAGAGACACAGGGGAGGATGATGAGGGAGGGGGTAAAGAGATACATGGGAGGGTGATGAGGAAGGCGGGAAAGAGACATAGGGGAGGATCATGAGGGAGGGGGGAAAGAGACACAGGGGAGCATGATGATGAAGGGGGGAAGAGACACAGGGGAGGATGATGAGGGAGGGGGTAAAGAGATACAGGGGAGGATGATGAGGGAGGTGGGAGGATGATGAGGGAGGGGGGATGAGACACAGGGGAGGGTGATGAGGAAGGGGGAAAGAGACACAGGGGAGGATGATGAGGGAGGAGGTAAAGAGATACAGGGGAGGATGATGATGGAGGGGGATGTTAGGTTATTTATGCCCTTTATGGATTAAAACCAGACTCTGCATCAACTATGTAATTTTCCATGGGAGTTTTGACATGGATCCCCTCCGGCATGACACAGTCCAGGTGTTAGTCCCCTTAAAACAACTTTTCCATCACTATTGTTGCCAGAAAGAGTCCCTGTGGGTTTTAAAATCCGCCTGCCCATTGAAGTCTATGGCGGTTTGCCGGGTTTGCCGGTTCGCGAAAATTTGCGGTGGTTCGCGTTCGCGGTTCGCGAACCGAAAATGTTATGTTCGCGACATCACTACACATACATAAACATAAAACAAAGTAAAATAAACATAATCTACATTGTACTTACCTCCCCGCGATGTCTCTGGCCTCCTCGTCTTCTGCCCCGGATGGGCCCTGAAAGCATCCGCGCTGTTTTAAAAAATGTTTAAAAAAGTAACACACATCCGCACTCGCGGATGTCCCCGACGCTAATATGCTTCCTACGGAGTGATCCAGAATAAAATTGGCAATGGCGGCTTCTGATTGGCTGAAAACGCTATCAAATTCAGCCAATGAGAAGATGCCAATTGTGAGTCAATGAGAAAGGGATACAGCCCAAAATCCCACTCTGATTGGATAACGCACCTGTCAATCGTTATTTGAACCAATCCGAAGGCTTTATTGCCATCAGCGAATCATAATGGATACACCCCCACGCGGTGATTGGCTGAAGACATCTGCGCCTTCCCATTGGCTGTAATACTGATTGACATTGACAATAGCCAATGAGAAGGCGCAAATGCCTTCACCAATCAGTACGTGGGGGTGTATTCCATTGTGATTGGCTATTGTCAGTGCAACCAATCAGAATGCGCAGATGCCTCCAGCAAAATCACCTTGTGGAGGTGTATTTTATTGTGATTGGCTGAAGGCATCTGTGCCTTGTGATTGGTTTAAATAAAGATTGACAGGTGCATTATCCAATCAGAGTGGGATTTTAGGGTGTACCCCTTTCTGATTGGCTCACACATTGGCGCCTCCTGATTGGGTGAATTTGATAGACAGCGTTTTCAACCAATCAGAAGGCGCCATTGCCTATTTTCTTCCGGAAAAGTCTCCGGGAGGTTCATTAGCGTCAGGGATATCCACGAGTGAGGATGCCTGTTAAATATATATATATATATTTTTTTTTAAAGCGCAGTTCCAGGGCAGGGCAGAAGAGGAGGAGGCTGGAGACAACGCGGGGAGGTAAGTACAATGTAGATTATGTTTATTTTATTTAGTTTTTATGCTTATGTATGTGTACTAATGTTATGTTTTTTTTAACAAGGGCCGCACCAGAGAAGAAGAAAAGAAGAAGGACGGGACATGCTGGAAAGGTGAGTAGAATATTTAGAATGTTTAGAGTATTTAGAATGTTTATTTATTTACTGTAAATGTGTTGCACTAATTTTTTATTTTTTTTCCTAGGTGGCTGAACTGAAGGGACATCTGCAAAGGTAAGTGGTCTTAATTGTTTTATTTTAGCTTATAATTAGATTATTTTATATATAGATAGCATTTATTGTATGTTAGCTAGGGGTATGTGTTTTATATAGATAGCATAGCATGTATTGTATATTAGATTGTAGTATTTATTTAGATAGATTCGGGGATGTATATTAGATTGATAGGATGTATATTAGATAGTATTTATTGTATATTAGATAGATTGGGTGATGTACATTAGATAGATTGGGGGATGTATATTAGATAGATATGATGTATATTAGATAGATAGTATTTATTGTATATTAGATAGGGGTGTATTGTATTGTATTTCATTTTATTTGTATTGTATGTATTTGTATTGTATGTATTTCCTTTTCAGGTGTGTAATTTTTTTTTATTTTCTGTAGTGGGGGGGGTTGTAATGTATTTTTTGTTCCCTTTTTTATTTTTCGTGACTTAGGTTTTTTCATTTTCTGCTTATGAGGGTCTGTATGGAACCCCATGAGTGACAGGGTTAATTAGGGGTGTATGGGGGTCTGTATTGACCCCCCATGAGTGCCAGGGTTATTTATGGGCTGATGTGGGTTTTTATTGACCCCATGAGTGACAGGGTTAATTATACGTATTATGGGGGTCTATATTGACCCCCATGAGTGACAGGGTTAATGAAGGGCTTATGGGGGTCTGTATTGACCCCCATGAGTGAGGGGTTTAATTAAGTGCTTATGAGGGTCTGTATTGACTCCCATGAGTGGCAGGGTTAATTAAGGGCTTATGGGGGTCTATATTGACCCTCATGAGTGACGGGGTTAATGAAGGGCTTATGGGGGTCTGTATTGACCACCATGAGTGACATAGTTAATTAAGGACTTATGGGGGTATATATTGACCCCATGAGTGAGGGGGTTAATTAAGTGCTTATGGGGGTCTGTATTGACTCCCATGAGTGACAGGGTTAATGAAGGGCTTATGGGGGTCTATATTGACCCCCATGAGTGACAGGGTTAATTAGGGGTTTATGGGGGTCTGTATTGACCCCCATGAGTGAGGGGGTTAAGTGCTTATGGGGGTCTATATTGACCCCCATGAGTGACAGGGTTAATGAAGGGCTTATGGGGGTTTATATTGACCCCCATGAGTGAGGGGGTTAATGAAGTGCTTATGGGGGTCTGTATTGACCCCGATGAGTGACAGGGTTAATGAAGGGCTTATGGGGGTCTATATTGACCCCCATGAGTGACAGGTTAAATGAAGGGCTAATGGGGGTCTATATTGACATCCATGAGTGAGAGGGTTAATGAAGTGCTTATGGGGGTCTGTATTAACCCCCATGAGTGACAGAGTTAATAAAGGGCTTATGGGGGTCTATATTGACCCTCATGAGTGACAGGGTTAATTAATGGTTGATGGGGCTCTGTATAGAGCCCCATGCGTGATAGTGTATATATTTTTTTTTTTATAACGGGTCCTTGAAGGACCTTTACGGTTCTTTAAGGACCCCTAACGCAGGAATTTTTAATTTTCATTGCAGCGGGGGTCCCCGATCATGTGCGATCGGGACCCCCACTGCGATGGTTAATGTGGGGTTAATGCGGGTCTCCGAGCTTATCTCGGATCCCGTGGGGTTAATGCGGGTTTCCAAGCTTATCTCGGATCCCTTCTTGGCTAAGTTGTACGTGGCTGTGCAGTCCTGGGTCTTTGAGCCTCGTTTTCTTCGACGGCCATTATTTATCTCACTTAGGAGATTTTCGTGTGTCTGATCTCGGGAATTTGGACTTAAATGGAAGTGTAACTTCACTTTCAGGGGTTCTGGGTGCCCCCCCCCTTGCTGTGGGTAAGCTTTGATGTGTTTTTAGTGGGTATTTATTGTGTTTTGACTTTTTAGGTGCACGCGGTTTGCAAGGTCGTAATGGTGCCGCTTGTGTGGGTGTTTGTAACCGCGTGTGAGGCGCCTTTGAGCCTCCACCTCCGGAATTGCGGCCCCTCGCTTTGCGAGGGTCCGCATTTGTGGCCTGCAATGAGCCTTTGATCAATAAAATGGTTGATCACTTAGATGCATAATTTCATAAAAAGGTAATATTTTATTTATTTTCCTTTCTAAACACATTCTGCATATTTTTTTAAATTGTCTATTTAAAATGTACAGCAGTGTAGTGTACTGCACATTTACTCCAGAGCATCACATGAAACATATAAATCACATATTATAATTGTCAAAATGCGAGTTGTCGCCACACTTTGTGAGCTTGCAAAACAAGCTCGCAAAACTGTATCCCTCGCAAAGCGAGGGCCGCAGTTCGGGCCGCAAACGTAGACCTCGCTAAGTGAATGCCGCGTTGCGGTGGTGAAAACTCCCACGCAAAGAGAGGGGCCGCATTTGAGGAGGTGGACATAAACTACAATGAGCTGAAGGCGCATTGCAGGCCGCAAATGCGGACCTCATGAAGCGATTGTGTCTGCATTTGCAGAGGTGGAGGCTCTACGGCGACTCAATCTCAGAAAAAAACAACTCCAATTTTTTTTATATTTTACACTGTACTTATATAACTGTCTTCGCCATGAGCGCAAAAGGTGATTGTTGCTAAGCAGGACACTTGAAGTATACAAGGGAAGAAGCTCACAATGAGCGCCGCTAGTATATATGTATATATATATATATCCTGAAAGCACTAACCACAGAAAAATCAAGATTAGCTGACTGGCCTTACACCACAAACATACACACTCAATAACATTTTCTAAAATGTGTGTTTTTTTAAAACTTCCCAAAATATATATTTTAATTTTCAACAAAACGTTTCACACAAACTCATTGTGGGGGCATATTTCATTGTTATATTAGGCAGTGTTGTTTAGCTACATAAAAACCATATTGCGCCTATTAGCCTGCGGGGAAATATTAAGAAATAGTGGAATAGTGGAATAGTGTGAAGCAAAACAAAACTTTTACTATGTGTCCATAGAGTGAGTATCACTATAAAAATTCTGATTTCTAATGTCCATCAGTAGAGCTGTTACTATTTACATCAAATGTGTTTCTTAAAACTTAAAAGACTAAAAATGAGTTGAGTTCTTAACTATTCCTCCAGTTGCCAAACACAATTAATTTAGCCTGCTTAGCCTTCTCTGTGAATTTGCCAGTATATTTGGAAGTCTAATTTTTCACTTGCCCAGCTGTTACTGCTATTTATTTGTTACTGGAATATTGGTCATCTTATCCCAAATTGATACAAGTACAGCCAAATAAATTGGTTTGACACAGTGCAAATTATCTCTTCCACTATATACTGCCAGACGTTTTGGAAGAGTTACTTTTTTCCCCAAGGGTATCCTTTGTCTTCTGTTGTTGAGCTGTTTTTTAGTTTTCTTACATATATTTATGTATAATGTATATTACATCATAGTTCATATTTAAAACTATAACAAAACACATACTGTTTTTTTATGTACTTATTTGTTAACATTTGTGAATGGCACATTTATCCAAAGAGCTTTACAGAATTAGAAAATTTGGAGCCCTGGATTTGTTACTTAGATGCAGGATCGTAGGTGCATTAGGGCAAGAGATCAGGAGAAGTAGGGAGGAAGAATCTAAGTTTTATAAGGAAAGTAGAGGAAGTGGTTCTTTGGAAGGTGAAAATGTGTATACGTTGGGAGACTCTCTTATGTGAACCAGGAGTTTATTTCAGTTATGGCACTCAAGAATGGAGAACGAATTGAAGCATCTGGGCACAGAGACAGAATGGGATTGTGAGTGGTAAGTGGCATTCAAAACACAAAGAGTGTTGTAGCAAATAGTATGAGACTAGAGAGGCAAGGTACAAAGAAGCAAGGACATGTTGTGATTTGTAGACAATGTTTCGGAATGGTAGGGTAATAAAACATAACACATTAAGTTTATGTTATAACAGGAGAATATTGTCATTGTGAGATCTTCTGTTGCCTCATACGTAGATATACAGTATCTCACAAAAGTCATCAACAAATAAAACTCATTGCTCCTAACTAAACATATTAATTGATTTTTAATATATGAGTGTATACAATATCTCACAAAAGTGAGTACACCACTCACATTTTTGTAAATATTTTATATCTTTTCATGTGACAACACTGAAGAAATGACACTCTGCTACAATGTAAAGTAGTAAGTGTACAGCCTGTATAACAGTGTAAATTTGCTGTCCCCTCAAGAATAACACACAGCCATAAAAGTCTAAACCGTTGGCAAGAAGATTGAGTCACCCTTAAGTGGAAATGTCTAAATTGGACCTACAGTGTTATTATTTTGTGTGGCCACCATTATTTTTCAGCACTGCCTCAACCTTCATGGTTATGGAGTTCACCAGAGCTTCACAGGTTGCCACTGGAGTCCTGTTCCACTCCTTAATGATGACATTACAGAGCTGGTGGATGTTAGAGATCTTGCACTACCCCACCTTCCATTTGAGGATGCCCCACAGATGCTCAATATGTTTAGGTCTGGTGACATGCTTGACCAGTCCATCACCTTTACCTTCAGCTTCTTTAGCAAAGCAGTGGTCGTCTTGGAGGTGTGTTTGGGGTCGTTATCATGTTGGAATATTTCCCTGCGGACCAGTCTCAGGGAGGGGATCATGCTCTGCATCAATATGTCACAGTACATGTTGGCATTCATGGTTCCCTCAATGAGCTGTAGCTCCCCAGTGCCGGTAGCACTCATACAGGCCTAGACCGTGACACTCCCACCACCAAAAATACAACTATGCTGAGGAAAGGTATTTGAAATAATCCGTAAATGACAGATAAACGGATAAGGCACAAAGATGAAACCTTCCGTTTAAATGTAAACAGCGATGCAGAGAAAGTGGGGCCAGCATCTGACATCAGCAGGTAAATGCATATAGGGGGAATCAGCACAATATATTATAGAAAACATATATACACTGTGATCAGGATGGCCGCATATAGCGGTGGTTTCTTGAATGAAGGGCTGATACCGGCATGAAAGTGCAGCAAATAGGTTTATTTGAAGAAAGAAAAACAGCGGTAGCCGTAGCTCGGCATAAAAAAAAACAATTACTTCTCCGCGAGGTGGGAGAATGCCACCTTGTGGCCAGGTTGTAGACAGTCCTTTAACTTGGGTAGTCTGCCACCTGGTGGTCAGCCTGAAAACAGTCCTTTAACTGGGGTAGTGCCACCTTGTGGCCAGGAAATAAACAGTCTCTTTACAGGTGAGGGTCCCAGCGAGATTAGGTCGCCCTCTTCAGCAACCTCTGGGACACCGCTCCACTCTGGGTCACAGCTCCGCTCTCTGGGACACAGCTCCTCTCGCTCTGTGGGACACAGCTCTCCTCTCAAGCTCCTCGCTCTGTGGGACACAGCTCCTCTCTAGCTCCTCGCTCTGTGGGACACAGCGCTCCTCTCTCGGACACAGTGCTCCTCTCTTGGACACAGCGCTCCTCTTTCGGACACAGCGCTCCTCTCTGGGACACAGCGCTCCGCTCTCGGACACAGCGCTCCGCTCTCGGACACAGCGCTCCCCTCTCGGGCACAGCGCTCCTCTCTCGGGCACAGCGCTCCTCTCTCGGGCACAGCGCTCCTCTCTCGGGCACAGCGCTCCTCTCTCGGACACAGCGCTCCTCTCTGGGACACTCCTCTCTGGGAGACAGCGCTCCTCTCTGGGACACAGCGCTCCTCTCTGGGACACGGTTGCCGGTGAAGCATAGGGCCCGCCCGTCTCTCCCGTATGCTTCACCCCAGGGACCCTTGCATAGACAAACTCACTTGTATTAACTACTATTTATCTTCACTTCTTCCCTGGGGCATAATACTTCAGCAACAACCGTGCCTAGGCCTTTAAGGCAAACTCTGCCTGGGATTCCTCACTAATCCCCTTCACTTACGTGGCTTCCTTGTGACTTCACCTCCTGAGTCTGAAGTCAATCTTCCAGCTCACACGACTTGCTGTAGTCCCCGTTCTCCCAGTACAGTCACTTGGCGATCCTTTACAGGGTAGTTCACAACTTCACTGTATTTCCACACCAGATCACCTTCCACTCTGTGCTTGTTCCTCTCAGCAGCACAGCTGCCTAGGGCCTAGTCAGCCCCTCCTCCACCTTTCCATGTCTGCTTTCCAGTCTTTTAAAGGGGAGTTGCTCCAATTAGGAGTTCTTCAGAAGTGTTAACTCCTTCACTTCTGACAATAACTCACACTCCACTTGCTTGTCATCACTTCCGAGGAGCAAACGATCACACACCCCCCCCCCCCCCTCAGCTCAACAACATGGTGTTGGGTGACATGCCGAGAGGCCGGACATCCGGTAGGGTCGCTCACCACTCAAGAACTCCTCGTTCTGTGCCGTCCGCATTGAGGTAGCAGGCTGCGATCGTGGCCGCCTGTAAATCCATCTTCTCATTTCCTTACTGGTCTGTTGGCCTCCTTCATGTGTGTCGCCTTTATCAGGAAGGAGTGAATCTCAGTCTCTGGTGCTCTCTCCCTCTGGAGCAGTCTCTGGTGCTCTGTCTCTCTGGAGCAGTCTCTGGTGCTCTGTCTCTCTCTGGAGCAGTCTCTGGTGCTCTGTCTCTCTCTGGAGCAGTCTCTGGTGCTCTGTCTCTCTCTGGAGCAGTCTCTGGTGCTCTGTCTCTCTCTGGAGCAGTCTCTGGTTTTGACTTCTTTTTTATCACTCATGACCAACTTGCGTTCCAAACTGCATGGCTGATACTTTGTTGATTTAATAAGCTGCAAGTCATACCCTTCGCAAGGTGGCTTTGGCCGATGCTTGAAGAAAGCATGAATGCTTTCTGCAGGCAGTTCCTTTGCTGCCTCCTCCATCAGATATGTAAATTCTACTTCTTTACCATCAGCAGGGATGATTTCAGGGAGTTTTTCGTCAAGTGGTGGCACATTTTCAATTGTGCCAATAATTTCAAAGCCCACAGTATTCGTTTCCATAATGTCTACTACATGATGTACAGTTTCTGCTTCTACAGACAGCTTTGTACTTTCTGCCACTGCTTGAAGGATGTGATCAACAGGCTTCTGTTGTTCTTCCACCCTCTTTGCCTTGTCGCTTTCCTCTGGCACAGGTGTAGCTTCATCTGTTGTTGCAGGTGACTCTTCTAATTGGGGAACCGCCGACAACATTTCAGTGGTCTCTTCAGCACACAAGATTTTGATTGCCTCCTCCAGAGCTGGTAATGCTCCTGAAGTTAACTCTACCTCATGGGTTAGAACATTCTCAGTTTCAAGTTTATTTTTGTTTGTAGACAACTGAAGTTCCTTTGCTTGCTTAGCCGCATCAAACTCAACCAGCGGAACTACGGTTGGTTCATCATAGTCGTCATCAAATCCTTCTGCCTGTGCAGCTTGTCCAGCTTCCTTAAGTGGCGTGTGCTCCAGTTTTGATACAGGAACAGTCTTTTCTAAGGTGTTCACATCGGACACTGGCCTAGCAACACTTTCTAGCTGGTCTCCATTAGACGCCTCTTTGTTACTTTCCCCACTGTCTAAGGTCAACAGTGGTATTTGCCGGGGCTTCTGTCGAAATTGAGAGATGTTCTCCCCTTTATCACTGTGTGGCCGCTCCCACACCACTGATTCGTTCAGCTTAGGCTTTGGGGGACATATCCTCCGCTCCCAAATAGGCATCAATTTCTCATTCCTGTAGGACACTGTGCAGTCCTCGAATGTCGGCTTCCTCCACCATTCAGGGATATACTCGGGCCTCATTTTACCGTGGGCTTGTCTTTGGAGCCTTACAAAACGCTGTTTCTCCTCCTCTAAGGCCATTCTATCTGCACCAGCAGGCTTTTTGGGGCTCTCAGCGGCCTCTTTGGGGCTCTCAGCGACCTCTTTGGGGCTCTCAGCGACCTCTTTGGGGCTCTCAGCAATCTCTTTGGCTGGATCGGCCGACTCTGCGGGCTCTCTCTCTGACTCTGCGGGCTCTCTCTCCGACTCTGCGGGCACTCTCTCCGACTCTGCGGGCACTCTCTCCGACTCTGCGGGCTCTGGGGAGCCTTCTGCGGCGCCCTCTGCGGACTCTGGGGTGCCTTCTGCGGCCTCACTCGCGGCTCCTGCCGTCTCACTCATGGCACTGCAACTGGTGGCTTTTTCCACTCTCTGTTTCTCCTTGTTTACTACTAGGTGAGGTTTGGTTGGCCTTCCCTTAACAGGGAAACTGTATCTTATACTTGGCCCGACAAGTATGTCTCTTGGGTAGCGATACGCTTGTCTGGCAAAAAAATTCCAGGGGTGCGCTCTCTGTACTTTCTTTACTCCTATACGATCAAGGATCTCCTCTTTCAGGGTGCAATAATTGGTTGCCATTTCTTCAGGCAAAAACCCATACGCTTCCTGTGCTTCACCACACAGATAGGGACCCAGGACTGTGGCCCAATGCTGTTTAGGCCAACCTTCCCTGGTAGCAATCTTCTCAAAATTCAGGAGGTAGGTTTCTACATCATCTTGAGCTGTCATTTTCTTTAGAAAGCAATTAGGGTTCATAACCCTGCTTGATTTTGAACCCACAATGATCTCTGTAGAACTCAATCGCTGCAGCTGCACTTTCTGTGCTTCTAAAGACTCTCTCATTTGGACCCTGTCGACTTCCATTTGTCTCTGCCATTTCTCTGTGGCCTCTCTAAATCTTGCAGTAACCTCTCCAAAACCTTTATCTTCCTCTTTTGCGGCTTGGATGCTATGCTCTGCAATCATTTCTCTCTTTTCTGACTGGCTCTGACCAAGCTTAGCAGCCAGCACTCTGTTCAACTCGGCTTGCTGTTTGTTCAACCCCCGCTGGGCTTCTATAAAAGCTTTAAAGGCCTCTTCCATATTTATGCTGTACGGTGGGCTGTCTTCTTCAACACAGACATTTTTCAATCCCACAAATGACACCAGTGTGATCAGGATGGCCGCATATAGCGGTGGTTTCTTGAATGAAGGGCTGATACCGGCATGAAAGTGCAGCAAATAGGTTTATTTGAAGAAAGAAAAACAGCGGTAGCCGTAGCTCGGCTTAAAAAAAAACAATTACTTCTCCGCGAGGTGGGAGAATGCCACCTTGTGGCCAGGTTGTAGACAGTCCTTTAACTTGGGTAGTCTGCCACCTGGTGGTCAGCTTGAAAACAGTCCTTTAACTGGGGTAGTGCCACCTTGTGGCCAGGAAATAAACAGTCTCTTTACAGGTGAGGGTCCCAGCGAGATTAGGTCGCCCTATTCAGCAACCTCTGGGACACCGCTCCACTCTGGGTCACAGCTCCGCTCTCTGGGACACAGCTCCTCTCGCTCTGTGGGACACAGCTCTCCTCTCGGGCTCCTCGCTCTGTGGGACACAGCTCCTCTCTAGCTCCTCGATCTGTGGGACACAGCGCCCCTCTCACGGACACAGCGCTCCGCTCTCGGACACAGCGCTCCGCTCTCGAACACAGCGCTCCTCTCTCGGACACAGCGCTCCTCTCTCGGACACAGCGCTCCGCTCTCGGACACAGCGCTCCGCTCTCGGACACAGCGCTCCTCTCTCGGACACAGCACTCCTCTCTCGGGCACAGCGCTCCTCTCTCGGGCACAGCGCTCCTCTCTCGGACACAGCGCTCCTCTCTGGGACACAGCGCTCCGCTCTCGGACACAGCGCTCTGCTCTCGGACACAGCGCTCCGCTCTCGGACACAGCGCTCCGCTCTCGGACACAGCGCTCCCCTCTCGGGCACAGCGCTCCTCTCTCGGGCACAGCGCTCCTCTCTCGGGCACAGCGCTCCTCTCTCGGGCACAGCGCTCCTCTCTGGGACACAGCGCTCCTCTCTCGGACACAGCGCTCCTCTCTGGGCCTAGTCAGCCCCTCCTCCACCTTTCCATGTCTGCTTTCCAGTCTTTTAAAGGGGAGTTGCTCCAATTAGGAGTTCTTCAGAAGTGTTAACTCCTTCACTTCTGACAAGAACTCACACTCCACTTGCTTGTCATCACTTCCGAGGAGCAAACGATCACAACACATATAGACATTAGTGATGTCGCAAATATCAAATTTTCGGTTTGCGAACAGCGGACGCGAACTTCCATCAAATGTTCGCGAATGGGGGAACCGGGCGAACCGCCATAGACTTCAATGGGCAGGCGAATTTCAAAACCCACAGGGACTCTTTCTGGCCACAATAGTGATAGGAAAGTTGTTTCAAGGGGACTAACACCTGGACTGTGGCATGCCGGAGGGGGATCCATGGCAAAACTCCCATGGAAAATTACATAGTTGATGCAGAGTCTGGTTTTAAGCCATAAAGGGCATAAATCACCTAACATTCCTAAATTGTTTGGAATAACATGCTTTAAAACATCAGGTATGATGTTGTATCGATCAGGTAGTGTAAGCGTTACACCCGCTTCACAGTAACAGACCAATCTCCCCATTTAATGCACCGCAAACAACCGCGAACAGTCGCTTTGTACAACCGCAAACTCCCCATTTGCACAATTTTGGATACCAAGCTAGCCATGTCCCGTTCCTTGTCCTCACTGATGTCATTGAAGGTCTCTTCCTCCACCCAGCCACCAAGGGTCCCCGAAATGTGACAACAAGCCCCCTGGGACGCCTGCTGTGTTTGGTCTTCCACCTCCTCAAAGCCACCTTCCTCCTCTGACTCCTCTTCTTCAGACTCCTCTCTCTGCGTTGCCTCTGTCTGCGTTATTATAAGGTGTGTACTGTTAAGTTGTACTATTCCTATCGGTTTAATCCCTGTTACGTCCACTATTAGGGGACGTGTATATGGCATTGATTTTTGGAACAGGGAGATAGAAAAAGATGCTTGGTCGGACCTCCTACTTCAAATTTGGGGCACTGCGCGTGCAATCTAAGGTGCCACCAGATATGAGTGTCACTGTGCACTGGCAAAAGTTGGCAGAGTAGGCGCTGTAGGCCTCACACACACGCCTGTAGGCGGGCAACTGATATTCAATCGATTACAGTCAAAAAAGTGTTGTTTTATGTTACTGTACACTACGGTTGCAACGGATATGACGTATCACTGTGCACTGGCAAAAATTGGCAGAGTAGATGCAATAGGCTTCACATACACGCCTGTAGGCAGGCAATTGCTATTCAATTGATTACAGTCAAAAAAGTGTTGTTTTATGTCACTGTACACTACGGTTGCACCAGATATGACGTATCACTGTGCACTGGCAAAAGTTGGCAGAGTAGATGCAATAGGCTTCACACACACGCCTGTAGGCAGGCAATTGCTATTCAATCGATTACAGTCAAAAAAGTGTTGTTTTATGTCACTGTACACTACGGTTGCACCAGATATGACGTATCACTGTGCACTGGCAAAAGTTGGCAGAGTAGATGCAATAGGCTTCACACACAGGCCTGTAGGCAGGCAATTGCTATTCAATCTATTACAGTCAAAAAAGTGTTGTTTTATTTCACTGAGCATAATATAAGCTGTTAGGTGTTAGCCTGTCACACACACACGCTGACAGGCAGCCATATGCAATTAGATTACACAGAAAAAAATTATAAAATAAATTAAATGATGTTCTAGCCCTAAAAAGGTCTTTTTGGGTTGCTGTTCTTGCAGCAGATATCAGATGACTCCTTCAGCTCTGTAGTGGAAGCTAAATACACAGCCTGGCTATCTATTTCCCTATTAAATATCCAGCAGCTACACTATCTGTCCTCTCACAACGAATGCAGCTTCAGAATGATTCTAAAATGTATGCTGTCCTTCAGATGGAAGGCTCTGGAAGGTAGTGTATGCTGCTGATTGGCTGGAATGTGTCTGCTGACTGTGAGGTGCAGGGTCAAAGTTTCCTCAATGATAAAGAATAGGGGGCGAACCGAAAAGCGCATGTGTTCGACGTCCGATGCGAACACGAACATGCCAAAATCGACGCGAATAGTCCGCGGGCGAACTGTCCGCGACATCTCTAATAGACATATGTGTATATATGTTTGATCTGGGCCTGCATGAGTGCTGCCGGCACTGGGGAGCTACAGTTCATTAAGGGTACCATGAATGCCAACATGTACTGTGACATACTGAAGCAGAGTATGATCCTCAAACTTCGGAGACTGGTCCGCAGGGCAGTATTCCAACTTGATAAAGACCCCAAACTCACCTCCAAGACCACCACTGCTTTGCTAAAGAAGCTGAAGGTAAAGGTAATGGACTTGCCAAGTATGTCACCAAATCTAAACCCACCGAAGGTGGGGGAGTGCAAGGTCTCTAACATCCACCAGCTCGTTGATGTCATTAAGGAGGAGTGGAAGAGGACTCCAGTGGCAACCTGTGAAGCTCTGGTGAACTCCATTCCCATGAGGGTTAAGGCAGTGCTGGAAAATAATGGTGGCCATGCAAAATATCAACACATTTCCACTTAGGGGTGTACTCACTTTTGTTGCCAACTGTTTAGACATTAATGGCTGTGTGTTGAGTTATTTTGAGTGGACAGTAAATTTACACTGTTATACAGGCTGTACACTTACTACTTTACATTGTAGCAGAGGGTCATGTCTTCAGTGTTGAAAAGATATAATAAAATATTTACAAAAATTTGAGGGATGTACTCACTTTTGTGAGATACTGTATACACTCATATATTTAAAATCATATAATATGTTTCGTTAGGAGCAATAAGTTTTATTTGTTGATCAAAATCCTCTACTAGACATAGTAAAGCACAGGTGCAAATTTGTATTTTCCAGTAACAAATGTTAAATGCATCTTGAAGTCCAGAAAACTCTTCCCTTAATATACCATTTAGGTACCATTTTGTTTAACGAATCAGGAACTGTAACTGAGTGCATTACTGGAAATGGTGTGCATGAATACAGAGTTCTCCCAAACAAATTGTGAAAATGAAGAAGTAAAGCTGTCTCAAGCATACTGGAGTAAATGTACTAATGGGTAAAATCTTGCAGAACACATGCCCTCTTATGATATTCTTTGCTTATTGCTACTTGCTCACTATGGATTTGCACATGCTCAGATTAATTGAATCAAATGGCAGTTGAAATGCTGGACAGTGTTTACGTTGACTGGTATATGTGACAATCATATTTCAGCTAATCAGGGTTTTTTTTCCTAAATTTTGAGGCACTTGGAAAGATTTTTGAGCAAACTTCACCAAGATCAGATATTGTAAAGGGAGTGACTTGATAACGATTTTTGGAATCGTTATGGGACAGGTACTCATGGCTTAGGATGTCAGAGACATTTCAAACACTTGGATGGCATTTTGTCAAAGATTAGATTTAGGCATATGATGTGATAGCTCAGTAGTACTTTACGAGTGAACTTCACTTGGTTCTTTTCTTATGGAGAGACATGGAGTGGATCCCTATATACCCAGGAACGTTTGACTTCCTTTTACAGCATTTGACCCTAGTACATCTGCTGGAAGGCTATGCCACTTGTAAAAGACCTTTTCTATGAAGTAAATACATTGTGGAAATTTTGGGTGTTCCATGTCCTTCAACTTTCACTTTTTTAACTGGCAACCAACTCCAGTAGCTTTGCCAAGAAAACATTATGGATAAGCATAACCAGAGACATAACAGTATGGCACCAGAAGATTAACCCCTCAAATAAGAAGGTGATTATCACAGAGGGCAAGTATGAGAGGCACAAGATCTAATGAATTTGTTGGGCCAAAATTAGGCGGATGTCCTGCTGCAAATGTCTCATGAGGGGAAAGGAAAGTCTATTGTTGCAAAGAACAATTCAACATAGGACCCTGGAAAATGAAGACTATGAATCAAGGCAAACAGGATGATGTGAAACATGAGATGACAAGATTAAATATTGATATCCTGGGAATTAGGGAAGTTAAATGGACTGGAATGGGACATTTCATATCAGACACTCACCAGATCATCTACTGTGATCAAGAAACCATTGGAAGAAATGGTGTTGCCCTCATAATCAATGAAAGGGTGGCCAAAGCAGTGCTTGGGTACAAGCCAATACATGATAGAATGATATCAAATCAAATTCAAGGCAAGCAATTTAACATCACAGTGATCCAAGTCTATGCTCCAACTATGGATGCCGAAGAGGTTGAAGTTGTCCAGTTCGATGAGGATATTCAAAACCTTCTAGATAAAACACTAAGGAAAGTGTGGCCAGTGTCAGTCTTCATGCAAAACCCCAATAAAGGCAATGACAAATAGTGCTCCAATTATCAAATAAAATGCACTCATTTCACATGTCAATAAGGTAATGCTTAAGAATCTGCAAGCTCTGCTTCAACAATATATGGATAGAGAACTATCAGATATGCAAGCCAGGTTTTGTGAAGGCAGAGGCATAAGAGATCAAATTGCCAGTGCACTGGATAATGGAGAAAAAAAGCAATTGACAAAAAAACATTTACCACTGCTTCATAGACTAATCTAAAGCTTGTGACTGTGTGGATCACATCAAAATGTTATTTATTACTCATAAGCCATTGATGCATTAGAACCATTGTCTTCAATGCAGTTCCTGCACATTTATAATGGCTAGTCTTATTTTGTGCAGGTTCATACTGATATGTTGGGAGAACAAGTCTTTCCTAAACTAATAAAATACCACAAAAATGTAAAAAGAGGCATTTTATTTTAATTTTGATAATGTTTAAAAATTCAGTCACAGGTATAGGCATCAAAACATGTTTATATAAATAAAATTGAGTCATATAATTTGTCCTTTAAAAATATTCTTTAAAAATATGTACACTTATACTTAACAATATAGTGGGAAATGATGACCCATGTAGCTTAGAGCAATAACTGCAGTTACAACCATATAATTCAATTAACCAATTTTGTTTCAAGTTTTGGGACAGATTAAATGTCTGTAATAGAGGATTAAATAAACCAATTTCTTTAAAAAAATTGCATCATTAGTACAGTTGATAAAAATCATATTATTTAACACATTTCCTATAGTGCAGGGTTGTTTCAGGTCACTACAAGTTTGGATTTTTTTTTCCACTATTTTTAATTTAATCTCTCCACTGGAAACTTCTTATTGTTCTAGTTGGTCAGAAATATCTTCAGTGAAACTCTCAAACTTGTAATATAAAAAAGACTGTTAATCCAATAATTGACTGAAATGCTAATTTATTTTTCACATCAACGAATGTTGACACTCCAAAATAACGTTGAGCAAATAAATGGAAGTTTCTTTTTTCTTTTATCCCTGTATAGAAGAATATTTCTAATCCATGAAGACCCTGAGGACATGCTGAAATGTTCTTGATTGAAAGTAGACACCACAGCGGGATTGAGATTAACTATCAATCACAATTGCCTAATTAAGAGAGGATAAAGAGGTTGTTGCATGGTAACCCCGGGGCCAATGGTTTAACTATTCTAGTTGGAAGCAGCTCTAAATAATGAGGACAGACAAGTGAACTGTAACCTTACCTGGGCACTAAAGACCTGGGAGAAAAGTAGTTAATGGTGCTTAGAAAAACTACAGGAAATTATTTTCAAATATTATTTTATAAGTACTATATATATATCGGAATTTAACTATGTAATACAGATGCCTTTTTTATTTTAACATAATGAATTAATTAAGATTTAACTAATACTACAATAAAAACAATTATGAAATAACAAAGTTTTATTGCGAACATGGAATTCACATCTATACATTTAACAAAACACATTTTTGAATGAACAATGAATATAACAAAGTGTATTATCTTATTGTACAGGATACCTACAGCTGCATCATCCCTTAAAAGAACATGGAAGGTTTCTGGATTTCCCTATAATATGCTGATGTATCTCTTTACTTTTGTATACTTTATTTTATTAAGAATTTCAATAAAGCTCTATTTTTTTCAGTCTAAAGTCTTACAAATTGATTTTTCCATACTGATTTTTCCCCTCTGCAGCTCATGATGACAGTGTACTTCTAAGTACACAGTGTGCAGTGCTCATAGTAACCAATCACTGAAACCATTCCGCAACATCCTGCTTGAAAGAGATCCTTGATTGGCTAATTTGAAACACTGCACGTCATAATCTGGGTATTCATGAGCTGCATGAGCTACAGAGGGCAGACCCAAAGAAGTACAAATTGCATGATTTTAGCCAGAAAAGACATAGGTTATAACCACTTCTTTTATTATTATTAATATTATTTATTTCTTAATAAAATTGAGCACATACAAGCAAAAAGTTACATAGGTATTATATATTCCTAGTGAAATCCAGAAACCTTCCATTTCCTTTTAAGTTAACAAACTGGAGTCCCACCAATCTGAATATGTAGGAAGTAATTAGTGTATAGGTGAAACTGAATTGCATTTTTAATTAAACTGAGAAAAGCGCAGCAGTCTCTAATTAAATTCATGTTTTCAAGTACAAGAAATACATAGTTGCATGGTTTAACTGTACAAGATTTTGGAGTTTCCTCTTGAAAGATTTCATAAAAAAAAGTTGCAGCTGTGAGTTACAGGACCACCTTATAATGAAAAAATAAATAAATTCATGTTTGACTGAGACTAAGAGCATAATTAGGCACAAATAAATATAAAGTTGGGTTTTAGATAGAAAAATGAAATCTGATGCCTCTGCTGGTCCCTAGAAGTACCCATGATACTTTGGTGAAATTTCACAGGAGTAGGGTTTATAGTTTACCTTGAGACTTCTGAGCATGTAAGTATCAAATACAACACTTCTCCAGAACTTACCTTCCCGTTATATAACACATTCCCATATAAGGGCTCTATTCCATAGCTATATGGAGACTTCTTAGAGGACTAAAGTTTTCTTTTATTGATATTTTTGTCCTCATTCATCTGTCTGCTACAAATTTATTTGATATCAGCTTTTTTATTCCCCAATGGTTTGAACTGTTCAGGAGAAACATATACTATGGAAGTTTTGGCTATGGGAATTTTCACAAGAATCCTTTAAAATGTACTGACTCCCACCAAAGGGGCTAAAGTATACTCATAGGAGACTCTTAGTCTGAATCTCAGTAGTCTTGATAGCAATGCTACTGAATGGTACCAACTAATGTGAACACACTACGCTAGCCCTAACACCCTTAAATATGCATATCTACCTATAAAAACCAAGGGGATAGAAAATAATAATAAAGCCAAATGCAGACTGTTTATGGACCCTTCTTCTATGATGGATTCCCAAGCCGACTAATGTTTTTATGACTGCTCCTTTGCTTTATATACTGTTCTTAATCATTCAGATGGTCTGAAATATGTGTTATAGTTCATCCAATCACAATTGAGTATTTTTTTTTTTTTTTAATTGATTTTTATTAGACAGGTCAGACATATAACATAGTACACCAAAAACATTAGAAGTGATAAATAGGAATTAACAATAAACGTATTTCACATATTTGGTTTCCAGTGTGTCCTCTGCCTGTCCAAAACTCCTCTCCCTTTTCCGTTTTTCTGGTATTATAATAGCTGATATAAGCTTTTAAATAACTTAAGGCTAACGAGAAAACTATATTTAATGAAGTCCCATAACTATGGGAAAAATATGATGAACTTGGATTCCTGACCAACTGTTGTTTTGAGCTTGGTTGGTAGCATCTAATAGAAAGATTATTCTGTGTTTAGGTTACTGTGTGGGCTAATGATGTTGGGTAAATTAAGACCACTACTACTATGGATCCCCTAATAGCTCCTTTGTAGGGAGAAGTGTCACTCACCCTATTCATCTGCCGCGTCTTGTCTCCCAGGCGGCCCAGCAGGAGGCCCAGCGCTTGTAGTTATGGTCAACCTCTGCGGACAAAACGCTCATGGATCGAACAAACTCAATTTTGTTTAAGACTACTTCAAATGTTGGGGTGGGTGATTTCCAATGGGCGGCTACTACTATCCTAACTGCTAGGAAAATTTGGTTAGTTAGGAATTGTTCTGAGTTGGACATCCCTTCTACCGGTAATCCTAGGATGGCCTCTTCTGGTCTCATGGGATAGCATTGACCCCATAGTTTCTCCAGGGTTTTGTAGGTGTCCACCCATGTGTGTCTAATCATAGGGCATTCCCATAATTTATTGATTAGAGTCCCTTTTTGGTTGCAGCCCCTTTCGCATATGTCACTAATTGTCTGGTTCCCTATGTGCATTCTTACTGGGGTTAGGTACCACCTCATAATAACTTTATAGGAGTTTTCTTTCATAATTACGTTAAGTGATGTGTTTTTGGCTTGTTTCCGAATACTATTCCATTGGTCTCTGTCTAAATTTATGTTGAGGTCAGCTTCCCATGCTGATTCATAGTGTAATTTAGGGGGAGTGACTAAATCGCTTAAATGGTTATATATTGTGGAGATGTTTCCTTTCCCTCCCGGGAATTTAATGCAACATTTTTCGAATAAGGATATATTTTGCCCTCCTTTATTCTTAGTGATGTGATTTAATCTTTGGTTTATAGCGATTAGGTTAAGCCATTCCCCCGGAGGAAGGGGTTTGTCTTCTAGGAATGCGGTGGTGGACCATTTTTGATTAACAACCGGTAAATCTGCCGCAATTGAGCAATTATTATCAATCCACCATCTGTATTGAGCATTAGAGTTTATTTTGGGGTTAGTTGAAAGTGGCCATAGAGGGCTGAGCCCTGACTCCTGGCCCAGCAGTCTGTTCCTCTTATTTATATCTTTCCATAGGGAAATTGAATGCCTCACACTTGATGGAATTGATTGGGGTAACTTGAAGCCCTGCTGGGTTGAGAGCCATAGTAACTGACGCATGATTAAATCATTGGACCCTAGTATGTGTTTTTCTAATTGAACCCATACCGGGGGGGAGTCCCTGACATACCACTTAACTAGTTGTGCTAATCTAGCAGCTTTAAAGTACCTGGAAATGTCTGGAAATCCGAGCCCACCATCCTTCTTAGTCGCAGTAGTTGTTTCTCTGTTTATTCTAGGTTTTTTATTGTTCCACAGAAAACTCATTAGTAATTTCTGTATTTTTTTCAAGTCTATCGCTAAAATCGAGATAGGTAAGGTCCGAAAAAGGTAGAGCAGTTTGGGGAGTACGTTCATTTTGACAGCATGTAGCTTTCCTAACCACGAAATCTTTAGTTCTGACCACCTGTGCAGGTCCCTAGTTAATTGTTTAAAGAGGATTGGGTAGTTTGCTTCATATAGGGTCTTAGTTGATTTTGTAATTTGTACGCCTAGGTAGTTGATAGAATTCGGGGCCCATTTTATTGGGAAGTTATTGGCTAGTAGTTTTTCCGTGGTGGGAGGAAGTGATATATTAAGGGCTATGCTTTTACTTGTGTTAATTTTGAATCCTGACAGTGGGCCAAATTGAGACAAAAGTTTGAATAGATTAGGTAGACTAACCAGGGGGTTTGATATTGTTAGTAGGATATCATCGGCAAAAAGGCTAATTTTATGATCTGTCGGGCCGACCCGTATACCCGATATGTCAGTGTGCTGACGAATGGCAATTGCTAGGGGCTCTATACTGAGGGCGAACAGCAATGGTGATAGAGGGCACCCCTGTCTTGTCCCCCTTGTGATGTTGAATTTTAGTGAATTGTGTCCTTGGTATGTAACTTGTGCGGTTGGTTCCGAGTATAATGTCGCGATGCTTCGCAGAAAACCTTCCGGAATTCCGAATTTGTTCAGTGTGGCGTTCATAAATGTCCAATCTAACCTATCAAATGCCTTCTCGGCATCAAGCGCCAACAACATAGCGCGGCCTTCATTACTTTTGGTTATGTCAATAAGGTCAACAATTTTTCTGGTATTGTCTGGCGCTTCTCTCCCCTTAATGAACCCTACTTGGTCTGGATGTACCACTTCAGGTAACAGATTCGCTAGTCTTGACGCTAAGATTTTGGTGTATATTTTTAAATCTGTGTTGATCAGAGATATTGGTCTATAGCTAGCACATTGGGATGGGTCTTTCCCCGGTTTAGGAATCAGTATTATTTTAGCTTCTAAGAATTCCGGTTTAATTTTTTCACCAGCTAAGAAGCTGTTAAATAGCTTATGTAAGGTGGGGCTAAGTAGATCGCTCATATGTTTGTAGTAGAGGTTGGAATAGCCATCTGGCCCTGGGGCCCCGTGTGCCTTTGTGGATTGGATCGCATCCTGTATTTCTTCGACCGAGATGGGCTCTAAGAGTGATTTAGCTTTGATAGAGTCTAATTGGGGTATATTTAAGTTATTTAGTGTATTTTCAATTTCTAGTTTGTGGGTTGGGGTGCCTGATTCGGGTGTTTTGCTGTAAAGGTCCGCATAAAATTGTCTGAATTCGTTTACTATTTGATCTGGTTTAAAAACTGTCTGCCTATTTTTGGTGATTATTTTGGCTATGAATGAGTTTGCTCTTTTTTCTTTTAGTCTCGTGGCCAGCATTCTATCGGGCTTGTTTGCGTATCTGAAGAATTTAGCTTCAGTTCGCTGTAGGATATTGACCATTTTCCCTCTTAAAATAGTGTTTAGTTCTTGTTTGTAACTTAGTATCTTCTCATGGGTATGTCGTGATTTATCTTTAACAAATAGTTTCTGTGCTTCAGCAATTTTCTGGTTTAGAAGTAAGATTTGTGCTTGGTCTTTTTTCTTTTTGATTGAACTAATTTTTATACAGACTCCCCTGATCACTGCCTTGTGAGCTGCCCAAATTCCATCTATGTCTATCTCCCCTACTGTATTGAGGTCAAGATAATCTACGATTGCAGTTCTGACCTTATCTCGTGTGATAGGGTCGTTCAGTATACTGGGATTTAATGACCACCTTGGGTTATTTCCTTTCGGTAGGAGATTATTCATGGAGATTTTGACTAGATCGTGGTCCGACCATGCTATGGGGCAGATAGAGGCCTCAGTTAGGTTCCCTGTAACGTTCTGTGGGATCAGGATATAGTCTATTCTGGAGAGCGAACCATGTCTGGCGGAAAAAAATGTGTATTCCCTTTCTGTGGGGTTCATGTTTCTCCAGGTATCAATCATGCAGTTTGATTTTAGGAGTTTTTTGAGAGCTTTGGTCGCTGTGGGGATTTTTTGTGAACCTAAATCGTTTGACTTGTCTTTGAGCGGGTCTAAGACCGCGTTCATGTCTCCTCCTATTATCTTAAGTCCGTCTTCCCAGCTATCTGTGAGTTTCTGTATTTTTTGAAAGAATGGCGTTTGATCTGTGTTCGGGGCGTAAATGTTCAAGAATGAAACCTTACGTTCGTGTATGGTCCCATGTACTGCTAAAAACCTGCCATCTTTATCTGTTTGAATTTTACTTAACTGAAAGTTGAGTCTTCTGTGGAACAAAATCGTGACTCCCTTTTGTTTGGTATCTGCGGTCGAATGGAATGCCTGAGTAAAGACTCCCCCCCAATATTTTGGTAGTGCTTGTTTTCTAAAGTGAGTTTCCTGAATCATTACGATATCAAGATTTAGTTTTTGGTAATTTCTCAAGGCTACCCCCCTCTTGATTGGTTCGTTCAGACCATGAGCGTTGTGTGACGCAATGACAATGTCCATATTTCTTATTGAGGTGTATGACCCTTTGGTGTGTCTAAATGGCTATCTCACCTTTCTGGAAGCCTGTTACTTCGTTATCCTGTGCCTCCTGCTGGTTTCCGCCCGAAGACTGCTCAGCAGCTGGCTGTGTGGGAGAGTATCTGTACTCAAAGGAAAAAAGACAACAGAGTATGAGCCAAATTGCTTATACTTAAACTTTCGGAATTATAAAAACCTGGCTCAGTAATTAAGCAAGTTCCTACTTTTCCTCTAGTGGGGAACCCTAAGGTAATCCTGGGTAAGAAGTCTAAGTACTTGAGTCTGTTTGTGTGTCTTACTGTTGGTCAGGAAGGCTCTTAGTATGTTTGAACTTAATTGTGTTCCTTACTTAAATAAAGTGTGGTAATTTAAACTACTATGAGGAGAGCGTTTGCTGTCCTCTTCGTATTTTACTGGTGGGCCAGTTAGTGTCTCTAAACTGACACTGAATTGGTCCGCCTAAACTTTCCCTACTGTAGGGGTTTTTGGAAGTCTACGTGTTAGCGCCCGTAGGGACGCCTTCTAGGTGTGTGTTGCTCTTGCCTTTACGGCCTGGGTTAACTGTCTATAGTGTGTATTAGAACTTTCACTGGTGTGGGTGCTACCTTATTGGATCTACTCGTTTTCAGATTCAACTAGCTTTGGTTGTCAGAGTAGCATGAAAACAAGGAGAGAGAGAGAAGAAGAGAGAGGAAGATGAAGCAAAAAAAGACAAAAAAAAAACAGAGAAACAAAATAAGTGACAACTCATTGTAGTAAGTCTTTTTCTCCGGTCATGGGAGGACTCCTTCCTCTCGGGTTTTCTGTTGGTTGTAACTGCTCTCCGACAGTGACCTTGATGTTCCATTCCGCCAGCAAGTTAATGCCTTCCTCCAGTGTTCTGATGGTGAAGAATTTTCCCTCTTTGGATATATTGAGGCGAAAAGGGAAACCCCATGGATACCTCCATCCTTGAGCCAGGATACAGTCCAGAACCGGTTTCAGTTGTCTCCTTTTGGCAAGGGTAGTCGGGGCTAGATCAGAAAAAAGCAGCGGTGTGTGCCCCTCGATGGGAGGGATGCCTTTTCTTGCGGCCTTCATGAACAGTTCTTTGGTGGAGTAGTAGTGGAATCTGGCAATGATGTCTCTTGGGCGCTCCTGTGGAGATGAACGGAATCCTAGGGCTCTGTGAAACCGATCCATTCTCAAGTTTTCTGGATGTATGTTTGGGAGGAGAAATTCACATAGATCGTTTAGGTATGCGTGTAGGTCCTTGACAGACTCCGGCACATTCCTCAGCCTTATGTTCTGTCGTCTAGATCTGTTTTCTAGATCTTCCTGTTGCAACTGTTGTCTAGATTGTTCCTCCTTCAAAGCCAAGATCTCCTCTGTTAGCTTGTTGTTATGTTGCATTATTTCCGAAATTTTAGTTTCCAGTTTTGTTGTTTTATCGTCCACCTTTTTAATTTCTGTGGTTAGTTCTGTTGTCACCTTCCGGATGTCTGATTTGACCTCCTCTCTGAAGTTGGATATTAGGTCTTTAAGGTCCTGGATGTCACTTTTAGTGCTAGGCGCTGACATTTCAGAGCTTGTTGCTGCGTGGACTGCGGCTGTGGGTGATTTATTGGTGGGAGAACTTGCTGAAGATTTGGGTAGGCAGTAAGATTGGATCCCTTTATTGTTCTTTCTCGTGGCAACACCTGCCATCTCAGTGAGAGTATTGTAGATCAAGTTGTTGCCAGAGACCTGGTTTCACTTGGTATGTCCCAGAGCAATTGTTAGCGTCCCTATATTGCTGGGCTTTTTGCTAGTTACATCTTTTTGGATTTATTAAAAGTTCTTGAACCGAAGTGGTCATAGCTTAAATGCTTATAGTTGAAAATTGAGCTTTGGTTGTCTCTTTTTACTTGCTTGGTGCTTTTGAACTTTGTCCACTAGGTGGTAGTAGAGTTCCACTAGTACAGTCTGTTACACAAGCAGGGATTCGGCCTGGAAACTAGCCTTGAAAAACAAATGGTTTTGTAATCCTGTTTGGTTGGTAAGTGAGCCCTGTGCAGTGTACTTTTAATGTTCTGAGTCTAAGTAGACAGGTTGGGCTGGGTTGCTTGGACCCAGGGTATGGGGAGAGCTTTGATGGGGATATGTGGGTAAGGGGCCCCGGATTGCTTAGTTTTTCTGGGGCTAATTTGCTTCTGATGCCCCCCTGGGTACCCCTTCCTTGGATCAGGGCTATTTTCTCCCCCCACAGCTCTATAGCCTCTCCCCTGTACCTGCTTATATATGTCCTCAGCAGTGCAGCTCCACACTCTCTCCCTCCAGGCTTCCAAGGGGAAAAGTTCAGCTGGGTAGGGATTCCATGCAGGGGACTCTTCCAATTTTATTGTTTTTTTTAAGGTAATTTTGGGATCAATTTGTTCCCCTAGGTCTTCTGAGTTTAGTGATATTGTTTGTTGGTCACTCAGGGCATCTATAGGGGTCGATTGTCCCAGATTAACCCAGGCCTTAGCTGGAGCTCTTGCAGGACATGTCTTTCCTCTCCAGCAGCTTAGCCACACCCCCACAATTGAGTATTTTAATTACTCCTGCCCCATTTCTCATAGGTTAAAATTCTAACCAATCAGCATGCACAATGTTTTTTGAGGCAGAAGCATGTTTCCACGGGCCGAAGACACGACCAAAGGCTTCAATCAAGCAAGAAGAGAATGGATCTTCAATCAAGATGCAAGTGTCCAAGAAAGAAGACCAAGGCATCAAGGATCCAAGCTGAAGGGTCTTCAATTTGTAATCTTGTGTTTTCATTTTCTTCTTTTTAGTCATAGTCTTTTTTCCCCACAAATGTTTTATTCAATGTCATTTTTTATGTAATTATTTTAGGGTATGGACCTCATGGAGGATAGGGTCCAAAGGGGTCCACAAGGACATCTATATATAACATTTTAGAGTGCCATGAGGGATCATAGGGACCCCATGTAGAGAGTTAGGTATAAGCACCAGGGCATTCCATAAGGACCTCATAGTTATAGTTTTGAATATCATGGTGGTCTGCAGGGCCCCCAAATGTATGGAGGTCAGATTTAGACACTATGGAGGTCCATAGAAAAAAAAAATCTAGATTTGAATACCATGGAGGTACTTAAATTGCAGGGAAAGAAGCAGCTTATAAAACAATCACTTCTCCTGAGAATTGTGATATTTCCATTTTTTGTTTGACAGAAGTACAGTAGGAGGCTATTTTTAGTCTTAATTTAAAATCTTCAGCCTAAAAGTTGGATTCTTTAGAGCTTTTGTTCTTCTTGTGGATGTTTTTGATGAGTGTCTGGTAAGGGGTTTGCTCCCTTCTTCCTTGAGAGAGTGTTATTCTTCTGTCAAAATGACTTGACCGTGAAGTTATTCAGAATTGGCTCCCCATTGCAATTCTCAATACTGACAGGAAAATATTGGCAAAAATGTTTTAATCGATTGTTTTCTGTTTTACGCGAGCTACTTTCCTTCTCTCAGTACAGTACCATTAAGGGTCAAAGCATCTGTAATAAGCTTGGGAAGTATTTGCTGGTATTAGACTAGTAAAGTCTAGGCTTTTGATAGAGTCGATCCTGAATACCTATGGGCTGTGCTGCTGAGGTATTGTAAACCTGGGATTTTTGGGGGGTCTGGATTCATGTTCTATATAGAAGGTCTGTGAGGGGTTTAACAAGGTTGTCCTCCTGTTTATATTTGTTATTGTACCTTTTATTAGAAAACTTGAGAGCAGTGGATTGGAAGTTATCTCAAGACTCCTAAGTAGTACTTTAAAGGTGGTTGCCTCTGGGGATGAGGTCACCATAGATGTGTCTAGTGCAGAGGAGGAAGACTTTGTTGCAAACATCATTCAGGAATATTCAGTTTTCTTTGGATACTTTTTTCTGGATGAAGGAGGTGGACACTGAATTCCACCCTTGGAGTGTTTTCATCCTGTCCAGGAGCAGATAGACATTTCAGCAGTGACATTTGGGAGAGGCTAGACTGGGAGAAGGCTTCAGCAGAAATAAGAAATGGAAAACTAGAAACTGTCGCAAAAAGAAAGGGTTGATCTTCTTTGGTACCAATGTTTTTACATATCAGCATAGTCTGTTGCCAAAATCACTTTAAACCAGATTGTATAACTTTGACTATCTATGATTAACCTGGTAGTCTTTATACCAACTTTTTAAGGCATAATTGTCTGCCTTTGTATTCAGAGGCCTCTGCTGGTTGTGTAAACTTGTTCAGAAATTGGGTAGCTTTCCTTGATGCTTGGGAATGGAGGGGTAATGTGAAACACTTAAGAGTGGGCTTATGGCACTTTTCAAAGACATAGATCTTTAAATAAAGACTCTCTTTCTATCAGTTAGGTGGTGAAGCACAACATTGTGGCTGTGGTGTTGAAGGTGAGTGAGAGTGAAAAGCTGTCTTGATCTGCCATGTGTTTTAGGTGAGTGCTAGTTGTGGTATTCTTTCTAGTTCATTAGCACATCTGGTTTCAATGTTCATGTTTATTTGTACATATATATAGTTTGTATGTTTTGCATATAATATTTTATGTTCATTGATTTTCCTAGAGAGGTCTGTATTTACACTCTGTAAATGCATATTGGCATCACAAACCACTTTAACATTCATAGAATTATAGTGTTTGTGATTTCTGAACTAGCCATGCTAGATAAGCTTAACATTGTGACCAATAGATTGTCACTGAGGAGTGCTGTTAAGAAGGCACAAACATCTGCGCAGTCCACCGTAGGATAGGGTAGTTTTCCTGTTTTTAACTTTTTCTAATCTAACACATGCTGTTTATACAGTTGTGTTGTGTGAAATTTTGGCATTTATTTTTATGCAATAAAAATGTCTTTTTTTAAAGGATAGTGATCATATGAAACCATATATATTTTTTAAGTGATAATGATAACAGAAATCAGCCAAATGGTCCTGATCAAAATATTAAACACCCTTAGTTTAAATACTGTGTATTGCCCCTTTAGCATCAATGACAGTGTGCAGGCTTTTGTAATAGTTGTCTATGAGGGCCTCTAATTCTTGCAAGTGGTATAGCTGCCTCAAGGTCATGCAAAGTGTTTGGTCGTCTTGCATGAACCGCACATTTGAGATCTCCCCAGAGTGGTTTGATGATATTAAGGTCAGGAGAGCATGATGGCCACTCCAGAACCTTCACCTTTTTCTGCTCTTACTACTGGAGGGTTAACTTGTCCTTGTGCTTAGGGTCATTGTCATGCTGGAAGTCCAAGAGATTCCCATGGTCAGCCTTCGTGCAGAAGAATACAAATTGTCTGCCAGTATTTTCTGATAACATGCTGCATTCATCTTGCCATCAATTTTCACAAGATTCCCCATGCCTTCAGAGCTTACACCCCCCAAAACATCACCATGCTTCACAGTGTGGATGGTATTCTTTTCACTATAGGCCTTGTTGATCACTCTCCAAACATAGCGCTTATTTTGGTCTTGTCACTCCAAATTACAGTGTGCTAGAAGCTGTGAGGCATGCCAAGGTGTTGTCATGCATATTGTAAGCAGTCATTTTTGTGGCATTGGTGCAGTAAAAAATTATTTTTGGCATCTCAACCATGCAGCTCATTTTTGTTCAAGTATCGTCGTATTGTGTACTGATCTATTGCATAGTAACTAGGGCTCATTAGTTTACATATATAGGAATGCGAAAGAAATGTGATGTATATGGATGTCCCATAACCACAACCATTGAAAACACACTGTCACGGTGAGAACGGTATAACAAAGCTTTATTTCATACACAGAACACAATCAGAAATGGACAAGACTGTGCATTAATATCATGGGTGTGGTGTGGGCAGATCCCGGAAGGGCAAGAGGTTGTGCTTGGGAACAATGGGATACCTAAAGGGGTTAATGTCATAGTCTAGAATAAGCATGATGCATAGCACCTACCAGGGTCACATGTGGTCACTACAGTACTGCAACCGGAATCTGATGAAAAGAAGGATTATCAGAAAACACTCCATTTATTTGAAGACACCATTAATGTGCATAGCACTTACAACTTGTCTAGATCTGCTCAGTGAAACAGATGATTCAACCTCTGGACTGTGTAATCCAATCCAGTTTCACACATACAGTGTGATGACAAAAGAAAAATCTGAATAAAATGGGTGAACTAAAAAAAGGCGGAGCAGGATAAAAAAAAATCAACATGCATGTACAGTACAGTGCTAAATACTGTAACATTATACCAACTCACCTGATTACTATTAGCAAGCATTACTAACTAACGACGGTTAGCATAATGAGGTCAGATCACATGCTTCACTAGTGCAAATATTAATGCTGGCTGTCCTTAACATGCCATTGTTAGACTTTGCAAGTCCACCGCCATAGCGTTATTAGTCTATATTGAAGCTAACAACAATGTCTTGGATATCTGGCTATATGATAGCTTTATTGTGAGAGGTACATGTTAAGGGGGCTGTCATTGAGTGTCTACCTGAGAGGCACTGTGAAAACCTTAAACCTCATACATTTCCTTCACAATGCTTGCAGATGCAGAAGATGCTTTCATGGACCTGAATTGTACCTAAAACAAAACAAAACAAAAACAAAAACATAACGCCTACAAAATAAGGCCTTAAAAAATATAGGGACTACGGCATCTCTTCTCAACACCATTCCTCAGTGACCATCAATTGGTGACATGTTAAATAGAACCCTACTTGTCCACAGAGAAGAGGATCATGGACCATGCAATGGGAGGTAGCCATCTGCATACAAAATATCACCATCACATAGGCCAAGATCCAAGACTTTGTAGCCATGCTAGATTAGCTTAACATTGGGACCAATAGATTTTCACTGAGGAGTGCTGTTAAGAAGGCACAAACATCTGCGCAGTCCCTAGGTCCTCCACCGCCTAGGCAAAGGGCCAGTTGCCGGCCGCCGGTTCCTGCTGGCTTGCTCCTCCACTTCCTGCTCTGTTGGAGTCAACGCCCCGCCTCCTGCTCAGCTCTAGACAGAGACCACCTTGATGCTGAAAGGGAGAAAAGAAAGGTATATGCTATTAGTATGATGAATAATACATTGTTTTGTGTGCATTCCTAACTATCTGACATCTATGCTTGAACCTGGACGATTTTCCTAACTGCAACTCAGATTAGCTATCATTTGCAAAATATGATCTATTCTTTGGTTCTTGGTCTTGATTGTTCTTGGCTCTAAACTATCTTGATTCAGGCTACGGTCTGTTACTGCATAGGCTGCAGTGGGCACACCAATAAATGGTCTCTCTATTGTTTGATTACTGTTGTTGTGCCCAGGAATGACAGTGATTTTTCAGCTTCATGGATTTAATCACACATCCAACTACCCCTTGTTAATTCCATGGAGCTGGCATGTCAGTGTCCTTGTTGGTTATCATGTACAGGTGTAGTGTGTGTGATTACATGTAGTGGCATGTTGGTGTATGTGTTATTCACCTGACATGGAGGCTGGGTCCTGCTGGCCCACTCATTATAGTAAACAGTCAAGTTATTCTCCTACTTGGCCATCATCCTCCTCACCTTTGCTCTGATGCTTGCCGGACCTCACATCCCTTGGAGCTGTGCCCACTGCTGTAACCTTAACCGCTACCTCCTTCCATGCCTAAGCCCTAGGCCCTGGCCTAACTTCCCTCAGCCTGCAAGGATCACAGGGCGGCCATGGATAGCACCAAGGAGGACCACATTCTCCCAGTGCGTGTAATTATGTGCCCTGTGCTTGTCCATGGCCTCTTGCCCTTCTGACTGTGGATGGGGATCCTTGCCTCTCTGACCTGTTCCCGAGGCCTGTCCCTCGAACAAACTACAACCCCTCCCCCTCTGTCCCTCATCTACGTGTGCCTGGTGCTAGGGCCACCCTTCCACCACCCACCTCCTCCTCTCCACGCTCCTCCTCCACTTCCTCATCCTTCTCCTGCTCCTCCTCCTGCTCCGCCAGGTCCTCTATTCCGCCACTCCCAACCTCCTCCTCCTCTTCTCCACTCTTCTTTTCCTCTCCTCCCCACTGCCACCTCTCTCTTCTCTTCACCTCTTCTCCTCGTCTCCCCTCCCTACATTGTAATCCCAAAAATCAAATAAGAATAAATCAGTCAAAGTTTGGATGTACTATATAAGTATGATGGAAAAAAACTACGTTATACCATGATTGATTCATAACGGCCGATCGCATCTCGGAAAGGCCCCTTAACAGCTTGCATGCACTGAAAGGGTTTACGGGCTTGCGCCTTCGGCCCATTGGTCGCAGCATGGATGAATGTAATAACACTGTAACTGCAGGATTTCAAGCCCGCAGGCTTTGCGGGTGTACTGGTTCTGCTAAGGGATTGGGATTTAATATGCCCTAAGTCTCTCTAGTATTTCTGATAGATTTTCTAAAACAATTTTAATGATGTTATGATTATCCTACACATAAGTGCAGCATTCTTTACTCATTAGGGCTCATGCCCTGCACTTGCTGCAAGATAATATATAGATTTTTGATTCTATAACGCTACCATCCAGCTTGGTTCTCATAGCCTTATCCAGACGTACCCATTTCTCAGCCTTTTTCAGCAGTCATCACTCCAAGGCGGGCCACAGCCTCAGCTGTATCTTTCCAAGGGATTAAATCTGCTGAATTATGGCAGGAGCAGGTCAAGGCATCACTAATATAATCCCTATATTGCAAAGTTATACAGGCAAAAAGTGCAGAGTAACTTTCCCTAGATATTCCCCCCTCTAAGTAGGATTGTGAGTGTGCCAACTGAAATTGCTGCGAGTAACCCCCATTCACAGTATTGCACCGCCTTCCCCATTGATTTTCCCACATCAGGATAATTACGAGTTGCTTGAGTTCCATAAAGCTATTCAATTCCAAATTACTCAAAATTACTTAGTACTTGCAACTCCTAATATTTATCTAATTTTTTTGTAAAAAAATATTGAAAGTACTCCAGATCACCCACAAAGACATAAAAATGCCTTTGCGACTGCTTTCCCCCTCCCCGCTCACTACCCTCCCCATTGAAAAACATATCCCTTATTCCCCAATCACCTCCCAGCCTTTGAAAAATCCAAAACCACCACATCCACTGAGTTGCCTTGATCCAGGTTCCTACTAACCTCCTCATAGAAACTAATTAGATTTGTTTGATATGACCTATCCTTCATACATCCATGTTGACTGCTACTTATAATCCTGTTCAGATATACATATTCGTGTATATTATCCCTTATTAATCCTTCTAAAAGCTTTCAGAAGTGAGGCTCACTGGTCTATAATTCCCCAGATTTGCTCTTGCTCCCTTTTTAAATATCGGTATCACATCTACTTTTCTCCAGTCATCTAGTAGCGACCCTGTGAATCTTGAAAAATTAGATATAATGGTTTTGCTATTAAAAAATTAAGTTCCCTCAGTACCCTTGGATGTATTCCATCAGGACCTGGGGATTAACATTTATTTTTTCCAATCTCTTTTGGATTACTTCTTGTGTTAACCAGTTATTAGGTGAAGGTAGTGTAGCCCCATTATGTTGCAGTGTCCCAACCACTGGTACTTCAATTGTGTATACCGAAGAAAATAACCTATTTAGCTCATCTGCCTTTTCCTGGTCACTAATTATCAGACGGCCTGTGTCACATTGTAATGTTCCTATAGCTTCCTTCCTCACCTTCTTCCCATTAATATATTAAAAACATATTTAGGGTTAGTCTTACTCTCTTTTGCAACTAACTTTTCATTTTCTATTTTAGCCAGTTTAATAGCCCTTCCTTGTACTCCCGTAAAGCAGTCTCTCTGTCCCCTCTTGTCTGTATAATTTAAATGCCTGTTTTTTACTCTTGATCTTTAAGTCATTGTTAAGCCACATGGGTTGGGATTTACTCCTTCTACTTTTATTACCACATGGTATATGGTGATAAGTATGTATATTTAGTATTTAGTAAGGATTTAAATGTTGTCCATTTATGTTAAGTATTTTTACCTGACAGTTCTCTGTCCCAGTCTATACTTTGTATCACTGCCCTTAGACCGTTAAAATCTGCCCTTTTAAAATTAAGAGTTTTTGTTGGACCCTTAGTTTTCTTTTTTTAATTCAATCTCAAATGACACTGTGTTGTGATCACTGTTTCGCAAAGGTTGCCCTTTTTCAACATTTGATACCATATCAATATTATGTGAGATAGCTAAATCCAAGATAGCTTAATTTCTAGTAGTCTCTTGTATAACCTGGGTAAGATAATGATCTCTGAGTGTACTCAACCTGCTCCCTTAGCTGATCTGCTGGTCTCATTCATCCAGTTTATTCCAGGGTAATTAAAATCTCCCATTAATAAAACTTGCCCATGCTTAGCTGCATTTCCAATCCATAACCATAATTGCATTTCCTCACTTATTATATTTAGGGGTTTATAGCATTCTCCTAACAATATTATTTTGGAATTTGCAGCTTTGCCTTTTAACTCTACCCACAAACATTCAACATTACTGCTCGTTTCAACATAAATCTCTTCACTGACTAATGAAAGTCAGGGCTAACTTCCTCCAAACCCAGGCAAAATTAGCATCAAATTTGAAATGATTTGTTTTTTCGCCTTGTAACTGTAACCCAGCTACCTCCGTGGACATCCTAACTAGCTCCATCTCCACCCTCCATGCAAGGCCCATCTAAATTGTGCTCCCTTTCCAGTGGATCAATATCAATATCAAATAGATCAATCAAAGTGCTGCAATTCTCTTCTCCAGTTCTTCAATTTGAGCCTCAAGATAGGTAACATGCTTACACCTCTCACAGCGGTATGGACTCTGGAACAGCTGTTCCAGCAATTCATACATGTGACAGGATGCACACTGAGTGAGGTTGTAACTGGACTGACTTATAATTACTATTAAAAAATGGTATAAATCTAAAAAAATTAAAATCTATATATCTAATACTGTATATATGGCACTCTAATATGCCTCTTTTTATTTAAACTCCTACACTTAGTAATACTTAGCTTCAGTTTAGATGCTTACTACAAAGCAGCAAGTGACCAGAATGCAGGTGGATAGCGGAATCTACACAGCAGCTGGGAGCCCTATTGGGAGATGAAGAAGGTGGTCACGGAGGCTACCTGTATGGACAGTCCCTTGTTGAGCTGCTAAAGGGCAGAACTTCCCCCAGCTAACAATTATACATTGTGCTGCTCCCTATATATGATACATCTGAACAGTGGCTTAGGTAATGGGAGATGGGAGGGGCGCACCAAGCCGGGGGCGTCAAACACAGGTAGAGTTCCAGGCGGCAAAAGCTCTAGTTACCCAATGTGCCTACGATTAGTGTTACGTTATTGATAGCAGTTATATATGGTCTATGCCAGCTGTTGCTAAATAGTGTGATAGGATGTAGCAGGCCGTTTATACAAGCTCACCCTGGAATGTACCTATGTAACACCTCGGTCAAAAACAGATTTAACTCCTCCCTTACATATGAAGAATTTCCCCTATTGTGAAAAGAAAATGGGATGAATGGTAGAAATTACTGTATAATCACATTACAACATAATACAACAGAATTGAACTCCCTGCAGAGTCAAGTGCAGCTTCTAATCAAGAGGAAATTAATATAGTACTTATGTACTTCAACAAAAGAACAGAGTAAATGAGAACTGATGTGCAATATTTATAGTATTCCCTTTTGAAGGACTTTACTTCATTACTACATAACGTGTATAATGTTTACAATGTTTAAAATATTTACAGACTTTCATTTTTAACTTTTGTTTTTCATTTTGTTATTTTTATGGCAGACATTTTGTCTTTGTTCCTAAAATTGATAACAGGGAGGAGTGAGAGGAACAGTGGATTCAGATAAGATCTTTACTGAGTTCTGTTGAAAAGTGCTCACTTGACAACAGAAATATGTGTACAAGTAAGACCCCATAGGATTATCCTCTCCCTCAGTCTACAGTGCGTTGCAAAAGTATTCACCCCCTTGACTTTTTACCTATTTTGTTACATTACAGCCTTAAGTACAATGTTTTGTTAATCTGAATTTCATGTTATGGATCAGAACACAATAGTCTAAGTTGGTGAAGTGACATGAGAAAAATATATACAAAAAACAATTTTTTAGAAATAGAAAATAGAAAATTGGCAATCGCATAGGTATTCACCCCCTTTGTTATGAAGCCCATAAAAAGCTCTGGTGCAACCAATTACCCTCAGAAGTCACATAATTAGTGAAATGATGTCCACCTGTGTGCAATCCAAGTGTCACATGATCTGTCATTACATATACACACCTTTTTTGAGGCTGCAACACCTAAACAAGAGGCACCACTAACCAAACACTGCCCAACACTGACCAAGGAACTCTCCAAACAAGTAAGGGACAATGTTGTTGAGAAGTACAAGTCAGGGTTAGGTTATAAAAAAATATCAAAGTCTTTGATGATCCCCAGAGCACCTTAAATCTATCAAAACCAAATGGAAAGAATATGGCACAACAGCAAACCTGCAACGAGACCCACAAAAACTCACGGACCGGGCAAGGATTAATCAGAGAGGCAGCACAGAGACCTAAGGTAATCCTGGAGGAGCTGCAGAGTTCCACAGCAGAGACTGGAGTATCTGTACATAGGACGACAATAAGCTGTACGCTCCATAGAGTTGGGTTTTATGACAGAGTTGCCAGAAGAAAGCCATTACTTTCAGCAAAAAACAAAATGGCACGTCTTGAGTTTGCGAAAAGGCATGTGGGAAACTCCCAAAATGTATGGAGGAAGGTGCTCTGGTCTGATGAGACTAAAATTTAACTTTTCGGCCATCAAAGAAAATGCTATGTCTGAAGCACACCCAACCCATCACATCACCAAAAGAACACCATCCCCACAGTGAAACATGGTGGTAGCAGCATCATTCTGTGGGGATGTTTTTCAGCAGCCAGGATTGGGAAACTGGTCAGAGTTGAGGGAAACATGGATGGTACTAAATTTAGGGATATTCCGGAGCAAAACCTGTACCACTCCTGTGAGTGATTTGAGGCTAGGACGGAGGTTCACATTTCAGCAGGACAATGACCCCAAACACACTGCGAAAGCAACACTTGAGTGGTTTAAGGGGAAACATGTAAATGTGTTGGAATGGCCTAGTCAAAGCCCAGACCTCAATCCGATAGAAAATCTGTGGTCAGACTTAAAGATTGCTGTTCACAATTGCAAACCATCCAACTTGAAGGAGCAGTTTTGCAAGGAGGAATGGGCAAAAATGCCAGTGGTAAGATGTGGCAAGCTCATAGAGACTTTTCCAAAGCAACTTGGAGCTGCGATTGCCGCAAAAGATGTCTCTACAAAGTATTGACTTTAGGGGGTTAATAGTTCTGCACATTGACTTTTTTGTTATTTTGTCCTATTTGTTGTTTGCTTCATAGTAAAAAAAAAATAAAACATCTTCAAAGTTGTGGGCATGTTCTGTAAATTAAATGATGCAAATCCTCAAACAATCCATGTTAATTCCAGGTTGTGAGGCAACAAAACACGAAAAATGCCAAGGGGGTGAATACTTTTGCAAGGCACTGTGCATATAGACTAGTAGTATAAGTTGAAATCCCCCATAAAGCAAGCATAGACAACTATATATATGATTTTCTTTATAAAAAAAAAAAAATATATATATATATATATATATATAGTATATATATATATATATATATATATATATATATATATATATACATATATATATATATATATATATATATATATATATGTGTGTGTGTTCCTCATTTACATTAGAGCAACGTAACTTACTTTAAAACGTCAAGTGCTTTTTTCTCTAAACTTTTATACTTTTTATACCTTTTATACTTTTATTTTATTATCTCTATCGCAACTTAAGTCTCTCAATTTCATGGGATGTGATTATATGTAATTATATGCAATATTAAACCAAGCCCACAATTTACTTCTTAGGCACAGCAAAGAAAATTTTTTTATATCAGTAAAAAATACAATATAGATGTACCCTGCAATTTGAGGCTAAGCCTTAAAGAAAGCCAATATGTAATGTTTGCTCATAAGGCTACTGTGAAGGTCCCAGGTAGGGGCACTATTTAGCTCCAACAATTCCTGCCTTTGCACTACAGAAATCCCTATCTTATAGCTGGCAATCTTCTCAGAAGGAATGGGCATCTCGGTGACCGGCAGTCATATTAGGATCAATAGCATATCAGGAATACAGGCTCAGCATAGCAAAGAGAATTCTAGAATAGCAAAATAATCAAAGCCTTCCCTCTTAATTAAACGCACCATTATCTATGTGTCCCCAGGAAGAGCATGTTTATTTCAGGTTACCGTAGTGAAGAACCGCAGTTACAGAACAAAGGATTTACATCACAGTCGGCTGAACACATGTAAACTATCCGCCCATATTAGAAGTAACCAACCACAGAAAAAGGAGAGCCTATCATGAGGCAGGGAAACTTGTGGGCAGAGCTGGCCCCTCTTGTGGGTGATTCAATGGGAGGCACCATCCAGGAAATTTTGGCAGGAAATGAACAAAGAAACAGACATGCATATATATAGCACAAACATCCTGTCGTGCCATCTTGTGGCCATGAAATAAAACTACTTGTTCTGTCTACAGTAAATAAGCTGACTGTTTGAAACTAGCTGGCTTATTTTATACAACTGTTTTTAAAACCTGAAAATATATCAGTTAGAGGAAAATAGATCTTCACAGCTAGCACTCTAGACAATGCATTAGAGTATCTGGTTTAGTCCATGTGGGTTTCTTGATATGTATTAACCCTTTGAGTCCCAGGGTCGATATTACACATAATTATTTTTTTTATTGCATATTCATGAGTTTGAGACTGTTCTGCAAATAATTCTAATGTTTTTCTGTGCTTTCTCATGTGTTTAATCGCTGCAACAGCTATCAGAACTTGCGTTAAAACCTTTTGCAAGTCCTATTTACTACTCGTTATATATGCTTCAGAAATGTGATACTTTTTCTAATTGTAGGTCTAACTTAATTTGCAAGCTAGCTAATAGAATATGTGTTAACTTCACTTACGACTATAAGTATGTGTAACATTATGATCTGGGAAATAGAACAGGGCCCAAAGTTGTTAATATAGAGCCCTTTTCTTTATGAGCAACACAAATTGCATTGCTATGTAAAATCAGCTGATGGAACTTTTTTCCTTAATGTTACACACTTATTCAATACTTTTCACCCATAATATTACAAATCCCACCCAGCATCTGTAAACCAAGGAATATTGAGGGGGGCTGGATTCCTTGACGCACTCAAAGTTGCACCAATCAACACAATAAAAACGTTTTTCTTGATGCATCACAGCCATAAGGGCCAATTGAAAATAACCAATTGAATAGTAATTGACAGGGTGAGATAATATATTTGTGAGCTTCCCACCACTGCGTGTAAGAGAAGGAGCTTTTGGAGACTGAAAAGTAGCTACTTATTTTACTTATTAACAAATACGTTATTTACACTTGATTTTACAAGGCACATAAATACTGATAACACATAATATACATACATATAGAGTAATACTACACAGAGCTACTCATAGAGCTAGGTCACACGCCATCCACAACCCCCCACTCTCTACCCATCATATGAAAAGCATAAAATATCCATTTTTTTAAATAAAAAATATATAAATATTCACTTATTTTGATTTATTGTTACATTATTTTTGGAATTGATGCAGTAGGAAAGTTTTTAGAAGGGTTAAAAAGGGATAGTGTACAAAAATATGCTTTGAGAATGCTTTTGGACAACCACCTAGGTAACAGTGCTTAAAACCAAGTAGCATCTGCAAAGGCATGTAAAATATTAGCATGTATTAAGAAGGTTATAGAAGCAAAGTATGCAAATATAATTCTGCCCCTATACAAATCCCTAGTACGCCCTCATTTTGAATGTGGAGTACAATTTTGGGGACCACTTCATAAAAAGGACATTTTAGAGCTGGAAAAAGTACAGAAAAGGACAACATTGCGAATAAGGAGAACGGTGGGGCTAAGTTATGAAGAAAGACTAACCAAATAGACTCATTTTATCTAGAGAAAATACGTTTTAACAGGGGATATGATTATCTTATATAAATATATCCAGGGTCAATATAAAGCTTTATCAAGTTAACTTTTTGTGCCAAGAGGTTTTCAACTGACAAGAGGACATCCCTTGAGATTAGAAGTAAAAAGATTCCACCGTAAAGGAAGAAAAGGGAGGAGTAGAGGACAGAGAGGACAGAGATGAAAGAGAGGGTCCCTGGGGAGTAGAGGGGAGGGAGAGAGGGTGTGGAGGGGAGGGTGAGGAAGAGAGGGAGTGGAGGGTGAGCGCTAGGAGTGGTAGTTTTGTGGGGAAGGTCGGGAAATGAGGTAGAGAGAGCGAGAGATTTTTTAGGAACACCTAGCTCAGGGTCAGAGAGGGAGGGGCCTGATCCCAGCAGATGTAGTCTTGGGGAGGGACAGACCTCAGTGAAAGAGCAGGGAGGTCCACATCAGATAGGGAGATAGGCATGTGAGTTTTGTAAAGCATCGTTATAATGCAGGGCAGCTAGAGCTCCAAGTGGTGGCCCTAAAATGATTGTACAGTACATCAAGTAGGAGAGACAGCTATATATATGAAATTAGGAAACATCCAATTTAGATTACATGTATAGCTGTGGCCACGGCAGCATATGCAGATACAGACTCAGTAGGTATGGATGTGCTGTGTAGTGTACTAGCCTATCAGGGAACACGTCTCAGCAGCATGTTAACAACTATTTTTGAGAGATGGTCACGGTTTGGTTAGTATGAAAAAATGTCCAGCAAGTTATGCAAATTATGAAAAAGGCATATGCTGTTCAGAAGCCAGCCTGCAGCACAAATTAAGATATTGTTATGAGCCACTAACAACCAAGCTTATATTACAAAGAAATGATCAGCTCCACGCATTAGCAAATAAGTGAACTATCCAGGTTCAGATAGATAGGAATTCACAGAAATCTAATGATCGTACACTGCTATTAACTCATCATACACCATTAATCTCTCATTTCAGCTGGCTGGAGGTCTGTGTCCACTACGGAGCCAACAGCATGGGTGTAGGCTCAGTGTGAGCCGGATGTTGGTGTCAGTCCTCCTTCCCACCAGGATCCGCTTCAGGAGGAGGAAGCAAGGAGAGGATAAGAGGGCCCAGGATCAGAGGAGGACTCAAGATTTATGTGGTCAGTGGGAGGCCTTGCTGGGCCTTCAACCACACCCATGGCATTTGACTTCACTGACCCACTTCTCCCATAAAAAGACTAATGGATGCAATCAAGGGACCTTTCCACCACCACTACCATCTCCTCCTCCCAGCAGTGCAATATCCACCCCCACCCACAGGGATTCCAACCAGTCCCTAGCACTTCCTCACAGGGGGACCACCACTGCCACCTCATCCCACAGCCATGGTGGGCCTATCCATGCCTCCACAGTTGCTGCTGCCTCCGACTTGGAAATAAGCACAGTGGCACAAGGAGTGGGGCCCCTGATTCAAGGCGGAGTAGGGTGTAGGGGCTGCACCTAGAATTGGACCTTCTCAACAGCACTACTCAGTGACAAACTATTGGTCCAAATGTTAACATAATCTAGCCTAGCTACAGAGTAGAGGATCACGGCCTATGTGATGGTAATATTTTACTTATTGGCTACACACCATGGTCCATCAGATATGTCTGACAATAGCATGTTAAACAAAGGCTTATGTCCACCTTTTTTTATATTTTGGTTTTCTGAATACTCTGTATGTGTGTAATTAAATTGGATAACATGATCCAAGAGTTAATGTATCTGTGTACTGTAGTAGATAAAGACATGATGTATGTGCTGTTCACATTACTGGTTACTTCTATTATATGGAGTGTTGAATTGTGAGATTTTTATTCATCTGATTATGGTTACTGTGGTATAATGACCATATGGGACTTTAGTAGATGGTATGCATCATTATTATTATACAATATTAACCCTTTAGGTTTTTACCATTTTCCCATGCTCTTGTCCTCTTGTTTCCATGCACACTTTACCCCTGATATTAATGCAATGATCACCTATATTAGCAATGGCATTCTGTTTTATTCGTAAAGACCCACTACAGTTCAAGAAAAAAAAATAGCTGTTTGTCAAGTATGTGTAAGTCATGAACATAAACATGGTTTGGGAAAATTCTAATTTTTGTAGTCTCTGTTTACAAGTATAGGAATTCATTTTGTGTTTGTTACATCACTTCATGAAAGCTGATCATGTGTTTTCAGTAGTGGGGGAGCTGAGAAAGAAGGGGCAACAAAGTATTTCTTATTTGGAAAATATAAACAATGACACACCTTCTCCTTCACTGGCCCAGAAGCAGACTTCTTGCTTCAGGAAAAGCAACCATATTAATCAGTTGTGTTTATGTAATATATGCTCAATGCCCTCCCATACGAAAATGCAAATAATATGTCCCACCATCAAATACATTTAGTAAACAAGTTAATTACTCGGCATGTGTTATGGGGAAATGTTTGTGATTTTCTCACACAGCAAGAGAGTGACATACACATGCACAGAAAAGGAGAAAATAGGTGCATGCATGCATTCCTTCAGCACGCACTTGCAGGGGCTTCTCCACTTCACTACCCATACAGTGCTATGCACTGCAGTCTGCGTTGCTCCAGGTACTCTTGCTTACTTCCAGCATCTTATTGACTCATTACTACGCCGTCTAGCTGCTGCTCAAGCACTTATCACATATAATAGTTGTCATATTGCGAGTTTGTCGGTAACGCTATGTTACAAAATGGCTGCATTGCCGGAATACTCGCAAGTCCGATTATTATGCACTGTCCGAACTATTATGCACTGATGCGCTGTGCATGCGCCTTGCACAAGCTAGCACGCATGCGTGTGCAGGAGCAAGTGGAGACACGCGGGAGGGAGAGGAGGGGATGAGACACGCTGGAGGGAGAGGAGGGCGTGAGACACACAGGAGGGAGAGGAGGGGGTGAGACACACGGGAGGGAAAGAAGGGGGTAAGATACACAGGAGGGAAAGGAGGGGGTGAGAAAAGCAGGAGGGAGGGGAGGGGTGAGACACATGGTATGTAGAGGAGGGGGAGAGACATGAGGGAAGACAGGGCAGAAGAGACACGAGGGAGGAGGGGGAAGAGACACAGGGGAGAGAGGAGGGGGTGGAGAGAAACAGGGGAGAGCAGGGGAAAGGATTCACAGGGGAGGGAAAGAGACACAGGAGAGGGAGGGGGAAGAGACACAAGGAGATTGGGAAGAGACACAGGGAGAGATGGGGGAATGAGACACAAGAGAGGAAGAGGGAGAAAGGCACAGAGGAGGGGGAAGAGACACAGAGAAGGGTGGAAGAGACACAGAGGACGGAGGAGGGGGAAGAGACATGGGGGGAGAGGGGGAATTGGCACAGGGGAAGGAGAGTCGGGAAGAGACACAGGGGAAGGAGAGGGGAAGAGACACAGGGGAAGGAGAGGGGAAGAGACACAGGGGAAGGAGAGAGACACGGGAGGGAGAGGTAGGAAGAGACACAGGGGAGGAAGTTGGTGGGAAGAGACATGGGGAGGGAGTGGGAAGAGACACAAGGGAGAGGGGGGAAGAGACACAGGGGAGGAAGAGGGGGAGAGACATATGGGAGGGAGAGGGGGGATAAACACAGGGCAGGGAGAGGGGGGAAGAGACACAGGGGTGGTAGAGGAAGTAGAGGGGGGAGAGGCTCGCAATGAGCAGCTAAGGTTATTGTGAGGCCTGTGATGAGCGCCAGTAAAGAAGAGGGGGAAAGTCTTGCAATGAGCGCCTCCCATAAAGTAGACGGTGGGAGAGGTAGAGGGGGGAAAGGCACGCAATGAGAGCCGATGGCGCTCATTGCGAGGCCCATGATGAGCGCTGAAGTTGCGCATCATGAGTCCAATAAAGTAGAAGGGGGAGAGGCTTGCAATGGGTGCAGAAGGCAGGTTAGGGGAGGGGGGAGAGCCTCGCATTTTGTGGCAAACACCATTGCCAGGCTTCAAATTGTATTGCTGTCAATAAGTTGCTAGTTTTAATGTTATATTCACTATTATCTAAAGCATGAGTTAACAACATCATTAGTGATTATTGGGAGTTAATACTTTGATAAATATACATTCTGACACTGTTGTTAACCGTATGACATGTTTAATTAATAATGAATTGATACATTAACACTAGCAGTAATTTCACATCAATATTATTGGTATACATGTTGCCATATGAACAACAACAATGGAGTGGCACTTGACAGGACAGGTATAGCCATGAGTCCCGTTGATGCAGGTTAGATTCCTGGTTCTCCATGTGATTCTCCACAGCCTCCTTACGTGTTTGTTGGCCTTGCTGAATACCTTCAAAACATTAGTGTAATCCACCTTGTCATGATATGTCTATATATGCCCAGTCACTGTGCCTATTAAACCATGTTCTTACATGCTCCATGTGAAAATCCAGTGTCTGTATATCTGTGGGGTTCACCTTCTGCATTTATACACCACTGGTGTCACCCAGTCCACTTTTTAAGGCCTCATGCTGCCATGATGACATATCTCACCCCCAAGTGTATGTATGAGATCCAAGTTTCTTGTGTAGATGACATACCTTCCGATGGCTGTGACATAGATGACATACCTCAATAAAAGAGGATCTGCTAATACTTGAAATCCGTGGCACCTATACACTTCAACAGCTCTACACATGTGGTTTGTCTATTTATATTTCATGCCTATGTACAGTGGATATACAAAGTCTACACACCCCTGTTAAAATGTCAGGTTTCAGAACTTTTTCCACCTGTAATGTGACCTATAAAACTGTACAACTCAATTAAAAAACAAACTGAAATCTTTTAGGTGGAGGGAAGAAAAATAAAAAAATAAAAATAATGTGGTTTCATAAGTCTGCACACCCTCTTATAACTGGGGATGTAGCTGTGTCCAGAATTAGGCAATCACATTCCAAATCGTGTTAAATAGGAGTCAGCATACACCTGCCTCATTTAAAGTGCCTCTGATTAACCCCAAATAAAGTTCAGCTGCTCTAGTTGGTCTTTCCTGAAATTGTTGCATCCCACATCAAAAGCCATGGTCCACAGAGAGCTTCCAAAGCATCAGAGGGATCTCATTGTTAAAAGGTATCAGTCAGGAGAAGGGTACAAAAGAATTTCCAAGGCATTGGATATACCATGGAACACAGTGAAGCTCCCTCCAAAATTGATGAAAAGACAAGAAGAAAACTGGTCTGGGAGGCTACCAAGAGGCCTACAGCAACATTAAAGGAGCTGCAGGAATATCTGGCAAGTACTGGCTGTGTGGTACATGTGACAACAATCTCCTGTATTCTTCATATGTCTGGGCTATGGGGTAGAGTGGCAAAACGAAAGCCTTTTTTTACGAAGAAAAACATCCAAGCCAGGCTACATTTTGCAAAAACACATCTGAAGTCTCCCAAAAGCATGTGGGAAAAGGTGTTATGGTCTGATGAACCCAAGGTTGAACTTTTTGGCCATAATTCCAAAAGATAAGTTTGGCGCAAAAACAACACTGCACATCACCAAAAGAACACCATACCCACAGTGAAGCATGGTAGTGGCAGCATCATGCTTTGGGGCTGTTTTTCTTCAGCTGGAACTGGGGCCTTAGTTAAGATAGAGGGAATTATGAACAGTTCCAAATACCAATCAATATTGGCACAAAACCTTCAGGCTTCTGCTAGAAAGCTGAACATGAAGAGGATTTCATCTTTCAGCATAACAACGACCCCAAGCATACATCCAAATCAACAAAGGAATGGCTTCACCAGAAGAAGATTAAAGTTTTGGAATGGCCCAGCCAGAGCCCAGACCTGAATCCGATTTAAAATCTGTGGGGTGATCTGAAGAGGGCTGTGCACAGGAGATGCCCTCGCAATCTGACAGATTTGTAGTGTTTTTTCCAAGACAGTGGGCAAATCTTGCCAAGTCAAAATGTGCCATGCTGATAGACTCATACCCAAAAAGACTGAGTGCTGTAATACCTAAAAGATTTCAGTTTGTTTTTCAATTGAGTTTATAGGTCACATTAAAGGTGGAAAAAGTTCTGAAATGATTTATCTTTGTCTCATTTTTTTACAGCACAGAAACCTGACATTTTAACAGGGGTGTGTAGACTTTTTATATCCACTGTATATTTTCTAATTCATATTTGTTTTTCTATATATTTTTTAATTAATATATGTTTCTACCTATAAACAAAAGTGGTCATTTTTAAGACCTCAGATCTCATGTTAATCAACAAAAACAAAATGTTGTCCATTGTAAAATATTACCTATAAACTAATTTACAGAACATTTTTGAGTTTCACATGCCTTTAAATAGGACTATATTTAAAGTTGCTTACAACATTGCTTCAAAGTAGAATTGCAGCAATTTACTTCAAGTGATACATTGCTACACGTATTAATGTAGAGCAGAAACATGTTTGAAAGGCACTGAATTAGATGAGAATTTGAAATTGAATTCCCATACACCTTTAGAATAAAAATGTTAAAAGAAATATCAAGTACAAAGTTATTTTCCATTCTAGAGACACCATAATGGATTTTGGCAAATGCTACTAAGACAAAACAGTAGGATATTACATATCTTTGACACATCTTTGAAGATTTATTTTAAGTTACTGCTTACTGAAATCTTTTCTCAATATATTTGTGAGACCCTTGCAACAAATATCAGAGCACAATTATTGGGTGATTTAGAGATGGGGTCTGGCTTCCTCCCCTATAGACCTTTGTACAAATGCATTAAGTAAAGAGTTTTATTGACCCTAAAGCCTACATGTGTTAGTGCTACTCAGAAAAAAACAATTGAATATCCTGTATCTTCAGTACGTCTCTTGAAGATTTATTTTAAGCTACTCCTCCCATTGAAAACCTGTTGTTTAGTTAATAATATTTGAGCGATTAATACAACAAAGCTTAGAGTACATTGTTTGGGTTAAAGTGTACATTGACAGGATTCCAATCATTGAAGGAAATATGTATTTATTGAATAAAATCTACACACAAAAACATTTTAAAGACACTCAGTATATAATAGTTTGGACCGTTTTGGAGGTATGATCAGGCTTCTTACTGTTTGCTTTTTTGATTAAGTATAGAGCTTTTTTGATGATCCAATGGATTAGAAGTGTTGGAGAGGAAGCAAGCAGGCATATGTGTGTATTTCAGTCTAGGTCCATAAGGGCTATAGCGTAGAGCAGCACATTGTATGGCTGCCGGAAGGTACCAATGCAATGCCATGGAACATGCACATAAATATCTATATGCAGAGAATATTCCATCTTTAAGTGTACCTGGCACTTTCTTACTTACTGTATATAGAGTGAGATTTTCAGAAACATCAGAATCTGTCTTTTACCTGAGAAGCAGGGTCAATCAAACTGTTGCTATTCACCCGCCACACTACAGACCTTTCATTTAGAGGATACAATATTGAATTTTCTATAATTGGTCATAAGCATGTTTTACTGCCCAGTACATAATAATGGAACAAGGCATGGTTGACCCCAAACAATTTGCCTTAATCTTTAGAATTATTCCTGCAGCATATAAGACAAAAAGTAAATATACATGTATTCGAGATCAGTAATAAAATCTATAAAAGAGCAGCATATGCAAATTACATCCTAGTAACATTGCAGAGACCACTCACGTTTCTCCTATTTTAGTGAATCATATGAAAAACTTTTATCCTCTGTGTTTAAGTAAACTTGTGGGAAAAATACACTCTCAGACACTGCCCAAACCATTAGACCAGACAGAACACAATATTACACTCTCAGACACAGGGCCATAATAAATTCCTAGCCTATAGCGGCAACAGGACACCTGCAAAGCCTGCAGCCTTGAAATTCGGGGGAGTTACAGAGCTATTAAATTACCCAAGCCTGCATGTGCATCCGTGAACATGATCAATTAGTCAAACCCATAGTTACAGGTTTAGACGAAGACAGTAGTAAAAGAGATCGTCATCATTATGTCACTGAAAAATGGAGGTTAGATTTCAATCCGTTACGGGTTTAAATAATGAGTTACGATCGGATCCGCATTCCAGTAATAACGTAATATTAATAAATCCGTAAATATGATATTCTAGTCCATGCTAGTTCCATTATATGTATTAACACATTGATTGCCGGGATCGATATAACACGGAAATTAAACATTAAATAAAGTTTATTATATTGCAGATTTGCGAGCTTGAGAATGTTGTGCTATTAATTTTAATACCTAACATCACTTTACCTTTAATATTAAGTACAGTAGTGTGTGTATATTGGCATTTACAGTACTACGGATAGGACTAACCCCCTTGCGGGTCCTCTCTAGTACCCGTAGGCTTTTTGCCTCCATTTGCGGGTTACGGGTTTGAACGCCAGTGGATTTGTAGCAAATTAATAGCGATTTGCAAATGTAACATTTACGGGCTTGACAGATCAAAGGCTTTGCGGCAAAGGAGTTCTGATTTCGACATCCCGTAGGGGTATCCACATGTAACCCGCAGATTGTTTGTGGGTAGCTGTACGAGGCCAATTTAATAGCCGTAAGTCTAGCAGGCTCCGTTACATGCTACAGGTTTTCATGTTGGGGGAATTTAATAGGGCGGCTAGAATAGTTAAAAAATGATGTATGTAAATAGAAAGAGCAATTCAGCTAAGTACACATGGTTTCTTCAGATACATTCATATTGGTAGTTTTGCTCATGATCAGAGGATTAGAAAAACAAGTAAATAACCACTGACATATTTTGAAAAGCTATGTAATGATTACAGAAACCATAAACACTTGGGGCCTCATTCTATTAGCGGCCGCAGCCGTTGCGGGGCCGCAAAGACCGGCCGCAAGCTATTCGGCTATTCTATTCCCTTACGGCCGGGGGCTCCGGCAGGCTTGCGGCCGGCGCCTTGCTATCCTTTGTGGCCGCTCGCGCCGGAGGAAAGCCTTTGATCTAAAACGGCCGCAAGAGTTTCGGCCGCAAGAAAGCCCCGGTTGCTATTCAATTGCTACGGGAAACCTCTCTGCAAGGCTAAAAGCGAGCCGCAGCTTACTTGCAGCAAACAGGTCCCGCTAGCACCAATTAAGCACATAATAAAGCCCAAATAAAGCCATCCTGCACTCTGATGAGACAATAAAGTGATTGTAGGTGTTAGCAAAAATAGCACAACATTCCCCTATACTCAAATCCGTAATTTTTGTATTTTCAAATTCTTGTCAAATATCCGTGGACAAAGTCCCGAGGGCTTGGAGCACCTCAGACCCGCAAAGGCTGCGGGATTAGCCTCCGTCAAGTCCGTAAATGGGTAAAATAGACCTACGGGTCGTAAAGGGCTAACTTACAAGTTGTAGCATAGAAAAGCCATCCTGTACTTTTATTAAAAGTGAAAGTGATGTTTGGTTTCAGAATTAATAGCTCAACATTCCCCTACTCTCAAATGCGCAAATAAAGATATTTAACTTCATCTATCATGCAAGCCCGCACGGGTTTGAATAACGAGCTACGGGCTTGGAGGGCAATCATCCGCCAAACCCGTACGTGCTTCACTAAGAAGCTACGGCCAAGTCTCAAGCCCGTAATCCTAAAATCAAACCTGAAATCAATTAACCAATAGGAAGATGACAATCAAGGGCACAAATAGTTTAAAAGGGAGTGAAATTCGGTAATCTGTGACTGTGTTGTATGCTGTGCAAGTGGACACACAGATCTTGGAGTTGGAGGTTTTGTGAGAGCAAGAGAGAGAGAGGAGGAGAGATGGAGGGAGAAGGCAGCGAAGGGAGAGGTCAGGGAGAGCAGGGCCCCCAGCCACAGGCTGGCCAGCAAGCTGCTGCTGCACGCAAAAGGGCAGCAAACTTTACCAGCCAGGAGCTCGAAACACTGGTTAGAGGAGTGCAAGCCCGACACTCCATCCTAACCGGTGGGAGTGAAGTGAGGCCCAGGCAGAGGACAGATGCCTGGAAGGAGATCGCGGCTGAGGTCTCCTCGCTGGGGTATGCGAATCGTCCCTGTCAGTCTGTCCAGCACCGGTTTCAAGACTGCCGTGTTGCTGTAAAAACGAAGATGGCTGATGAGGCCAAAGCAGCACGTGGAACCGGTGGTGGGCCGCCACAAACGTTCACATACCCCGGTTGGGAGGCCACAGTCCGCGACATGATCCGGCCAGCGTCAGTCGTGGGCCTCCCTGGCCTGGTGGACTCCGGTCGGCCTGAAACCCTGCAATGTGAGTACCATGTACACCTTAACACCCTCATATGTACGCACATGTACCCCACACAGATAGATAACTGACGTTGAATTGCACTGTAAGATATCTGGTTGTGACTACAGATATATGAGGCTGCAAAAATCATGTAAATCCAGTGTAAAGAAATATACTCGTCAGAATTGTTAGCAATGAAATATATGTCCAATACCTCCTCCCACAACTGATTATGATACCGTTTTGCAAATCTATTGATGTTACTGTTATGTTTGCTGTTGGTTCCCAGTGCATATAAAGCATACATGACAACTCCATTGCAATTGTTTGTATATTGTCATGAGTTCCCCTGTCACACTCTACTTCCATGTTAAACTGGCCCATCCCTAGCTGTTTGGCTTAACCCTCCTACTGCTTAGAATTCATGTACATTTTGATTATAGGTATAGCGGATGTATCCTGTTTTATGTGGGCATTTCAGTATGTGCTGGAAGAGTGCCGCCGCCGACTCTAGGGATGCGGCTGCGCTTGCGTCCCCATGTAGCCGTCAAAAATAGTTGGTACACCCAAAGCCCCTAACCCTCTAACCCTAACCCCCTAAACACCACTTTCTAACTCTAACCCATACCCCCTAACTGTAGCCAGAACCCGAAACCCATAACCACTTACCCGGCCTGCTGGGCTGGCGTAGCTAGAGACGGTGGCGGTGCACTTCCAGAGATGCGCACATATGCGCACATACAACAGGATAGGTCCGGTATAGCTGGTACATCCCCATGAGACTACATGTATGGATGTGCACACTGCAGCATATGCAGATACAGACTCTGATGGACTGCAAGTTTGTGTCGTGTAACAGCATAATCTGGACCATGTTACATTAACATGTTAACTCACATTGCTGAGGATTGGTCACAGATTGGTCTGTCTCACACACTGGCCAACAGATTCAGATGAGCACGTGTCCTAATTAACTGCAGTTGGCACACCGCACCAGCATTACATATAGCCATGGGCCCTTTCCTGTTATCTGACCGTGACTGCTGGTAGCAGCAGTGAGCAGCCTCTACATGTCACAGCATTTTCCTGGAGATTATATAATCATGCATATTTAGTGGGTTATGGTGTTGTTAAGGTAAGGGGTTCGGATAAGTGTGAGGGCTAGTGCTTTTGGGCTTCTGTGTAAGTTGAAAATGATGTATATAACAGCGGCAGCGCCATCTATCAGCCCCTTGGTCCAACTGCTGCTGCCAGTAGTCGGTGTCACATAACAGGAAAGATCCCAGCCAGGATCTACAATACTAATGATGCAGATCAATTTTGATTGGCGTCAAACATTCACAGCCAATTACAAGTCACTCTGATCTCAGAGATATGGAAACAACAATACTCAAATCAAAATCTTGTCTCATTTCAGTACCATCCAGGCGTCCCCTGCCTCCGCAGGTTCCTGCACCTTCTGAAGATGCAGGACCACCTGCGTCAACTTCACTTGTAGCAGGGCCCTCCTATCAAAGTCCGCCTGGGCCATCCACAAGGTACCAGCAATTGCCTCCAGCCAGGATAATGGCACCGCCTGGCTCCCAGCCAATGTGGACTGGCCAAATGTGGGGCCACCCAATGTGGTCCCATTCCGGTTGGGCCCCCAATATAGATTCCCAAACAATGCTGCCCTGGAGCATGGGCCCCCGGCAGGGCATGTGGCCCCCGCAGGACCAGCAGGCCACTGTGGCCACTCCGGCCCAACAGGCCCCGCAGGCCCAGACAGCCGCTGTGGCCACTCAGGACCAACAGGCCCCGCAGGCACAGACAGCCGCTGTGGCCACTCGGCCCAACAGGCCCCGCAGGCACAGACAGCCGCTGTGGCCACTCAGGACCAACAGGCCCCGAAGGCACAGACAGCCGCTGTGGCCACTCAGGACCAACAGGCCCCGCAGGCACAGACAGCCGCTGTGGCCACTCAAGACCAACAGGCCCCGCAGGCACAGACAGCCGCTGTGGCCACTCCGGCCCAACAGGCCCCGCAGGCACAGACAGCCACTGTGGCCACTCAGGACCAACAGGCCCCGCAGGCACAGACAACCACTGTGGCCACTCCGGACCAACAGGCCCCGCAGGACCAGCAGGCCCAGCCAGCCACTCCGGCCCCGCAGGCCCAGCAGGCGTCTCCCAGGAAGGACACACCAGTCAGCAGTTCATCTCATATCAATGTTTTTGTGTTCGTTGTGACTTATCCATTTATCTCTGGCACTGGGGAGCTACAGTCCATTGAGGGAACCATGAATGAAAACATGTACTGTGACATACTGAAGCAGAACATGATCCCCTCCCTTGGGAGACTGGGCTGCAGGGCAACATAACATAATGACCCTAAACACACCGCTAAGATGACACTGCCTTGCTAAAGAAGGTAAAGGTGATGGACTGGCCAAGCTTGTCGACAGACCAAAACCATATTGAGCATCTGTGGGGCATCCTCAAACTGACGGTGGGGGAGTGCAAGGTCTCTAGCATGAACCAGCTCTGATGTATCATTAAGGAGTGGAAGAGGACTCCAGTGGCAACCTGGGAAGCTCGGGTGAACTCCCTGGCCATGAGGGTTAATGCAGTTCTGGCAAATAATGGTGGCCACACATAATTGACATTTCATGTCAATTTTGACATTTCAAATTAAGGGTGTACTCACTTTTGGTGACAATGGTTTAGACATTAATGGCTGGGTATTGAGTTATTGATGGGTCCGAAAAATTACTTTACATTGTAGCAGAGTGTCATTTCTTCAGTGTTGTCACATGAAAAGATATACTAAAATGTTAACAACAATGTGACGGGTGTACTCACTTATGTTAGATACTGTGGCCCTCATTTAATTGCAATTTGGCCAATTGAATAGGGCTTGAAATAAGCACATAACATATATTCTCTGAAAAATGGTTGAGTTAGTAAACATCTCTCCCAAATCAAGGTTTTCACTAACTAAAATCTGTTTGACACAATATATGTTCTGTGCTTATTTTGAGCCCCATTCAATTGGCAAAATCGCAATTGAATGAGGCCCTGTATGTTTACTATTAGGATGTGAGCCACTTACAGAAACCTGTCTCATTTGTCTGTTTCTGCGTCATATAGATTGTTAATACCAACCTTCCCTTATGTTTGAAATCAGTAATGCAAACACACTGTGAGAATTCTATTGACACCCCTAACTGATGGTGCAGAGCACAGATGTGGAGTCTGAAGGTCCTTTTATTGATGTTCCGGAAATGCTATGGTATCAACATTGACGAGGCAGACACAAACAACATTGCAGATAAATCATATTTAATATTTCCCGAAATTAACAAGGCAAGCTTGCCACAAAGCCACAGGTTGACTAATCAACACAGGTATGCAAAGGATCATGGTGAAGGGGGGTAGGATACAAAATCCAAGTAACACAGGGAAATAGGGATATGAGAGCAGAATGCAGGCATGGAAAATAACATTGATATGGATGATCAGGGGATGTACAGTATATCAACCAACATTAGGCAATATAATAGATCTCATTATTGTTCCGACATATATATAACAGTCAATAAGGAAACACCATAATAATCCAGAATAAGGTGATATACATATGGGGAGAGCAAAATGTATGCTAGGGTGTTAAACGGACACTCTGATGCCACATCAGAAGTATAAGTGCTCAATCAGTGAATGCTATGAGCCCATAACGTCAGTTCTCACGCAACAATAAGCAGGACATAGATAACCTTGGTCAAAAAGATGGTGACCTGACCAGGACCATATCAGTCAGATGTTACTTATTGCAGAGAACTCACAACAAACCAGGCAATATCAGTGATAGTTTGTTCTCTGATTGAGCATCTATACTCACTGTTGTTGAATATGCATAACTGAAGATTAACGTAACCTCCTTAACTGTTAAGTCCCAAGCCTGGATTTACTCTTCCCCATATGCACAGGGAGGGTCACATCAGCACTGAAGAAAAGATCTTGAAGGGTTGGTGCTGCAGGCTTCACAACAGTCCAAGTAGAGGAGAGGATAGAATGTCTAAACCAATAGGTACCTGTGAATCGAGATAGACTATATGAGCATACACATGCTGTGGATATACCAGGAACATCAGCTGACAGATGTCACATCACATCTGCATTGTATATTGAAATTGTCTCGTGACACATATCGGCTATTCAGTCAAGGTCATCAGATATCAAACTGGATCCAACAAAGCAATGAAACGGACACATGCACATACATGAGGACATTGACATGGCCACGGAATGTCAGGATGTTTATCGTCATGCCTTGTTCTGACCGGGATCTGGAATACAAACACACAAATAATATATTAGTGGAAACCTTACATATGCCATATGAGCAGCCACCAACAGATGTAGGTATGTCGGCACACGTTAGGCATTGGGATCTCGTACAAGCTAACCATCTGTACGATGATAATGATGGCCCAGACTAATTTGTCCTGATATGGGAATATTATGATTAGTCGAATTCTCATTTATTTGTATTGTGTAAACATATTCCGTAACGCTGTACAGGAGAGAAGAACCCGGACATATACAGTATGTAATATTGACAACGCAAGAAAATGGAGGGCCCTGTTTGGAGCGTAAATTCTGTTGATAAATGATTTGTTCACAAAGGCCCACACAAGATTCGAAAATCACCACTTCCAAGTTAAAGGTAATGGACATGGGGAAGAGTAGATAAGGAATAGCAAGGTTAATAAGTAAGTGAGAGATACATAGAAAGGAGGTTGTGTCAAGTAGAAAGATATGCATTAGTCGGAGAGGAAAGGGATCAGATGTAAAGTGCGATGCACTATTTTGTAATAAGGTATCTGCCCCATGTGGACAGATAATGTAATCTGCAGATGGGACAGTCAGGAGACACATAGTTTAACCACAGCTTGAGTAGGATTAGGTGATGGGCGAATAAAAGGAGAGAGGTGGGCATGAGAGTTGAAATGAAAATGATGCAGACAAAAAGGGGAGAAGTAAAGAAGAGTCTGAGGAAAAGGCAGGGGATGTGAGGAAGAAGACAAGAGAAAACATAGTGGAAAGGGTTAATTGGGATAGTTAGCAGAAGACTTGTGTGACTCAATAAATTAAGGGTAAACAGGGGTGGAGAGAGAGAGAGAGAGAGAGAGAGAGAGAGAGAGACAACAGTGCATCCTGTAATAGAAAGGGAAGATCACAACTATCACACATTGATACATGTTCGGACATCTACATGTGGTTCTCTACCTTGGATAGATCAAGTGGAGTATTCAACGAAGAGATCTGTTCCCCCAGGACACGTCTGCATGGTCCGATAAACATTTCGGACCGCTTCAGCAATACATAGGGGATGTCTTGGGGAAAAAGAAAGTTAGGCCTACATTAATGGAGTTATTAGTCATTTCCTCTCATGCATACATGCACATGTTTCCCGCAAATACTCACTTACAATGTAGACGCCATTGATGTAGCTGATGTTCTGTTGCTGGCAAGGTTGTTTCCCATGTCTGTGTGGGTAAACAATGTGTTGACACACGGCAACAGTTCTGTAATGGCAATATGATGAGATGAGTCACACAATCCATATGATATATTGCACAATGATTCCTAGTTAACACATCCTTGAGACTATTCCTGTTATCTGACTGAGAATGCTTTTACCAGCATTCGCTGACAAAGAACAGGGGACATCCCCTCTTTGCATCACATGAGGTACATTTCTTATGGTTTACAGTATGCTGTTATGTTCATATATCCAGATTGCTAGGAATTGCATTGACCTCTATGGGATGTGGAATAGCATGATCAGACAATGTGAACATTACTGTTCTGGGCAGATGTTTTCAAATACGATTGTGAGGCCTATATACATTGACATTGTGGAATACATCAGACCATCCTTTAGCTTAGCTTCTTGAGGTTGGCAGATATCAATATATATGATGTGTATGGGAATGTGCGCATACTTACCAGTAACGGATATCAGAGCAGGCTGTATTTGATCCAGTATGAAGAATGCGTCACGAGACATATGTTACATCACAAAGCTATCCTCTACTGTGGACTGTTGGATATTCTGGAAGACAATGGGGAAGGAGAAAAGAGATGTATTATTAACCATAAGCCATGTACATTTGAGTTGGTTGTAATTAGTTTCAGACTTACATGGGAAGTACTCACGAATGACGTGGGCACGTAGTTGTGACCCCTGAACGTTATCCCCACCATCGGGAGGTACTGGATGCTCCGCCGGTTCAAGCGGAGCATCATCAATGTTCCCCAGACAGTTTGCCTGTACTGCTATATTGTGCAGAATACAGCAGGCCATGATGATGTGACAAACCTTCCCTGGTGTATACTGTAGCGCCCCGCCAGTGGAATGTAAACATCTGAAGCGCATCTTCAGGAGTCCAAAGGTGCGCTCTATTACATTCCGGGTTCTGGCATGGGCCGCATTGTACCTCTCCTCCCCCTCTATGCGTGGATTGTTCACAGGGGTCAACAACCACGGCAAACACCTATATCCTGCATCACCTGAAGGAAACAAAAATGGGAGATGTAGATATGAATGGGAGTTTGTGCTGCTCGTTAAAGCATCTGTAAATATACGCAATGATTAATGTGACGTTAGTTTAGGGATCTCTGGCTTGGAACTTCATACTCCTATGACCACGTCACATCGGGTTAGGCACAGCAACAAGCTACGATGCAATGGCTCAGTCGGCACACCTTCTTTATGGCGCAACAATGGAATAACATTACAGTGGAACATTATGTATATTTTAGGGGATCCTTTATGGGTACTCACCCAGTAGCCACCCAGGTGGAGCTTCTCCAGACTCAAAATAACGATGGGTGGATGACTGACGCAGGATATGGGCATCATGAGTACTTCCCGGGAAGCCGGAAACCACATTTTGTATGCGCATGTCTGCATCACAAACAGCCTGTACATTGCGATTTCGGAACATGGCTTCTTGCTCTCTAGGAGGTATCAATGCTACATGTGTACAATCTATAGCACCGAGCACATTTGGGATACCTCCCATTCGAAAGAAATCTGCTTTCACCTTCAAGATCTCTTCCCCAGTGTGGGGAAAACTGATGTATCTGGCAGCTTTCGGAACGATAGCATGGAGGAATGTGCTCAGGCACCTTGAAAGGCTTGCTTGAGACATTCCTCCTACTATGCTAGCAGTGTTCTGAAAACTACCAGATGATAGGATGTGTATGGCGGCTAACATCCGTGTCATGCCTGGGATGGCTCTATTGGTCCGTGAGGAAGGCTCCATGTCCTCCCTCAGGACCGCATAGAGCTCCTCCAGGCTGGCACGGGTTAGCCTAAAACGCTCATATACTTCCACATCAGTTAACCCCTCTAATGTGACTCTCTCCCTGTACACCCTGGGTGCACGAAGCCTCCTGGCAGGCTCCTGGGCCTGCTCACCCCCCTGTGGGTCTGGCTGTGCAGGAGCTCCTACTTCATGTGCCACATCCTCTAGGGGTCTCTCATCTGGCCCCCCCATCAGCTGATCACCCACATCAAGGTCCTCCTCCCTGTCTGCAGGTGCCCTCATATCCCCCTGTCCCTGTGCCACTGGAGCTCTCTCCCCTAACTGACCCCCCACCATGACCCTAGGCATGTCCTGTGATGAGCCACTTGCCTGGCTTGGTTCCGGACCACCATGGATTGCATCAGCACGCTCACCCACATTCACTCCCAGCCGCCCCTCTCTGTCACGCCTCAGCCACTCCACAGTCGCACGCCTGACATCCCGGTTTCCACTCTGCAACATTCGAAACAAATATCCATTCCTACGACGCTGCGCTCTCCTCACATACCTATACGCTGTACTCAGGTTGCTGCTATCCATGATGGTTCAGACTTGCTAATTCATGGATGATGGTGTGGTTATATAGCTTGCTAATTACCCCAGCTGTGATTATCCGGGTTGATTTCACAAATGGAAAAGCTCACTGGTGTATCTAAGCTTCATCATGTTATGAAGTTCCCTGATTATGGATTTGTTGAGCCATTTTAATTAGTAACCCCTAATATTCTGGCCCACATTTGAATTTGGGCCCATGCTCCATGATCTATGTAATGTGGCCTGAAAATATATACAATATTTGTGTTCAAAAATCTAGATGTGATAAAAGAGATGTAAATCAGATAATGTTGATATGTTTAGGGGACACATTCTATCCTTTCTGAGTGCTAAAGGGTTAATTTGGCCGCCATTTTGAGGATGTACATGACACCAAAAAAATCTCTTTTATTAACATTTTTGATCATTGTGGATTGTTTTTACAGTAATTCGAATGCCTTTTATTGCTTCCTTTACACTTTTAGGGCCCTTTCAGCCCTGTTTCATTACAATGCCGTAAGTGCATCGTGTGGACTTCAACGGATGCGGACGTAAATTAAATCTAGCCAGGCGTGAATCGCGGCCTTCCGAATGTAGGAAGGCCGTGACGTTTAGGCGCGCACGCAAGCTGGAAGGGGGACGGACTAGCCGCGCCCGGTACGAACCATCCAATAGCGGAATCACGCATCGCGCCACAGGTCGCACAGCCAATCACTTACGGGATAGAGCATTTGATTGACAGTGGGAGTGAATAAATAGGAATTACACGCACCCACGCCTCGACTGTGTTGTGATTTCGGACGAAGTAGCACGCGGTTCCAGGAGCTAGGTGGTTGAGAGTAGGTAAGTTGCTTTATTATCAAGTCGCGGTTTAAGTTCTTTTTACAGGAATCCGTTACTGCATTTATGGATGCTGATGTAAAGAAGTACAATTGTGTTTTTGGCTTGTTTATAGGTGTTTGGAGGTAGTTTGGAGAGTTTGGGAGTTTATATCCAGCCCATAGGAGTTTGGAGGGAGGTAAGTTGCATTGTACATGCTTTTCATCCTATCAAGCTGTCTTTTATTTGTATGTTTTGCCAATTTCTATATTTACTGAATACACTGGTGAGAGGTACAATTGTGTTTTTTGCTTCTTTATAGGTGTTTTGAGTATTTTTGGTTGTGTGGGAGTTTGGATCCGGCCCATAGGAGTTTGGAGGGAGGTAAGTTGCATTGTACATGCTTTTCATCCTATCAAGCTGTCTTTTATTTGTATGTTTTGCCAATTTCTATATTTACTGAATACACTGGCGAGAAGTAAAATTGATTTCTTTGCTTGTTTATAGGTGTTTGGAGGATTTGGGATCTTTGATCCGGCCCTTAGGGGTTTGGAGGGAGGTAAGTTGCATTGTACATGCTTTTCATCCTATCAAGCTGTCTTTTATTTGTATGTTTTGCCAATTTCTATATTTACTGAATACACTGGCGAGAAGTACAATTGTGTTTTTTTTGCTGTTGGCCTATAGGTTTGGCGAGTTTGTTTTTGTGGGGAGAGGAGTTTTGTGGAGGGAGGTAAGTTATTTATATTTTTCTGTCTAATATTAGATCTGGATCTCTCTCTCTCTCAAAATCTCTCTCTATCTCTATATATATATATATATATATATAGAGAGAGAGAGAGAGAGATTGATTATGAGTTTGAGTTTGATTCTGAGTTTGAGTTTGATTTTGAGTTTGATTTTGAGTTTGAGATTGAGTTTGAGATTGAGTTTGAGATTGAGTTTGAGATTGAGTGTGATTGAGTTTGAGTTTGATTGAGTTTGAGATTGAGTGTGTTTGAGTTTGAGTGTGTTTGAGTTTGAGTTTGATTTTGAGTTTGAGTTTGAGATTGAGTTTGAGATTGAGTTTGAGATTGAGTTTGAGATTGAGTGTGATTGAGTTTGAGTTTGATTGAGTTTGAGATTGAGTGTGTTTGAGTTTGAGTGTGTTTGAGTTTGAGTTTGATTTTGAGTTTGATTTTGAGTTTGATTTTGAGTTTGAGATTGAGTTTGATTTTGAGTTTGATTTTGAGTTTGATTTTGAGTTTGATTTTGAGTTTGATTTTGAGATTGAGTTTGATTTTGAGATTGAGTTTGATTTTGAGATTGAGTTTGATTTTGAGATTGATTGAGTTGTAGATTGAGTTTGAGTGAGATTTCTACACATATTTGCAATACACATAGGTGTTCCAAACTGCTTCTTCAATGGGGCTTGACAAGAACTTTTTTTCAGCCTAGAACAGCAGGACCATGTAGTTCCTACTACCTCTGGTACAGAGGATGGCTTCAGGATAGGTACCATGCCCATGAATATGTGCAGAATATAATGCAGATAGGATATTAGTGGCCTCAGACATGGTCCACTCCCCACACATGATAGAAGCACACAGTAAATAGCCGCATGCCTTGTATATATGCAAACTGTAACTGACCCTTCCACATTGTTTATGAAAGTATTGATCTAGCGTGTTTCATCAGCGCCTCTCAGGTCCAGAGTGAGAGGTGCTGTACACCCCTCCCACTGCTGTCACAGGCTCTGTCCACTTAAGGTTGATTACTGCAGTTAGTTCCAACATTGATATCCAAGCAGAATTAGTGTTAGAGGCGATCAGAATGGGGGACGAGCGTGGAGCAGGCAAACCCACTAAAACATTTCTTTATTTCTCTTTCTTTTCTTTTCAGGTGGTGATGGAGGGAGAGGAGCAGAGGGTGGAGGAGTGGCAGGGAGTCCCGGGGCGTGGAGGTGGGGAAGAGGAGGGGAGGAGTGAGGAGGAGGTAATAGTTGAGGAGGGGGAGGTAGTGGAGGAGGAGGTAGTGGAGGAGGGAGGAGAGGAGGAGGGAGGAGAGGAGGAGGAAGGAGGAGGAAGGAGGGAGGAGAGGAGGAGGGAGGAGAGGAGGAGAAGGAGGGAGGAGAGGAGGAGAAGGAGGGAGGAGAGGAGAGGAGGGAGAAGGGAGGAGAGTAGAGGAAGGAGGGAGGAGAGGAGAGGAGGAGGGAGAAGGGAGGAGAGGAGAGGAAGGAGGGAGGAGAGGAGAGGAGGAGGAGGGAGAGAGGAGAGTAGAGGAAGGAGGGAGGAGAGGAGAGGAAGGAGGGAGGAGAGGAGAGGAGGAGGAGGGAGAGAGGAGAGTAGAGGAAGGAGGGAGGAGAGGAGAGGAGGAGGAGGGAGAGAGGAGAGTAGAGGAAGGAGGGAGGAGAGGAGAGGAGGAGGAGGGAGAGAGGAGAGTAGAGGAAGGTGGGAGGAGAGGAGAGGAGGAGAAGGGAGAGAGGAGAGTAGAGGAAGGAGGGAGGAGAGGAGAGGAGGAGGAGGGAGAGAGGAGAGGAAGGAGGGAGGAGAGGAGAGTAGGAGGAGGAAGGAGGAGGAGGAGGAGGAGGGAGAGTGGAGAGGGTCCTCATCCCCAGGCAGAAGAGCAAGAGGCTGGCGGCAGGTCCAGGGCCCACAATTATAGCCGGGAGGAGAACAGGGTCCTCCTGGAGGCCATCCGTGCCCGCCCCGTCATCACCTTGGGGGGTAGGGAAGTAAAGGCTGGGCCCCGTGCTACTGCTTGGCAGCAGGTGGTGGATCTGGTCAACGGTGTGGCGGGCCGTGGACGGAGTCTGTGGTCCATTAAGCACCGGTTTGACGACATCAGGGCCGCGGTGAGGAAGAAGATGGTGCAGGAGGCCGAGGGGCGGAGGGTCAAGTATCTTGCCCATGAAGAAATTGCAAGGGCCATGCTTGCACCCTCCAACGCAGCTGGAGCATCAGGCCCGGTGGAGCAGCAGGACCCAGCCTCCATGGCAGGTGACTATGACATACAGCAACATGCCACCACATGTGCATCACACACACTACACATGGCCATGACAATGACATGTCAGCTCCATGAAATAACAAGGGATAGATGGATGCATCCTTAAATTCATGAAGCTGACAAATCACTGTCATTCCTGGTCACCACAACAGTAATCAAGCAATAGAGCAGGTGTGTCCAAACTCGGTCCTGGTGGGCCACACACATGGCTGGATTTGATAACCCTGCTGCGCACAGGTGAGTCAATCGCTTCTTCATTCATCCTGATTGACTCACCAGTGCACAGAAAGGATATCTTCCAATCCGGGAAAGAGTTTGGACACCCCTGTAATACAGAGTCCATGTATTGGTGTGCCCGTTCAGCCTATGCAGTTACAGACAGCAGCCGTAATACAGATAGAGTTGTGAGCCGAGAACCATCCAGAACAGAAACCTAAGAATAGATAACAGCTAGTATAAGATAGCTAATCAGAGAATCATCCATATTCAAGGCTAGATGTCAGATAATTAGAAATGAACACATCAATGCGCTAATCAACATACTAATGACATGTACCTTTCTTCTCTATCTCTCAGCATCCAGGAGGAGCTCTGGGTCCTGTGACCATAGCGAGGAGGCGGGGCCATCAGCCCCGTACCAGGATCCTCCAGCACAGGGGGAGGAGGAAAGGAGATCAGAGGGCTCTGGGTCAGAGGATGGGCTGGTCATTGACCTTGCGGGGTCACCTGCCCCAAGCCCTGGGCCTATGCCCATCCTCGAAAGGCTTGCTCTGGGGCCCTCATCCCCCCAAGGGACAGCACCTCCTTCCCCACAAAGTGTGCTGGCCTGGTCACCGCCGGGCACATTCTCCCCCCCGGCTCCAGCTGTGGACCTCCCCGCATCACCTCACCACGCCCACCCAGCGGTGTCGTCGCCGCAGAGCCAGGCTGTGCAGGTGGAGACACTGGCCGTCCTGAAGGAGCTGCTGGCAAGCAGCCAGAGGATCGAGGCCAACCAGCTCCGGATGGATGCCAGCATGTCTGCCCTCAGGTCACAGATGACCCACAGCCTGGCCAGGCTGTCCAGGGAGGTGAGGAGGCACCACATGACCATCGAACACCTTCAGGTCAGACTGCTCAGACAGGCCATGGTCCCCAGCCCAGCATCAACGGGGATCTCCCAATCCCCCAGCCAAGAGCAGCCTGGCCCCTCCTCTCCTCCCATGTGTCCGCCACCGCCCAGACCACCGCTGCCTGGCACCGCCCGCCCTCCCCCCCCACCATCACCACCAGAGGGGAGACGGAGGATGTGGCCGATTGCTAAGGGATCAATTTGAGCACAAAGCATATTTTCTACAGATGTTTGTAGTTAGTGAACTTCTCTCCAAAAGCAAGGTCTTCACTAACTACAAACGTCTGTAAATAAATATATGCTCTGTGCTTATATAGAGCCCTTTTCAATCGGCCATATCGCAATTGAATGACGCCCATAGGGTCTGCAGACATGTTTTAGCCTTCTCAACAGCACTCCTCAGTGACCATCAATTGGTCACAGGTTAAACAGAACACAAAGGGCCTCATTCAAATGTGATTTGGGCAATTGAATAGGGCTCTATATAAGCACATAGCATATTGGTTTTACAGAAGTTTTTAGTTAGTGAAGACCTGGCTTTTGCATAGAAGTTCCCTAAGTAAAAACTTGCTTTCAAAAAGATGCTGTGTGCTTATATAGAGCCCTATTCAATTTGTTACCTAGCAATTTAATGAGGCTGTTAATTAGTAGTGTGACCAATACATTGTCACTAAGGAGTGCTGTTGAGAAGAGATGCTGCAGGCCCTATGATGTTTTCAGGCCTTATTTCTTAGGTTTTGTCTTTTTTTTAATTTTTTTATTTTAGGTCCATGAAGGCATCTCCTACATCTGCAAGCATTGTGGAGGAATTATGAGGTGGAGGGTTTTCCCAGTGCCTCTCAGGTAGACATGCCTTCAATGGCAGCCCCCTTAACATGTAGCTCCCACAATCTTAAAGCTATCATATAGCCAGATATCAACAACATGATTGTTGGTAGCTTAAATGTAGACTAATACCGCTATGGCGGTGGACTTGCAAAGTCTCACAATGGCATGTTAATAACAGCCAGCATTAATATATGCACTGGTGACGCATGTGATCCTGACCTCAATAGCAGTCTGAGAACAGATCTTTGGGTCTGATGTAAGAAACAGTGAATCTTGCTGCTGACCTTTGTGTCCTCTCCATAATAATGGCTATTTGCCCATATTTCTGATTATCCACAGACCTAGCTAATGGTTAGTAAAGCTTGCAGATGGGAATCAGGTGAGTTGGTATATTGGTACAGTATTTAGAACTGTACTGTACATACATCGGGATTCTAAATTGTTTTGGATCCTCCTCCGCATTTTTTTATTTGAACACTTATTTCAGATTTTTGTTTGGTCAACACACTGTATGTGTGAAACTGGATTGCATTACACAGTCCAAAGGTTGAATCATCTGTTTAATTGAGCAGATCTAGTTACAAGTTGTAAGTGCAATGCACATAAATAGTTTCTTCAGTTAAATGGAGAGATTTCTGGTTCCGGTTGCAGCATGTGACCCTGGTAGGTGCTATGCATCATGCTTATTCTAGACTATTAGATTGACCCCTGTAGGTTTCCCCTTTTTTCCAGCCTCTTGCTCTTCAAGGACCCGCCCACACCACACCCATGATATTAATGCAGATTTGACCACTGCTGATTGTGGTCTGTCTATCAAATAAAGCTTTGTTATACTGTTATGTGAATGCACAATCTTGACCACTGCTGATTGTGGTCTGTCTATCAAATAAAGCTTTGTTATACTGTTATGTGAATGCACAATCTTGACCACTGCTGATTGTGGTCTGTCTATCAAATAAAGCTTTGTTATACTGTTATGTGAATGCACAATCTTGACCACTGCTGATTGTGGTCTGTCTATCAAATAAAGCTTTGTTATACTGTTATGTGAATGCACAATCTTGACCACTGCTGATTGTGGTCTGTGTAAAAAATAAAGCTTTGTTAGACCTTTCTGACTGCGTCCATGTGTTATGAATATGTTTGGTTCTGTGAAATCCACATGCATTACATTAGTGTCACATTCCTCTAAATGTAAACTGATGAGCCATAGTTAACATGCAATAGATCAATACATGTAAAACTGTTGAGGAGTCAGAATAGCTTGAGATATCATCTGATCACAAATATCATATCTACTACTAATATAGGGTTAATACCCATGACAAGTCTGATTAGCGATACTGTGGAGTAGGAACATTCTCCTGAGGGCCTACAATGAATAGGACAGGTGACACTGGAGTGCTTTTCCAGTTCCTTCTCTAGTTGATTGGGATTAGTCTGACCTCTCTGATAAGACGTACCCCCCTACACTGGCCTGATGTAGGCTAGCTCACAACTTCATTGAAGTACACAAACTCCTTCACCCACATCAGTTAGCATATGTGTGAATACAGTTAGTTGCCCAATAATGAACATGCATTGGCTAAATATCCTTTGGTTATCATATGTTGTAATGGTCATGCACATGCCAAACTGACAAACCATGCTGCAACATGCATAATATGATTAAAGCCACACTACCCAATTCAATAGCAAGAGTAAAACATGAGTCAGATCATATGAACCCTTTGCCACGCACATGAGCTCTATTGGGATCCCTTAAATCTTTATCTAATTGCATATACATCTAGCTCATCACATCTACATTAGAGAATACAAATAGTGGCCAAATCAGACCGCCACTTGGCATATATCAAGTACCAGGGGAATATTTCATTATATGTGCTTAAGTTCTTCAGTTGTGTCCGACTCTCCGTGACCCTATGGACTGCAGCACATTCAGCTAGGTCTCTGCCTGTGCTGTTCTCCAAAGTTTGAAGGCCAAAGAGATTGGAGTGGGTTGTCAGTTCCTTCTCAAGTGGATTGGACCTTGTCTGATCTCTCTGCTATGACCTGCCCACCTACAGTAGCTCCCAGCTTCATTCAGGTACACAAGCCCCTTCACACCTCTTAGCAATGCTGAAGGGGACCAGGGTAACATGCACCATACATATCTACTCTGACCCATCAGGAAGGGCCGCAAGCTCTGGGATCGACAGCAAACTCACCGCCATCAGGCATAATCTCTGCTACGCCCATCCTGGTGGGAGCCATGTGCCAGGTGTCTAGTTATTCCCATTTGGTGAACTTCCAAACTGTTCTGCTATTTATCAATTTACATGGGTGAGGGTTGCTAAGTGGTGGTGGTGGTGAAGCAGCTTGTGTACCTGAATGAAGCTGTGAGCTACTGTAGGTGGGCAGGTCATAGCAGAGAGATCAGACAAATCCCAATCCACTAGAGGAGGAACTGACAACCCACTCCAATCTCTTTGGCCTTCAAACTTTGGAGAACAGCACAGGCAGAGACCTAGCTGAATGTGCTGCAGTCCATAGGGTCACGGAGAGTCGGACACAACTGAAGAACTTAAGCACATATAATGAAATATTCCCCTGGTACTTGATATATGCCAAGTGGCGGTCTGATTTGGCCACTATTTGTATTCTCTAATGTAGATGTGATGAGCGAGATGTGTATTCTATCGTTGATCAACCATATAGCGTGCATCGAATGTGCGCTGTCATCTGCGCGCCGACACATGCGCGCATCAACAACAGCAGGCCCGACAGGAGGCTAGCGGATCTCATGATTAGGATTAGGCGGTGGGGTGTAAGGGTTAGGATTAGGCTGCGGCTACAAGGGTTAGAAGGGTTTATGGCATTAGGTCATATCACTTGCGCTCTTTTATCGACGCGCAACAGTCAAAAATATTAGAACTGCGCAATGATGTGGGACCGCTCATGTCAGCTACATGTTGTCAAAACACATTTGCTGTGCGCGCCAATATTGGGGTGACATATTCTATTATGGGGCTGTTTTAGAGGCTACAATGGAACCTGTATGTGTGCTGACCAATCAAACATATGAGGAATATTAAACTAATTTGAAGTCTTGTTAATTTGTAGGCTGTAATGCTTGGGCCTCCATTTTAGGGTTACAGCAGTTACATGCAGACTGCAAAAACCGTAACAAAATGGATACCTTTAACCTCCAAGCACGTACGGCCTTTAAAAATGAGCTGTGGGCTTGGAGGACAGCCCGCACGGGCTTGAATACGGAGCTACGGGCTTGGTCAGTGAAGTCCGTTGGACTTGTACGGATTTTAAAATCAAAGTACAATTTGGCGATGTGCAAGCTTGAGAATGTTTGGCTAGTAATCCTCATGCCCCCCCGTTATGTTCCCCATCATTTACAGTGCTTTGCAGTGCTGGATTGAATATATATTGGCTATTACAATGCTTGGTTTGCGGCCCTCCATCTCCAAACCCGTACGGGTTTGAACAAGGACCAGCCCGCGGAACTACGGGACGTAAAGTAATCCGTAAATAATATATCAGATTTGGGCTGATGTGCAAGCTTGAGAGGGTGTTGCTATTAATCCTCGTGTCCCCCATTATGATGCCTAGCATTTACGGAGCTTTACAGTGCATTCTCGATTTTATATTTGCATTTTCAGTTTTCGGACTTTGCGGCCGGAAAACAAGCTTTACGGGCGCTGGGAAAAAGCTTCCGGCCGTTTGCATGATATGCGGCCGTCCGGAAGGGGATATCCTTGCGGCGCCGTATAATTGAATTGCAAGGTAAAAGTAGCTCTACACGGGGCCGTAAGACGGCCGCAAGGAATCGCAGCTTTGCGGCCGTTTTACGGCCGATAATAGAATGAGGCCCCTAATCCCTACATGCTACAATTTATTACATGACAATACATAACCATTCAAGCTCCCCTATGAGATAAAGTGTGAAAGAGATATTGAATGTGAAACAGATGAAGAAGACTGTCAGGATATCTTAGAAATACATAGCAAGCTGCCCATGTGTATGAAGGAAAAGTGTTATAAAACCTTATTCAGGTGGTACATCAATACAGATAAATTATACAGAATGGGAAAAATCCCAAATAGGTACATACTAACCTAACACAACTTGTGGACATGCCCCAAAGGTGTAACACATTTTGCAATCAAACAAGGAATTTAATTGCAGGATGTCTCCGGACAGATATACTATTAGATCCATACATTTTTTTATGATCAAAGCCTTTGGAAATGTTACATGAAAATTACAACATTCTATTATCAAAAATAACACTTTCTGTCAAGCGAGCTTTGGCGAGCTATGGCTGTAACATTTGGAAATTATGTGATTTCATATTGTGATTGCCTTCTATTCCCCTTAACTACTTCCCCTCTACCTCTAGTTATATATGTTTTCTAAACAATATTTTTATTATATAGTAATTATAATTACAAAATAAAAAAATAAACAGTTCATAGAACAGGCTTAGTTCCCTTTATTGCTCCAAGAAAGCTGTGTACTTGAAGTGAAAGGGTCATGCAAGTTACACAAACAAAAACTGATTTGAATTCTCGGATGTATGTTGGTTGATTCCAAAGACCAATAGGCCAAACAGTCATTTGGTCAGAGCCACATTTGGCAGTAGGTTGCAGACCCCAGTAGTGTCCAAAATTATGATATGAATCTACATTAGAAATTAGAGTTCTTATATAGTGGTCATACAATATTGCTTTAGATAACAATTTACTGTTTAGCAGTAATATCAATACTTGAAGAAAAAAAAAAAGTGGCTTTTAACACTTACATTGCACTTTAGTGTTTAACACTTCAGCACATATGCTCCTCTCCATGTCAGGTGTCAGTGTGTGGGAGAGGAGGCTGTTCTGATTTTTTTATGATAGCCTCCTGGGCACATTGCCCCCTGCTCCTAGAACCTAATGGGAAAGCAGTTCTTTTAGTTCATGTACATTATGGTTCAAATTGATGTTTTATAAGCTACATTAAATTGAGTCTCTTCAAATGGTAATTTTATTGCTAATCAGCTTAATTAAAAATAAATTAAACTTTATTGTATGACAACTACAGTTTCACTTCCATAATGGATCCATTAAGACATTGTGGTCTCCCCACAGAAAGGCTAAACATGCTGAATAAATGCATTCATACTTTGAGAGAGCAAAGAGGTACATGGATTGGATGTGAATCCATTCGTAATCATGAAACATCATTAATCATTAAAGAATCACAAGTTATTACTTATTATTACAAAACATGACACATAAAGCACTGCCAAAATTTCAATTCATGCCTCTGAGATTGAAGAAAACATGATTAAAGAATTGAATTTGTGCTGGGCAGACCTACTTAGTGCTGATGCATTATCAGGAAGAATGAATGAGGAAGATGAATTAGTCAAATGCCACCATTGGAGAGTGGACAAGAGATAAATGTGTAAATTCACTTTTACAACATTATGGCAAGAAAAGCATTGCCTAAAAATGATTTGTTATATAAAAACTGCAATATTAGGTCATTGCTATTGAATTCGAAAATTTGAATAAAGACTTTTTCCAAAATTACTTTTTTATTTACATTTTTAGAGTAAAAAAAAAATAACAGTTATAAAAGCAGTACATTGTAGCTAAAATGACACGGACATCAAATTTGTCCATCACGTATTTAGAAGAGCAAGTTTTAAAACTTTGTATAAATTCTTAGGGGGAACAGACAGCGAGGGGGGTATAGGGGATTTCGAGAGATTACTTCCCATGCTTAGAGTGTTAGGAACCTGTTGTCAACATGCTATGACTGAAATGGGGTAAGGGGGGAATACAAAATCTCATTCATCCTGTACACACACTTCTAACATTCCTTTTTAGCTGATAGTACTGACTGCAATAATCAAACCTGTGAATTATCCCTTTTCTCTACAAGACTCTTATCATATAATCAAATACAAAAAGTTAATTCTGAGTATGTTTACATAAGCCAAGCAGGTTGTGGATATCAGAGTCACTCAATGAACACTAAGAATTTGGTGTAGTGATAGCCCACTTAATATCGAATCCCTTTTGGCAAATACTCTTAGGCTCCTTGTTTGCTCTATTCATGCTGATTACTAAGATCGGCAATTGATTTACTACGACGAGATATCTGCATTTCACAAACTCCTATGCCTTAGGGTGTTTCTCTTTCAGTCTATTATATTAGAGATCTTAGTCAGATTTGTGGCATCATTTAGTGAGCCTTCCAGATAGGAGGCACCCTTTGAAGGTAACATGCTTTTTTTCTTCTCCTTTCACTTTTACCATCATCAGCGGAGTGCCATTGCCTATTCCCATAATGCTTGCAATATTTGCTCATTTCCTTAGGAAATTCTATGATTTTGTGAGTACTTTACCATCTGACAAGATCAGTTTTCTAATGTTTAACTGGGCGCAGTTTATTTGAATAAAGTATTTCTTCTCATATTTTAGTAGTACTACAAACTTATTTCCTACTCAACTTTGTTATTGGCCCTTCATAACTTAGTCTTGGATTGAGGTACAGAGCCAAAAACTCACTTACGGACAGTGGTTTAGCTCTTATCTGGGGCTGATTAGTGTGAGATTTGTTCTGGCCACTATGAAATGAGGCTGGAGTAATCAGACCAGTGATGAAGTATGATACGGTGGATAGAAAGGTGATTGAAAAACTCTCGACTGCATAAACAGAATGGAAAGGAAAAGCTATTCTGAGTACATTAGCATATAAACATGGCCATTGTTATTCCTGGCCTTAAATTCCATTTTATTCTCACTTTTTTTTTCTAGCACTCAGGAAATCAGTGAATAGGACCTGCCACCTTGGCCTTTACTATTCATTGTTTTTTTTGTTGAATGCTCAAGAGTTGAAGTATGTTTGTGTACATACACATAAGGTCATTTTTTCAAATTAATTGCCGAGTTTCAAGATGGCATTCACAGTAAGAAGAAAATAATTGTGCTTAGATTGTAGTTATATAGTGATGTTAGCAACAATGTAAAGTGTTCAGAGATTTACTTACAATTTTTTTTTTTTTTTTTAAATGCATTTATTAATACAAGCAATACACTTATCAAACAATTTGCATAAAAAATAAATAAAAGAAAAAACTAAAAGTAAAAAAGAAATTAACATTATGCGGTTAATTGGAATATTTCAACTTTAAAATATAGTTTAATATATTTATAATAGATCATTTAAAGGAACATTATAAATCATAAATTAAGTTTCTTTTGTTTATTTAAGATTGGATTAGCAATAAAATTAATACTTGCAGATAAGTGTTGGGGCAAAGGCTATTATCAGTTGGCATAAAGTCTTGAATATGAATGAAGTCTCCAGGACAGTTCAGGTAGGAAATTGAATTCAGATATAATCTAATAAATAAAAGATTAGATATTATATACTGAACTGACTCTTTATTTTTGCATACTGACTAAACGGATACCATTTCAAGCTTTTAGTTACACTTTGGTGTCTTCCTTAGCAAATGACAAACCAGCGTTTGAAAGGTGGGTTATATATTATCTAAAAATAAAGAATAATAAGAATGTCAAGAGTTCTTAGCAGCTTTTATATTTGTATTTACATTGTCATTGTAGTTTTAATCAAAAAGTATGAAATAGGCATGACTATACCCATAGGAGTACCATAAAAGAAATGGCATTGTTCTGTTTATACATGAAACTTCATGAATTTTAGTTCATAATTTGTAGCATAGTACCCTCAGTTTTCCGTGAACAGATAACCCAGAGGTTTGAGTAGTAGAAGTGGCTCCATGCATGAGGGGTGCTTCTATCAGAGGGATTGGAAGCTCTACCTATTATGTAGAATTGGCTTAGAATTTATACCTGCATCTTCCATCTTCCAAGGAGCTTTGGTTCGGGCAAAATGTTAGACATTAATTGCTATCCAGACTCCTGGGGACAAATATGAGATGGCTTACCGACCCTACCAATAAGCCTAAGTTTTGAGACCATACAAGTGTCTCAAAAGCCAGCATTGGCTAGCTTTAAAATTATATATCTGAGGTGCCAATCTCAGTTTTGAAATATCATTATCACTTCTGTACAAAAAAACAAAATAAACCACCTTCGTTAAAACATCTAAAAAACAGTGTTCATTATAATATCCCATATTCATTGTATGCACCAACAAAACATCCAAACCCACCTTAAAATAATATATTCTTAAGGCAATACCTTTAAATCAGTGGTCACTCATAGTGATCAGTGTTTCTATTTATTTATAGTGACATGCTTAAATTCAATATCTCTTCCGATTTTAATAATGTGACAGGTACTTCTGTATATAACAAACTACAATTTGCATAAAGTGTAATTCTTTCTCAGTCTTAACTTTTTTTTGTTTATTTCAAAAACATACATAAGTACAAAAAACATATCAAAAACATATACAAATACAAAAATTCCAAACATATCCATTCATTCACACATATATATATATATTTTTAATATTAATGAATATTTAATAGAGACCAATCCTCTTTATATCCAAAAGCCTACTGCTTTTGTATATCTTTCATATATAAGTCCCAAATCTTCCATTTTAGTGTAATGTTTTTAGAAGATGAACACATATAATTATTTCCATTTTCCAGTTCTCTATTTCTATTCAAAGTAAATACCACGGCTTCCCAAGACGGGAGATGACTCTGTTCCAGTTTCTAATTACATACCATTTTGCTACCAGTAGGCAATGTGAAATTAATAATTTCTTATGTTGAGGTATGTTATCTTCAAGTATATGAAATACTACTATTTTAGGGTCTGCTATTAACTCAATCTCTGCCATTTTGCTTAATTGCAAAAAACATTGATTCCAAAATATTTTATTTATTTACATATATGTAGGTGAGTACCTTTATTTTTACAACCTCTCCAACATAGGTCAGATCTTTTATCATCCATTTTCTTTAGTCCTACGGGAACCCAGTGTCTTATTCACTTGATGAGATAAATTAATAACTTTGTGCAATGTTCTCCTTAGGAATCCAGAAACTGGAAAGAGGTTCACACACCTTTTACCTCAATACTAAAACCTTCTTCAACAACTCAAATATCAGTGTTCACAATAATATCCTATTTCCAAGGTATGCACCTTTGGAATATCCAAACCCTCTTTCAAATAATATTTAATGAAGTCATTAACCTTTTAAACCAATGTTCACTTAAAGTGATCAGAACTTCTATTAAATTAAAGAGATTTGTGCTTAAATTAAAAATATATTCCCATCATGGGTGTAGAACTGGGGGGACACAAAAAAATAGTAAAATTAAACTTAATCATGCATTACCAGATTTGGCGCTATAGAACAATATGCTTTGTGCTTTTTTCCCTTTAAACTTTATCCCCCCAGATTGTTTTGGGCTTCTACACACATGATTCCCATTATAATAAAGTGGCAAATGTGTATCTGTGTAACATTAACTAAAATTCCTATAAAGCCAATGCCTTCTCAGTCTAATTTACTTAAAATGAGATATATTAATCACTTTGGACAATAGAAATAATCTCCTTACATAGTACAAACAAGATTCAATATTTAGTTTTTATCTAAAAATAACACAAATAATTATTATATTGCATAACCTTTAATACATACAAAAATACAAAATCATAATAATTATTTCCTTAACTTCGACAGTACCAGCGTCCAAATCAAAAACAAAGAGAGCAAATCTAGTGTAGACTTTAGATGTCCCTTTTTAAGAAACAGCCAAATTCAAACTAACTTGCTCTGGAGCAATATCTTGTTCCTAGAATTATGCATCTGACCAGGTTTTCCTCCAATTATACAATTATGTTTTGCGTCATTGAGTCGCGCCCAACTCTTGTGACCTCATGGACCAAAACACACCTTGCTGATCCACTTAATATTCATGGCAGAAATACTGAAATGGGTTGGCAGTTCCTTCTCCAGTGGGCCACAGCATAAACCGTATTCGTAGGTCGTCTTACATCCAAGTACAGACCAGGCCCAACCCTGCATGGCTTCAGGGTGGTGTGACCTCTTGGTTCCCTAACTGGAATTGAACACAGGTCGCAGTGGTGAAAGCACCGAATCTTAACCACTAGACAACCAGGGAACCAAATTAAACCCTTAGGAGGAGCCTATTTCTCCAAGCTGTCCCTCAAAAGTGAAATGAAATGAGGTCAGGGGATAGAAAATACTCAAAAGCAAAATTCAATTTAAAAACTTTAATTTCCTTTAGTCAACCAAATCATAATGTGTACTTTACATTTTAGTAAAAGGCTCTCACATCTTTATAATGATTTCTTCAGCACTGTTTAGCAATTTTGTAGGTCTACACAACTATTGTAGAAGGCATGAAACAATTTTTTTTTATTTTCTTTAGAAATTAAAATGTGAACACATGCCATACTTAGTAAGCAGGGCACAGACAGTGCTTCAAAGGAGAGTGCAACACCTTCAGATGAAACGTCACAGAAACGCAAGATTACAGATATCCCAGGAGACTCCAAAAAGTTTTGTATGGAACCCTGAAATAGCACAAGGGATCCCTTTAATGTATTTATGAAAAACAGAAGCAGTAAAAGAGGTATTTTTGTTTCTTTTGAGACATTGCTGCTGCAATTTGAGAGGGGTGATGATTAGCAGTGCATCGCTACTTAAATTCCTACACAAACTATAATGCTGCTCACAGCTTCTCTCTTGAATGTCGATTTTCTAATTTTATGAATGTTATGTATTGATTGAGAAAATAATAAAATTGCAGAAATGTATTATAATTTTTTTTTTATTTTACTGTATTTACTTATTTACTGTACTACTGTACGGTGGAGGGCTACTTTCGCTCTTTTGCCCACCAGATATGAAATCATTGTTGTGAACTACGTCCTCAAAATATCCACTATACGAGCTAAGGAACCATCCCTGCGCTGATGAGAGGCAGTAACCTTGAAACAGTTGTACGTGGGTGGAATTCCTAGATTGTGTATGATCCAACCCTAGCTTTGCACAAAGCTGTTTCATACAATGGGCATATGCTTAAGGAAAGTCATGTTTAATATGGTTATGGATTGCAACAGCAAAGCCTTTGTCGGCATATTTGCATGTCTTTGCCGAGGTTCCCAGAATGCAATGTAATAACTGCATTTCTCTGTATTCTGGGCATGAAACAGGGCTTTTAACTTGTTTTAGACATTCAAATGTGAACACAAATGTACTGTTTATTTACTACACATATTTATATATATATATATATATATATATATATATATATATATATATATATATATTGTAGTGAAGTGCCACCAGAGGTCAGAAGAGACCTCTTCAAGACTTCTCCCCAGGAGTGAGAGAGTTCACAACCTGCTCAAAAGGCAGGGTTGTGGCTGCAATCTAGGCCTGCTGCTGCCTCCAGGTGGAGAATTGTTTGACAGAGCTGGAGTGTTGTGGAAGTGTGCAGGGCTGCTGCCAGCAGTCGCACTGAAAGCTAATGGACCAAAGCCAGAAGCTTTGAAGAGAGGGCCTGCAGATAAGAGGAACAGAAAGTGATGATGAAGGAGGGATCTGCTTAGGCAAGAGAGGCCATAGATACAGAGCATGAGAGAGTTGTGAGAAAGAAAGACACCTCTGCTGCCTATGTTTGGACTGTGTGTTTGCACTTATATGCAAGACAGTGAGGGAACTACAGTTTAGTTATGCAGGGCTTCAATGAGAAGCTAGGGTTTTGTTTCTGCCTTCAGTTTTATGTTGTATGCTGTCAAAATAATCATTAATGTGTGGTTAAACATTTAAAGGGCTCCTGCATCCTCCATTTTATTGAAAACAAGCCACGGATCCTGAGAGTGATAGTGAATCTGTCACATTTATGGTGGCAGTGGTGGGATAGAAAATTGTCTGTGTTAAAGAAGACAGTCCACTGTACAGGACAATAAAATGGAGGATGCAGGAGTCCTTTAAATGTTTACCCATACTTTACTAATTATTTTGACAGTATATATATATATATATATATATATATATATATATATATATATATATATATATATATAGTACATCTGTGTTCACATTTGAATGTCTTAAACAAGTTAAAAAACTGCTTCCAGCTCAGAATTCCAAGAAAAACAGTTATTACTCTGTATTCTGGGAAGCTGAGCTGGGCCCACAATGCCCTGGGTTTTCAATCCATAGCCATTATCAAACATGGCTTCCTTTAAGCTTATGCATGCTGTATTAGACTGCTTTAATGCAAAGCCGAGGTTGGATTAAACACAAGCGGAGTTTCCTATCCATGTACAGCTGTTTCAAGCTTACTTGCTATGATCAGCATGGAGTGGGATCTCAGCTTGTGTTGTGGACTTCATCTGTGTTCACATTTGAATGGCTAAAACAAGTTAAAAAAAAACTGCTTGCAATGGATCTTTTTGCCTTTGTTTAGTGGAAAATGACTTTAATATAAAGGGATAAAGGCTTAATGAGAAGCAGTGGCATAATGTTAGAATACATAAGGAGCCAGCCTTTTGTAATTGACCCTGGTTATTCTATCACCATTTGAAGATGGACTACATCTAAATTCAGAGCTGTATAATGGAAATTACGAACACTTTTATCTGCTTGCACTCAGGCTATGTATTGCAAGCAAAAAGTAAAGATAAGATAACTTTTCCTCTGCTTTTTACAATTATTACTAAATACATATACATCTTTGTTAATATACTGTGGAAGTGCAGAGAAGGTTATATCATAGCACCATTATACTAATTATTTCTAACAAAGCAAAGAGTCATTGGAACTAATATAATGACCTTCGGGATATGATTAAAATATACAGAACATACTGTCACCAGCCCAGCTTTTTAGAAAGACATAATTTAAAAACACAGCTCAGTGGGGATAATCAATAGGTGGACAGGGTCCGAACCAGATCCCCACCTCCTCACTACTGAAGTTCTGTTACTGTAGATAACATACAAAGCGCCCAAACATCCATATAAAGTTTAAACGGCCAGGGCCCCTATGGCCATATATTTAAAATATCCTGATTTGTATAACTATACTAGACAAAAATGCAAAATATTTTTAGAATGCTGAAAAAATAATGCAGCCTATAATTTATTATGTTGTATATGCTGCAGTTGAATCTACCATTTGTTTTATTCTGAACAACTTTCCAGAGGTTGGTGGAGATTTTTGACACTGAAAAAAAATATTTCTTTGCCACGATTTTAAATGAGCAGTTTTTATATAAATAAAAACATACTGGGACTGTAAAAAATAAAACACTTTTAACCTCTTTGCACTAATATTAAAGGAAGACTGTGGGAACGCATATTTTTAAAATACAATCTTTTAATCAACTACATTTTATAATGATCAAACTTTTTTTGGAAAGAAAGAAAATAAGTTTGTAAACAGATAGTATGCACAACTCTAGATCTCATTGGCAGAAACTTATGACTCATACAGCTGCACATTGGCTGACAGCGACAAGCCTCCGAAGAAAGTTATATATTCAAAGCAGTATATTCTGCTCCAGGTGCTTCATTTAAAAAAATAAACGCACTGTTCAACAATATCAAATGCTCTCTATCAGATGCAGCAAAGAAAAAAAATGTCTTCAATGGCACTTTAATTAAATTATTTTTAAACTGCAGGAAGTGTGCACATAACAGGCATGACAGGTAAGACCCAAACAGCCTTATTAAATTGCGATGCAATAAATTTAAAAGGGCTCTATTTAAGCACACAGCATATATTTTTTACAGAAGTTTTTGGTTAGTGAACTTCTATCCAAAAGCAAGGTCTTCACTAACTAAAAACTGCTGTAAAAAATAAATGCTGTGTGCTTAAATAGAGCCTTTTTAAATTTACCGAATCGCAATTTAGTAAGGCTGATAATGTTCATTGACTGAAAGGGTCAAGCCCTCTGGGGTAATTAAACTGTTTATTTATAACTGAGACCTTGCTTTTTTCAGAAAAGAAACATAATATAATACAGATGGAACGAAGAAAAATATCATTTTTATGGCACTGCGAGAAATATGGAAAAAAAAATCTTGTGAACCAAAAGCTATATATACATATATATATATATATATATATATATATATATATATATATAGTAAAACTGATACATAATAAGAGACTGTAACAAATTCGGAAAACACTGTTCACACTGAAGGCAACACAATGCTGCTCTAACTGAAGAAAAGTTATTAGCTGTAACTGATAAGAAAAGTAATAGCACATAAGAAAAGAAACATGTTTTCTCAGATTCTGGCAGTAACAAGTTTTTTGCCTCTTTTTATTTAGAGCCATTGCTTTCATTAACAGAATACAAATGTGGTCATCATAAAACAGTTCAAATTGGGACTATCTGGGAAAAGCTGCCAGAAGAACTCATTTTGGAACTAAAGGGATGGCACTAGTAATGATATCAAAGATACCTGTCCCAGAATAATAGATCTCTTAAATTAGACAAGTTTTTCTGAGCTGATGACACAAATATACTTGAATTTATATATATATATATATATATATATATATATATATATATATATTATACACACACTTAAAGAAGTTCAAAGAAAAGTTTTAGCACTTGCCTACATATTCTCTCTGTGTTCGGTAATGTTGGTAATGTGAGCTGCTGAAAACCACAGCAATATAAATATGTCACAACTTAGAATTGAACTGATGTGAGATTGGCTCTTGAACTGGCTATTACACTTTTGATCCAATCATCTCAAGTGTTAGTGACTTAAAATGGTAGCTTTATTTCTCCACACATATGGAAGTAGCTGGGAATTCTCTTTTTCATAGTTTGTACATGGATAATTGATATTTTCAAAGAGTGTTTTTTTAATATAAGCAAAATAAAGGCCACCATGAGCAAAATCTTTTATGAATGTCCTGTACTGACTTATATTTCTGGTTAGATTGGTATTTGTGGATTCAAGTGAAAAAGTAAAAGCTGCTGGTTTTCCTCAAGAATTTTCCTGTATTTTGTAACATCCATCTTATCTTCTATCTTGACAAGTGCCTCGTCAGTTGAAGAGAAACTTCTCCACAACTTGAATTCTTTATGTTTTACTGTAGGGATGGTGTTCTTTGGATGGTACAATGTATTGGGGTTTCACCAAACGCACTGTTTTTCACCCTTGTCAAACATTTAGTCTCACATGAATAAAACATATTTTGCCACTTTAAGGTGCTTTTTAGCAAAACACAGAGGAGACTTGATAAAGCTTTAAGGAGTGGCTCTTCCATCCACTCTCCCATACAGGCCATATTTTGTGATAATGTTGTCACATGAGCATAATGACTAGTCTTGGCAATTAATTTGTGTAGCTCCCTCAAAGTTGAGATTGGCAACTTGGTAGCCTCTCTGATCAGTTTCTTTCTTGTTTGGTCATCCAGTTTGGAGGGATGGCCTAGGTGGGGCTTCAATGGATACTTAAATGCTTTAAAATCTATTTATATCCATCTCCTAACTTGTGTCTAACGATCTCAAATTTATTTTGATAGCATCCTTCCACCTAAAGTGTACTTTAGTTTACTTTAAAATACACTTCAAAGCAGCCCAGTCTTTTGAAAACAGCTGCTATTATTCCAAACTAATGAAAATTACTACAGTTGATCATGTGTGACATGCAATTAATGTCCTATTATCTAAGAGACTCTGGACTTTTCCCCTCCTTCCTCACCTCTATCTCCACCCACATGAACCAGCTGTAGGGACAGAGACTTCAAGAATTCAGATTTTCCCCCCACACAGATGCTGATGTTTTTAGTTGACAAACAAGTACCTTTTTTGTTGATCTATAGTTGTCCTTTAAGATTTTTTTTTTTTTTTTTTAATTCTGTGAGACATACACAAGGAGATTGGAGCGAGGCAGTTGGTCAGACTAGGATAGTAATTTGGAGACGTTTAAGGAGAGGAGATGTGGTAGTTTTGTCCTGTGCCAGATTTCTTGATATATTGTGTTATTTGTATCAAAGAAAAAAAAAACATGCTAAAAGCCAAATTATGTTACATTATACATTATCCAATAGTATTATACCATATTTCATTATGATAAAAGGCTCCTATATAAAGGTGGTAAAAATTTGGCTAAAGATATCTGCAATTGACAGAATGGACCATCCGTTGCCATGCAAATGATTTAACAAAAAGAGCATTATGCCTAGGGCGAAGATTGACATGAAATTGCTGTGATATGTTTCAAAGGTGGTATTATGAGTATTTTAGAGACTGGATGAGGAAGAATTATTTCCTGCTCAAGCCTACAAGAGCATACATTTGTAACAAGATACAAAAATAAGCTTTTAGGACTTTCATTTTCCACTCAAGATATAAAAGTGAACTATGCAATATTGTTTATAATGTACCGTAAATTAAATACCAAAGATAGTTCTTAGAGTGCATGCTAAACCCACATGAAACAGAGTCAGAAAGCCTGATGGAGAGTCCGGATTTTCTCATATTTCTTAGTAGTACAATTCATTTGAACTGCTAGGTGGTTCCATTATAGCGTATTTTTGAAAGGTTTAGGATTAGGGTCTTAGAAAAAAAGAGTGGGTAGGGGGACTTCTAGGTTTGCACAATTGCTAGGCAATTTGGAAAATTAATCTGTCTCAGTTGATTTGGACCATCAGCAGTTGTTTAAACAGACTCAAGGGAATAATTGGAAATTAACTCAAAAAAATCCATCTTTTGCTTTGGTGGAACCAAAGCAACCAGAGAAAGAAAGTGCCTGACAAAGATGTCTAACCCAGAGAAAGGAGAGATTGAACGGATGAATGCCGCCAGTGTTCTGACATCAGAGGAATTTCCTATATTTGAATAGGAATATTTGAAGGAAACTGGAATCCTTATTATGTAGAAGATCGGGAAGAAAAGAGTCTGGAGATTGAAATGGTGATGTGTCCTAATACAATCGCAAAGTATCCTGAGAGCGCCCTGTCTCAAATGGCAATAAAACAAAGAGCTGTGGACAAGGAGTGGCAAGAAGGGAAATAAGTAAACCAAGGAGTACAGATGAGTTCTATATCAGTGGGACTGAAAAAGCCTGAAATGGAAAACAGAAGAGTTGCTACTGAAATGAAGGGTATCAGGATGATGCCAGATTATATACCTGAATGGAGGAGGAAGTCTTAACTTGAGGACTACAGAGTGTCCTATAGGAAGAAGACCCAAATGTCTATTTGGGAGCAGAGAAAGATTCCTACCATGCATAAGCTGAATGAGAATTTATGCGGGGGCTTCCTCATAATGGCAAACAGACGAAGCAAGATTTTCTTTCTAATCGTTTACCTCAGAAGATGAGCGATCTCTCTAACATGGAGGCACAAGAGAAGTTTGAGGAGCAAAGAAAGAAATTGCAAGATGCACAAAAGAGGATAGAATGCATGTTAAAGGAGAGGCATCTCTACTGGCAGCAGTATACACAAATGAGGCACAACTAAGTAGGTGATCTACACTATAACAGACAGAAAGTAAAACAGCTCTGATAGCGAAGAAGTTGCTGATGAAAAGTCACAAGAGCAGATGATGACTGATCTGTCTGATAAGGAGATTGGCTCAGAGTGATGCATGTCCAGAAAAGACTAACACTGACAGGATCAGTGTACACCAGACACAGTCTTGAATACAGAGCTATGTCCACAGGAAGCTCATATGCAAAGCACAGAGCAGGAGCTTGTACAGGAGAGACAAATGGAGAAAAAAAGAATGGCTGAGCCGCCAAAGGTATTCAGGGAGGACCTGATGGAAAAGTTAGTGGAGATTCATTCGTCAAATATGCAGCAAGAGATCCAGTACAAGCTAAGTGAACTGGATTTGCAACAAGGTAATGAGGTGAAACTGCGGCTAAAGGAAGCAGAGAAAAGTGAAAAGACGGAAACCTTGGAGATAAAGGAAGAGGAAAAGCTCAAACATGTGGAAGAGAAACAGCTAAAAGAGGAAGAAATATAGATTCAAATTGAGGATGCTGAGATCTCTAGTTTTTTTGGGAAACCCAAAATTCAATAGACTAGTAAGTTTGTTATTAACCTATATGTGGAGCATCAGCCTGAAGTTGCTGAACAGCAATGTGATACCAAAGATGCCTGCTGTGAACAATGAGACAGTCGAGGTGCAGATCCAAGAGCTAGAAGCAGCTCAGAGAGAGGTCATGCTTATGAAGGAAAATGTACCGAAACAGAAGTAGGTTGGCCTTATGAAAATTATACCGTTTTGTAAGAATTATCTGCCGGTTTATTTGCACACCTCAGACAGAAAGAGCCAAGTTATCTGTCCTCTTAAACCATGGACACTAGACAGTTTTGTTGTGGAAATAATACAAATATCCTTGCATTATTTAGTATATTTATATATATATATATATATATATATATATATATATATCATTCATCGCTTTTGTAACACTTGTGGACTTTAGCCCTGAAACAGTACATTACAGGCCGTGTGGTATGCAAACCAATTTTCAATTATAAAATAATTGTTTTTTGATTCTATAACTGTAAACAAGTCCCTCTTCTCATAATAAAAATTGGTTCTAGCGACAGTAAACAGCTATGTAGCATAAACAAATATGTATTTCAGTCATATACAAGGTCAGCACTTGCTGTAAGTAAGCGCAGAGATAATAAATAACAGTGTTTTTTGCGCATATGGTGACTTTCCGGAAATGATCAAGCATGTGTGAAATGCATGGACCTTGTTTGTATTTGATATCATTTAAAGGTGGGATGGATTATCCCATTTTCTTTATGTAAACATTATAAAAGCTGTATTTTGTTTACTTTTGTGCCCAGTGGTCCAGAAACAGGAGATAACTGTAACTGGTCTTCTGTTGCTAATTCATTTTTTCCAAACAAACCAAACAAAATCAGAGGCCTCTGTCTTTTTGGTATCATGACAAGTTTCGGAGTAAAAAGTGGTGTGTGGGTATGGGTTTATCCCAAACATTTGACGAGCCAGCCAGGTGTGAACTTTTTTTGTCCATCGCTAGCACCCCGAGCTGCAGGACTTCGTGGGCAAAAGTACAGGTGAGTAGAGTCGCTTTTATGAAAATCTGTGTAGGATTGCTGCCATGCGTGTCTTCCATGGAAACCGGAGCTTGAAGGAGGGGAGGACAAAAGGTTGCACAAAATTACCTCGCCCAGACTTACTTCTACTAGAAACCTGGTATGATTGCATTTTTTGTTGTTTATTGTTGATAACCTAATAATGTTAATTAGTGATATTAAGTAAAATAGTGTAATTAAGAGAGGAAAAAGGAGGATTGGTTTGTTTTTCTTTGTATAGAGCATGCTGTATGTTCCAAATAGATAATATTTTAATTGTGTAGATGAAAAAATGTATTATAATGAGTTATTCATGTAGATTAGGTAACCCATGCACAGAGAAATTGTCTCCCTGCCCACCTAATAAGACATATTGTGTTGTTATTTACTTCTAGTAATAAGAGTGACCAACTCTGTTGTGGTCCCCAGATGTTTTGCACCTTCTGCACCAGCACCCTATTGCAAGTATAATAATGATTTTTATGGAAATGTTGATGAGATAAAATATTTAATGAGTGCGTTAAACAGTTATTTCAGTGTAATTATGTTTTTTATAGAAATTGTTGTGTATTTATCTCCATAAAGTGTTATATGTAATTTGAGAAATTGGTTTGATGTTATATATTTTTTTTAGGTCTGATGAAAATATTTCTTTTATTCAATTATTTTTAGGATTAGTTATATATATATCATAATCATAAATATTAGTTATATATATATATATATATATGAAATCCAAAAAAATATATATAATTTTATATATATATATATATATATATATATATATATATAAAATTATATAATTTTTTTTTGATTATTACAAGATAATAAGAACATCTATGCGCAAATAGAATTTTCCATGAGCTCAAAATTATGTAATTATATGTTGTCTGGATCCTGTGTTTAGATTTTTTTTTTATCAGCAGATATATAAGCCGAAAACAGAGAAGCAATTTATGTATAGTATATTGCTACAAAGAGAAGCGCTCTATACTGTGTTTACACAAAATAGTCAGAAAAAATTGATAAACAAGAGAGTGTTCCATATGTATAAACTATATAGATGTGTCTACATACAGTTCCTCCAGAGAAATACACAGATGGAAATCAGAGTAAATGTCCGTCCATATAAGTCCAGAGCTACAATGTAAATGCCAGAGGTGTGCAGCTTCTTCTCAGGTTCCCAGGCTCACCGTTCCCACCGTGTCCAAGAAGCTAGTATAGATGATAAGAAGGGTACAGGAAAGACAGCGCGCCACCTCCTAGTGCAATTTGAGTGTATAATAATCACGTCAAAACATCAATCATATAGTGTTTCACTCACATGTGATAACCCCAAAGTTATGAGGTATCGGTATGGATTAAAAAGGGGTAGCTCTGAAAGTACCGGATGTCCAATCCTCAGATCTCAATCCCAGGCACAGGATACATTCCAGATAGTTTTGTAGCAGGTATAGTTGAATCACCAATGCTATTGGGTACACTATTATATAGTGTCTACAGAACAAAATATGATACCAACTCCTTATGTCTACTAGAGGGGACAATTGAAACACACTAGTACAAACAATAATGTGTTTATCATATATTTATTGCACCAAACAATCCTCAGTACAAGCCATATATGGCCATTGGGGATAGGCACAATAAAAATGAATAAAATCAATAATCTAAAAACATAAAATAGTATCAAAAGCTTGTCGCCAAAAAGGCTTCCTGAGTGATATAAAAACATAAATAGTATATAAACATGTATATAAGTACTGCTCATATCAGCACTTACCAACATCAGACCCTTTCTGCTCTCCCACAGAGGCTTATATACCCTCCATTGTTCTAACAATCAGGAAGTGCATCCAAAATGGCGTAGCCCCATGTGACGTGCATCATGTGACTCTTATGACAACATCACGTGATCAACATAGCAATCCCGGCACTTCCTGATTCATAAACTCTCACTCTATGTGAATGCCCTCTGGTGGCTATACAGACACATTACATGTCTCTCTCCAGATATGGGCACATATATATATATATATATATATATATATATATATACACACACACATATACATATATATATATATATATACACATACATACATACATACATACATATACACATATATGTATATCCCCAAGGACAATACATGCTTAACCTAAATTGGTGACCACATAATAATAAGATATATAAGTCGTCAATAAATTGTTTCTGTAGATATTATGTTTTCCAAGTGGAGAAAGGAGGGTCTTGCTTAAAGTATGTGGAATACAGACTTTGGAGATGTTCATGTGTGTCTCTGTGTATGGATTTTTTCTATATGATCAGGTACTGTGGTTGAGTGGACATGAAGTAGAGTTGATTTAGATATTTTAACATGTAAAGGTGTTAGTTACTGAAACTAGATTAAGAGATATTAAAGAGATATTGTACCTAACGAGGTGTTACTTTAAGAAGGGCTGCAGATATTGGTTAAGAGAGGTTTGCTTTACCTTGAAAAAGTATTAGAGGTGTACCTTACCTTTTAAAAGGTGTGCAAGGTTTACCTTAACTAGAAAAGGCGGATATGTCTAGACTGATTCTGGAGCAGAGTTGTTTGACGAAGGAGAAGAAGGTAGACTTGCTATCTACCTTTGCAATGGCGCGGATGTGAAAAAAGTGGCAGTTGGGACAGAATCATGTGTGAAATTGGGCCCATGTATGTGCTGTGAGTACTGAGTGTCAGTACCATGTGCAGTGAATGCTCTGTGAGAAATTGAGAAAAAATAAGGCCTTGTTCCTCTGTTTTGTTCATTGCCTAGTTTGTTTGAATTAGCAGTGTTTTGAAGTGTGTGAGCTAGATTACAGAGCTTTCTATGTGTGTGACTGTCATGTATGTTTTGGTTGTGATGTGAATTTGTGCTCTGAGGGAGAGTTGTTTTTCTCCTGCAATAACAATATTGGTGTTCATATAGGGTACCAATGCACAGATCATATTGTTACATTTCTGTGTAAGAATTGTCTATTACATCTCACAGACAGTGATAATAAAATTGCTTATAAGTAATATAATGTGAAATCTGATCAATTTCGGATTAATCTTTGTGTTTATATGCTGTCGGCCATTTTAGATAATCATTAAATTAAAGTTTTATTTAGATCTAAAGTTTTATTTATGCTAAAAAAAAATGTATTATTTACAATTAAGTACTATTGTTAAAAACTGGTTTATTAAAATAAAGACAAAGAGAGAGCGATTATAATATCTAAATTACAGTATATGAAATTAATTGCAGCTTTATGCTATAATTTTTTTAAGAAAAACTTTATACTGGATCCTGGCCAAGATTCCAATGTTTCCTAACGGTCTCTTTTCCAGGGTCATACGATGAAAATGTCTTAGTGAAAAAAAAAAAAAAAACTGTTACATTTTTATTTACCAGAACACCCTTTAATACCCACTAACTGTCCTCTGGGATCAAAAAGTACCTGTTCCAAAGACATGATAATTATTAAGGTTTTAAGATAACAATTAACAAGGTGAAATTATTTTATGGGTTATAATCAGCGTACAGGATAGTCCGAAATGTCAATTGACTAAGAATATATATTTTTTTTATTCGTTTTTATTTTTTAAGATATTGTGTTTCCTTTTTAATTTTCTTTCTTTAAAATTTGCTAGTCTGTTTTTTTATTTAATTAATAATGAATTTTTTTTATGCTTATTGAAGCTATCCTCGTGTTGACATTTCTCTCTGTCGGAATAGATGCGATTTGTGCATTATCGCTATATCCTGGTAACTTTACAGGTAAATATTGAAAGTACACATATCAGTGTATCATATATTATCTGGTTAAATAACACTATCATGCCAATTCTGTTTTATTTTATGTATTATGTTTTGTTTATCCATGTTGGATAAATACTGTAAATATTGTGACATCTATTTTTCCAGGTCCATCCTCAGTTCAGAAGATGGCCATGGTGCAAAGGAGTAGAGAATAGGGAAAATATTTTCAAGGTATTTCTTGGCCGCTAAGAAAGAAACATGATAAGAGGTGGATTACATTATAAGTTAAGAAAATGTTTTAGAACTTTATTAGTAAATGTATTTTGACAGTAAAACATTAGCAATTTCCTTGTAAATATACAACCTGTTGCAAGATAAATCAAGTAATATCTTATCACTTATAAAGACATACTTAGTAGTACTGAAACTGTCCTAATGATAATTATTGCTGTTTTAGCAGGAGTAGAAAATAATGCTTGCTTATATATTTTACAAGTATTCCATATGTTTATTAGCTTTGCACAAGTTCATATTTTGACTTGATTGGTTTTAGTTTATACAACCCCATGTTATTATAGAGTGATGCATAAATGTTAAATTTATGTTACAGTTAGGGAAAAATTCAGAGTAGGTGTATATGTTATGTGGAAGTTTCTTGTATGGTAGATAATGTATGTTTGGATTTTTGTCACACTTGCCTACCCCAGAAGAAGATGACAGCAAGTGTGTGCCTGTAAAGACAAAGAAAAGACAAGCGTGCCCTGATATGTGACGAGAGAAAGTCTCTACAAAGTACCTTTCCTGATGACAACGGATAATAACAGATGAAATACAGAGTTTGCTGACTAAAGACAAAGCCCAGACAGAAATCTTGTCTGCACCCAAGAAAAAGGGTAAAGGTCAGACTCTTACTCATTGACATGAACATATGCTAATGCATGAATCTGCTGCCAAAAAGAAAATGTTGTAAAGATCTGTGAGAAAGCCACATACTCCTTGTCTTGTACCTGAAGATCTGCACATGATGGCCTAAATGCTTTGACCAGAGGATCTCACCATCCAGAAGCAAGTTATCCACCTGTTTATCATTTTTTGTATGGACAAATAGGGGCCTAACTAAGTGTGATGTGTAAGACTAGGCCTATATGAAGTTTGTTTGAGCATATGTTTTTATTGTTTTGTCATTTTTATTTTTTCTACTCTTTCCTATACCCGTTATTCTTTTACTGTTCTTTGGCTTTTAACATGTCTGCATCTTGTTCTATCAACTTGGTAGGATCTAGAAAGTACTAACCTCTGATAAGGAAGAGTAATTAAGGAAAGAAGAAGTCATCATACATACACTCTGGGTTATTAGTAATATCAGTACAAACTTTTCTGGTTATTAATTAACATCCAAATGCCTCATAAGACAATAAGTATAAAGGGAAATTGGTTCTATGGCCTAGTTATTGGCAATTGGTTGAAGAATTAAGAAAGGCCATTTTGTCTGCATTAACTATTGTGTTTTATTTTACATATCTGGACTATCTCTTGGAAACATATAACATCATATGTGGATGTTTTTATCCACCCCATTTGACTCTTTCCTTGTTATATGGATTTCATCAAACAGGTGCTCACTTATTTTCGTGGATTTTTTTTTTTGCCATCAAGATTTGAATTTTTCTTGCTTGTGCTTTATAATCACTAATTTTAAAGCTTTCATTCAACAGACTTTAATATCTGGACTATGAACTTTGTGCTATGGATTCCATTATTGAAAAACTTTTTATATTATTCCACGGATCATATTGGTTAATAAAATTGCGTTATTATTATGTATTTTATTGTTTCTATGTATAATTACATTATTTAATATATATATATATATATATATATATATATATATATATATATATATATATATACTGTATATATATCATTTATCACTTTTGTAACACTTGTGGAAACAGTACTCAGTCCATTACAGGCCGTGAGGTATGCAAACCGTTAATTCTGCTTTCAATTATAAAATACCTAGCGACTTGCCAGTCAAAAAATTACGGCAATAACATTTGAAGCCATGGCAATGAGTTTGCCACACAATGTAAGGCTTTTGTTCCTCTGAGTACCTTCGGCGCTTCCCCTTTTGTACTTTTGGTTCTCTGAGCATCCTGTGCGTTCATTGTGAGCCCCGCGCTGAGCATAATATACATTATATACATTTTTTGTAATAATTAATTAATGAAATAATAAATGAATATACTTTACCTTTTTGTAATTAATATATCCAGCAATCAATATCCTGAAGAGCTAAGAATCCCTTTTGATTTTCCTGCAGCATACAATGTACATTTGGACTGTTGCTGAATTGAGGAGAAAATGTCAGCAATGTGGCAAGTGTGCAGTGTAAATAGGCTGCGTGCTCAAGGACAAACCGTTTGTTTAGTTGTGTAAAGCGACATTTTAGAATGGTAATGTTATTAGTTTTAAGTTAGTGTTGTAAAATGGCAGCGATTGTGTATGTGTTACCGTACTTTCTAATAGTCCATTTTGTACCTCGTATGTTCCTGGGTAAAAATTATGTGCCTGGTGGTGTTTTGCGTGGTTATGGGTCGTTTAGACTCGTTTTTGTTTCTTTCGGCTGTCATTTATTTTCTCACTTAGGTGATTTTCGAGTGCCGAAACTCAGCAAACTCGACTTAAATTTGGTTGCAACCTCAGTCCCTTTCCTTTCCAAAGTGTTATGGGCTGTAATTTTTGCAGCCAATTTTTTCAAACTGCTACGGGTCCCCCACTGTGAACTGTTTAATTGAGTTTTCTGTTCATCTGTAGTCCCACGGGTAGATCGTAAGTCGTGCGGGGTCGTAGGGATGAGCGCCTTTAATGCAGTTAATTGTGATGAAAAGTGGGAAGAGGAACAGCCAAAGAAGTTTCTATCCCATAATGATGACAATGATGTTGATGATAATGAATCTAATAAGACAGCATTAGAGACACTGCATACAGAGCTGAGGAAGGGAGCCCGACCAGCTGAAAGTGTCACAGAGTTTGACCAAGTATTTCACTGACGAGTAACCGAGAGTCAGCCACTACCTGAGTAAGAGATCAACCCACATCTATTTGTGTTCAGGAGCCATTGAGTGATGTGGAAGTGTTGGCGAGAAAGAAGCGAAACTTCATATGCTAGTGGAACTGAAAGTTCAGAATGGAAAAGATATCAAAATGCAAGATCAGTCCCAGAAGCTTCATAGTGCTTGAGTGGAAAAATAGGTCACAATCATTAGTATAATGCAAGAGTTGCAGAAGAAACGCTCTGACCGAACTGCTCTAGTCTAAAGCTTCACAGAGAGTGTCACAGAGAGGAGTGTCTAGGGCTTCCCCAAAATGGTTTATGAGATGAACACTGGACAGCAAAAAGCTAATTGGTTAGGTGAAGATGTAAAATTGGCAAAGTTCCATAACATGTTACAGATGGTCCATAAGGAGTGGCTTTGTTTGGGCAGATTGCTAGTATGAAGATTTCTTCCCAAGGCTATCAGCTACAGCTAGACATTGGTCATAAAGAGAAGAAGAATCTACAAGTGGCCATCCAGTCACTACAGAATGCCTCAATGCAGAAGGCACGGAGTAGGAAAGATGTGCATGATGGAGAGGTCTTGAGGGGTGAGTAGTTATACAGAGTGCAGAGGTTACTGAACGATGAGTGGCAATGTTTCAAACTGGAAATACAGTACCATCTACACCATGTAGTTGCCATGTACAGCAATATGGCCTCTCAGCACTAGTCGCTCAAACCCACGTTGTTCAGTGGAGAAAAACAAGGAAAAGAGAAAAACATAATATAAGGAATATAGAAGGTTGTAAGAAGTTAAGATAATGAAGTAAAAATTCCTTATTTTATATATTTCATTCACAGCAACCTCACTCTTCATTTTATATATATATATATATATATATATATATATATATATATATATATATATATATATATATATATATATATATATGATTTGAAGTAAAAAAGAAGAGATTTCCTTTATCACAAAACATTGTTTTACAATACACTGTTTAAATTTACAAAGAAAACAGTTCAGAATAAAATAGAAGTACTAAACTGTATTTGGTAACTATATACAAAGATTGTATATATATATACATATATATTAAATTAAATTCTATTTTTAGTCTATTCCTCAGAGGATTCATTTCCAATTTCATGTTTATAATTTTAAGACAGATGAAATAAGCACGTAGCCGACTCATATTTTATTATTGAGAGAACTATGTGGAGAGGAATGCAATATATATACATATATATATATATATATATATATATATATATATATATATATATATTGTCAGAACTTTTGTATGAATAAAGTTCTATATTATATGGATATTATAGTATAATATGATATTCCAATTATTAACCACTGTTTATATATCCATTGTATTAATATTTTATATGCTGTATATTTATATATATACCTATGCGTGCAACTCTATTACTTGAATATATCTATGTGAAAAATATGTTTTCACAGCTGCCCACAAAAGAGCTATCCCATAATTAAATAATTATTTGTTCTGTAAGAGATAAATATCTGAGTAAATTCCTAGGTCTATAAGGTAATGAAACCCTCCTTAAAATTTCACAAGTGAAAAATTTGTTTCATAGACACCAAGTCTAGTAAACAGAATAATAAATCTGTCTAGGGATATCTAATTGATAACATTCTTATGACTTCATCTTGTTTATAGGTTGTGGGTCAAAGGGATCATTAGTTAATTAAAAGGGATGAAAATTCAAAGGTCTGAGAGCGCCATCTTATGGTTAAAGAAATAAGCGTCTCTATAGAAAAATATATTCATTATAAAATTTAAATAGGTGATAACATCATGAAAATATTCTATTGGTTACTAGATCTTTTAACTGATTTGGGATTCTGATAGGCAAATAAGCAAGAGGTATAATTATGGATAGAAACAGGATCTGGGGAGAGAGAAAAGAAAGGAAAAGATAAAAAAAAAACTTCTATCTTGTGGAAAAGCCAAAACAACTTTGGAATTAACCAGTGGAATCTTGCCATAATTGGTAATGTATAAATTGAGATATTTTATTTTGTGACATAATTGAAAACCATTACCATAATTTCTCTGTTTGGTTTATTTCTTATCAAAAAGTTATTTAGATTTCCTTTTGTCATTGAAATTTATAAATCCGGATATAAATTTTAATACAAAATTAGATATCTCATTTTTCTTTTTGACCAATACAGATAAATTAACTTTACTTAGCTAACTTACCAATTATATTATAAAATACTTTACTATAATTGTGTTATATTTAATACATTCCTGTATAGCTACATATTATAATATCATTACACATTGTTAGTACATGCTAACACGTTATTTGGGGTGAATTTTATTAATTGATTTATCTGATTCTGTTCTATGGGTTGCTATTCCAGGTTTTATTGTTCATGTGAATGAGATACACTTTTGTATTGAGATTTTAGGACGGTATAGAAAATATCATAAATAATAAGTATTACAATATGATGTATTAATTTTCTTTTATTATCTAGCTGGTTATACTGTGTTTTATTTGCATTTGATTTGATATATTACTGTGTTTTATTTGCATTTGATTTGATATATTACTGTGTTTTATTTGCATTAGACTAGTTGATTTTGGTATTTTCAATAAATGTTATTTTATAAAAAGGAATATGTGTCTATAAATTGATTCTGAACTCAAAATTCATTATTCTATATTTTTTAGAAAATAATATGTCGTATTAATCCCGACAATATATATATATAGGATGTAAAATATTTCCACATCTAAGTATTGAGTCATAAAATATTAATGTAAGATACAGAAATGTTTCTTAGTATTCAATACTAGTAGAAAAGTAAGTTTTTTTAAGTTAAAATTTTTTAAAGTCAACTTATAAAATTTATGATAGTCTCCAGGTATATCTTTAACAAACAAGACTCAAAACAAAATCATTTTCATGTTCATAAAAGATTTTAAATACATATTTCATTAACAATTATGAAACATTCTTGATATTGACCTTTTTTTGAATACTTTATAACTTTATATTGCCTATAACTTTACATTGCCTATGTTTTGTGGATGGTCTTAAAATCGGACATTATTTTAACAAAATGTAACTTATGAAATTCATATACAAATCTTATGTTTCTGTGGTCTTCCTTTGAAGAAAGTTTGTATATTTAATTCCAAAAACACTATAACAATATCTTCTTACACTTTAATCCTAATTCCATTTGATGTTGTTTAGTTATTTAATAGAGAAAAAAAAAATATTTGTTACAAGCACAACTAACTATTTCTAGAACATGATATGATTCAATATTATACAGATTTTTTATACTCCATAAAAGTGTAATACAAAATACATTTTATCCTATTACACATAATACAATAGAAAGACAATAGACAGTAAAACAAAAATATGTTTTTTTATAGTTACAATTTTTCTTGTTTTAAATAAAATATCTTTGCTTTCTCTTATCTGAAAGGCACATACAAATATTCTCTAATTTGTAATGCTTATGGAAGTCCTAAAAAAGTATTATTGAGTTCATTAAATGGGCTGGCTGTAGCATTTACTAACGGCAAAGAAGTTGGGTAAATGATTTCTTCAACTGTAACATAAGTACCCAATAAGAAGCCAATAAATCCAATGACTGCTATGGCGATATCCTTAGCAATGACCCATAGACTTAAATTTTCTTTGTAAAATGTAATTATTTCGACCAAAGGTGGTAGGATCAGTGCTAACGAACTGCTGCTCACAGCTCCCACGAAGGATATCACCAAGTCAAGACGTGGAATCGAAATTGCCATGGCACCTGGTAAAAATAAAAGGTAAATGTATCACAATTCCATTAATTTTACCTTAAACATAATAAATATGAACAATTAGTCACCTTCCACAATTAGTTCCATACTTTGTATTGTGTTTAAAAGAGCATGTTTTATACATCACAGAAGATTTTATGCATATTTTTCACGCAGACAACATTTTTTACAATATTTGAAGCATGATTTTTTGCATGATAGAACATTTTGGACTACAATGTTCCTTTTAAAGACAATAGAAACTTAATCATGGAAAGGGTCATCTAAAGCATGTTGGTTTCATTGGGAAGTTAAAATACTTTAAAATCCATATCAATATGAGGCATGCAACAAGCTCCTATAAGAAGTGACTTCATAAAGTGCTCCCCGTGTTTATGTATGGGAGTTAAGATCAGCCATGAAAGCCAGCAAAACTAAAGCACCAACATAAGATTCCCAGAAACATTTTAGCATTTGGTTTGCAACAAGTGGGGATGCCAATATGTATTGAGTGTGAAAACTATTTCAGGTTTCCTGTTAAAGGAACACTGTAATGCATTTAAAAGTACATTTTTTTTTGTTGCTCAGAGACTAATAACAACAGTATGTGCTTTAAAATGAATACAAATGTATATGTTTTCTTGCTTTTTATGTTGTTTGTTTCCCCCCTGTTTCTCCAACTCACTGTGCCTTATCAGGAGATGTGGTCAGATATGCCTGGGGGTTAGACCAGCTATGATGTAATTGGCCTCACCCTGTGGTGACACTAGCTCTTCTGTACACATACATGTATTGAAGGTATCACCTCTGTGCAGCTGCTCCATTCTCTTTGCCAAGTGACATCATGGGGACTGGGCCAATGACTACAAAGTTATCTCAGAACCCAGACTGGACAGACCTTATTTAAGCCCAGGCTCCAGGCACAGCTGGCCATTCCCTCACCCTGGAGAGGCACAAGTAGGTGGAGATACGTGGCACTGCTTGAGGGGAAAACTGATAATTTCAAAAGTAAGAAAAAACATTAACTTTTATATATTTTTTGACAGTCTATGCCAGAAAAAAATATGAACTTTACTTGTAAATGCAGTGCAATGTTCCTTTGAGTATTCAATAATAGAATTAAGAACTCTAACAAGCAAAATACACATATTCCTGCTTAGTCTCTGTCCAATTTAAGTCTATGAAATCTTTACTTTTACTATTTCTTAAAGTTACTACACATAAATTCCAAAATTAAATGTATGATTTAAATGAAGTGGTGACATTAACAAATAAATTATTAACACTCATAATGATGTTCACAAAAGAGACAACGTGTGTGTACTTTTGACTATTCATCTTTCGTAAGCTCTACCGTAATACATTTTCAATATACAGATTAAGCCAAAGAACAATTATCAGACAAAAAGATATATTCATTTTAAAAACATTTAAATTCTGCACAGATTTAAAAAAATACAGGTATGAATGCAGTAGCTCTAATACACATTCTGCATAATATAAAGAAAAATACCTGTAATTTGTGAAAAAATCTATTTTATAGTGAATGTAATTATTCTGTTTTATTACAAAAATAAGGAAATGCAAAAACAATGAGGCCGATTTAGGACAAGATTGTATTGATCAAAGATAACAGCAATATCAACAATTTACCCGTTAAGTAACTTTAATGGCCATTCCTCATGATTAAAAGTGTTGATAAATATAACCAAAACAATGTGATCTGGGATCAGAAACCAAAGATCATTTAGCTTCTTGGAATAAATGTGTCCAATATTATCCCTTCCAGGTTATGTATACTTTTACAATTCCTAAGGGGGACCATTATATTCCTAAATAATTGGAAACCAAATCTATTAGCAACTCAATACATAAATATTTTTTTCAATAAATTGGTTTGTAGAACAGTAATTCTTAACCATGGTCTTTCTGAGCACAGGCAACTCAATGACAATAACTGAGACACGAATTAGAAAACGTGTGCTCTGGCAAGCATGTCCTTCCAAGCCACCTTAAATTCCAAAGCTTCATGGCCTAATATGGTGGTGAGGTATGTTTCTTCAAGCTATTTTTCACAGGGTTTCCTTAACACACTTTAACAATATTGAAACAGGGACCTAGTTATATTATTCTATAAACAGTGTTATTAAATTCTAAATCTTTATTTATAAATTGCCAACAACTTAGATTAAGAACGCAAGAATACATCCTTTTTGGCCACTATACAAATGAATTATCCTGTAAGCAGACTACCACATAAATTACCCCACTGTGTCATGCAGAGGCAACTAATACAGAGTTTCCTAAATTAGAAAAAGATGGCTTGAAAAATTAACTACTTTTTAACAATATTTATAACACTAGTTGTGTGGACACACATACAGTGAGCTTGTATGGTGAATTTCAGAAAGTGAGTCACCCACAAATTTGCTCCTGTTAACACAAAATGTATACATTTTTCCCAACTAGCATTTTCCATTGTCAAGAAATTAAGTGGTATATTTCCCACCCCTGTTCTATTTCTTTTACAAATTCAGCTGTATAATAGTTCAAAAGAAAATACACAAAAAAAGCTAGCTCCACCTACTGTGAAATGGCACTGAAATGGTCCTACATTTAAAATATATATATATATATTTATTTTTTTATAAAACTTCCAGTACTATCAACAGAACATGGAGCAAAATAATTGCATATTAAAGTTAAAAATGTAATGGTTGCCTTTGTTTTTAACATCGTAATAAAAAATAATAACATAGTAATTGAAGTTGATGAACAACTTTTAGTCCATCAACTTTAACTTTTCTACTTATTGATCAAATGTAAGGCAAACAAAAAACCCAGTTGAAACATTGCAAACTGTCTCCAAATGAATACTGCCAACAGAATAACTCCCCGGACCAATACTCCTCCTAATCAAATTATCCAACCTAAAAAAAATTGCAGTTATAGTGCTTTGCTATTTAAAATACTATATAGGAAAAAAGTTATGTTTTTTTATCACTATTAAAAAATAGTTTTTTTTTCGATAGCAGTGAGCATTTATTGAACTTCAGTTTTCTCTATGGAAAATGGTCTGCCTTTCTTATTGCTGTATTTATTATATTTTGTAGAGATATGGAAAAGATAGGATCAAGGACAAGCGTCATTGCTCAGATACATTGAATTTATTTAAGAAGTTATTTATTCAACAAACTAACAAGGTACCATTCTTGCCCTAAAGAGCTTTTAAAAATTGTAAAAAGAGAGGGGCGGAGCTAGCGTCTGGACCGCACAGACGTGTTTGTACTGAGCTCCTTGCACTAACACCACAGAAGGGGCCAAAACCCGGCTCCAACGGCAGGGGGGACCCCAACACCATCAGGGGAGAAGGCTGTGAGGCAGGGGAGGTGAACCCGATCCCCCACGGGACCCCTGCACCGAGGCTGAAGCAGCCTGCATGACCAGCCACCCACACAGCAGGCAGAGACCTGCAGCCCCAGCAGGGGAGCGCCTCTGCATAAAAAACAGCCCAGACAGGGAGAAGAAGCCCAGGAGAGGAGAGGAGAGCAGCCCCAGCCAGAGGGGGACCTCCCAGAAGGCAGCAAGGAGGTGAAAGAGGGGAGAGAGAGAGGAGAAGGGCCTGCAGGGGAGCCGGCGGCCATCTTGGAAGGAGGAGGAGGCAGCAAACAGCCTCCACAGGAGCCCAGGACATCCAAACTGGTGCCCAAGAGACCACTGAGGACCCTGGGGAGACCTCCGGGGACGGCTGGTTCCGACCGGAGGGGCACAGGGGCTACACAGAGGTGGACAGAGCCCCCTGAAGAAACAGAAAAAGTCAGTGAACGGCGGCCATTTTGGGAGTCCCCACATGTGGACAAGAAGGTACCTTTCACTACAAAGGGGGTATAACCTCAAGCTAAGGCCCAACTAAATTGCTTATCCTCCCATTCTGGACACTTCTCTATATACAGCCTATCTAGCCTTTGCTTTTCAACACCTGTCTTATCACAGATACACTTTCAGGGGCTTGGGACTTTAGTGTGCACTAATTTCTGAGGGAGAAGGCATCCCTGCTTCCCCCACAAATGAGACTGTTTCCACATGTTTAATGAACAATTCTCCTATTCTACCTCTAATAATTGCAAATAAATAGCTCCTTACCAGGCAAAACTCTGTACACCACCAGGACAAGAGTGATCTGCCTCTCTATAGACAAATATAAAGACAAGGCTGAACAGCCTGCTCCTCTGCATTTTTGCATCTCTACCCCCACCCGGTGGACCTGTGGAGTACTGCAGAAATAAACCGGTAGCATATAAATACTATACTGCTAGAATCAGCACTGTCAACCAGCATAGAGGGGGCTACAAACTGACCCAGTCAATACGCTAACTGGTGCGCCAGCCTAACCCAATCCAACAGACCTTAAATTGAAGGCGGAACTCAGTGCAATATCTGCAAGAGAGCATTTTTGCCTACACAGGCAGGCACAGGGTTGGCGGGTCTCCAGAATTCTTGATTAAGGGCTAAATCCTCAGCATGGCCTAAGAACAAAATGGGGAACAGACCTGGCAACACCGCCAGCAGAGGTCGCTACTACACCCACAGAGCCTAACATATGACGCCATCTGACTCGCTGTAGCCCTTAGCAGAGTGGTAAACGCAGCCCTGCACTACATACCGAATAGGGCCGAACCCCTGGTGGATTATCAGTGGTCTCCTTCATCTGAACACCTCAAGATGCCGAAACCCAAACGCTCATCCTCAGCGAAGGGTATACGGGAGCACTTCCCACCAAAGGCTGTCCGGCACATGTCTCCTGGCGACTCTATCTCAGAACACTCGGAATGCTCTGATCAGGAAGAGAATCCCAAAAGACCTCACCAGCATATAGATCTATCAGCCAGGTCAGTGGGTACGATTGAGCGGCTTCTGGCAAAGGCAATTGAACCCCTCAGGCAAGATCTTAAAGACCTGGGACAGCGCACTCAACTCCTGGAAGAGATAACTGACCATGTAGTAGAGGCCCAGGAAAGAGACCGGTCCTCTATAAAGCAGAACACGTCCCACATAACGGAACTGGCAGACAAGATAGAGGACCTGGAAAACCGGTCTCGCCGACACAACTTCCGCGTCAGAGGCATACCAAGGACTATTCAAGACCTACTAAACTACCTGAGAGATACTGTGGAGGCGATTCTTCCCAACCAGCCTGAAACTATGTGGGAAATTGAACGAGTTCACAGAGCTCTAGGAGGTACAAGGAGCCTGGACGCCCCTAAAGATGTCATAGTTAGATTCATGAGGCAGCAGGCGAGGGACTTACTACTATCTGCAACCAGGAAGATTCACATTGTGAAGGGGCCGGACGAGTCGCCCTTACAATTCTATGCGGACCTGTCTCCAGAGACGCTCCATAAATGGAGATTGATGAAACCAGCAACTGCTATTCTTCTCCAGCATAAGATCCAATACCGCTGGAATTTTCCATTTGCCCTCACCTTCACATCTCAAGGTACATCATACACCACCCGTACACCAGAAGAATGCATGGCAGTGCTGAAGCGCTTACATTTATGTACGGAGGCCACAAGGGAAGTGGGGCAGGAGCAACCTCTTCGACCCATTTATAGGAGGCAGCGGACGCATGTGACATCCCAGAACCAGGGCAAACAAGCCTACGTCTCCGGGGAACCAACCAGCTTACTGGACAGTGTCAAGACTAACACGGACAATGCTGTCCCCGCTGCGGAGGTCAAGCCAGGCTCCTGACCCTACTGGCCTCTTCTTCTGGGGACTCTGATAAAGGCTAAGTTCTCTTTTAAGGGCCCATAGACCCATAGTGTGGGCTTCTGATTTATATTGGAAAAATGATTAAAGACCTAATTTGTTAGTATTGTTCTAGATTGCCAGGTTATTGTGTTCCCCACTTTAAGTGGATTAGATTTCTGTTTGCTATTTGGAGAAATTGATTAAGGTTACTTTGTAGACTAAAACATTTAACTCTGACTTTCCTTAGTTATATCACGAGAAAAGAGCTAATCGTTAACTGGGTTTAGCCTTGTAGTCTAACTAAACGGATATATCCTGCTAAAGCACGACTGACTGTCTTTATTTGCATTTCTTTCTTTTATTTTCTCCCACTGGATAACAGGAAAATTGAAATTTCAGCCGCAGACCAACAGATAGTGCAGCTACTGGCATCCGGGGCTCCTCCTTGCTCTCCCTCCTACGAGATCACCTCTCAGGTAAAGACACATACACCTAGGATCCCACACCGAGTTTCCAATGGCTCTGTCTAACTACACTCTAATAACCCATAATGTGAAGGGTTTCAATTCCCCTTTTAAGAGGCGGAAGGCTTTTGCATTCTATAAAAAACATAAGCCTGCAGTTATTTTTATGCAGGAAACCCACTTCTCTCGTAATAACAAACCCAAATTCCTACACAGGGACTATCCCACCTATTTCCTGGCCACCCTCCCTACTAAGAGAGCTGGATGTGCAATCCTCCTACATAAAAAATTTCCGTTCCAAGTAGAAAGCAATCTGGTTGACAAAGAGGGTAACTACGTAATGGTGTCCGGCACTATCGGGGGGGTTAGAATGACTCTAGTTTCACTGTACTCTCCCACTACTCTCCCACTACTTCACCCTACGCAACTTTAATTGGCTTGCTGAAAACAATCGAATCCCAAGACTTAGGAAGGCTGATAGTTGGGGGAGATCTAAATGTCACCTTGGACCCGACTTTGGATAGGTCAGGGAAGCCCGCTAAGAATAAATGCCCCAACAGAACCAAACAGATAGAATCCTTGCTTGATAGCCTGGGGCTGGTCGATGCCTGGAGGGGTATGCATCCGGCCAAGAGAGAATATACATACTATTCCCCAACCCACCTGACATATTCTAGGATTGATGCTATCTTGGTCAGCTCCCCCCTATATGACTCAATTTTGAGAACTGAGATGATACCCTGCCCCTCGTCAGACCATGCCCTAGTACTCATGGAGATAGAGCTGGGGCCAAATTTACAACCCCCCTACAGCTGGAGAATAGACGAATCCCTACTGACTAGTCCGAGTAGTGCGGAGGCAATTGCACAGGACATAAAGCTATTCTTTGAGACTAATGTCTCTCCTGAAACTGGAGCCGGCTGGCTCTGGGTTGCCCATAAGGCCTTTATTAGGGGAACGGCCATTAAGCTGGCCTCAACCCTAAGAAGAAACCTTGGGCAAAGGGAGGCAGACCTTACAGGGACACTAAAGAGGCTGGAAGAGGTAAATCAACAGAACCCTTCCCGCAGGGGTCGCAGGTTAATTGACAGGACAAGGCTTGAACTAGATGGCATATTATCGTACCACACTGAAAGGGCAATGAGGAAGATGAAACATCTGTACTATTGGAAGGCAAATAAGCTTGATACAATGCTTGCTAGAAGACTAAATAATAAATTCTCCCACCATAAAATATCCCATATTAGAAGGTCAGACGGTCAAATTTCCTGCAGTCCTAACGACATCCAGAAAACGTTCCAGGACTTTTACCAAACTATATACTCCTCCCAGTCCCATGGAAGTGAAGATATAGACGCCTTTTTACGGTCACAAGACCTCCCCAGGGTTTCAGAAAGTCAATTAGAAACACTGAACTCGGACGTGTCCCTAGAGGAAGTTAAATCGGCCATTATGGGTCTTAAGCTGGGCAAATCCCCGGGGCCGGATGGTTTCACCAATTTGTTTTACAAACAATTTGAACCCCTGCTTACTCCCTACCTAACGCCACTATTCAATGCAATTTTAAATGGAGAGCCCATGCCCCCCGAATTGAACCAGGCTGCTCTGGTGGTATTCCCAAAGGAGGGCAGAGATAATCTAGAGGCCAAAAACTATCGCCCTATTTCCCTGATCAATGGAGACGTAAAAATTCTGGCCAAAATCATGGCCAATCGTATTTCTAAATTCTTGCCTGAGTTAATTCACAAGGATCAAGCGGGATTCATCCCCTTTAGGGAGGCCGGGGACAACGTTAGGAAGGTCTTAAACATCCAGCACCTAGCAAAAAAGTCTAACACCCCATTATGCCTTTTAGCTCTAGACATAGAGAAGGCGTTTGACACGGTGGAATGGTCATATATGTATAAAACACTAGACAAGTTTGGATTTAAGGGTCGTTTTATTAACCTGCTTAGAAGCTACTATGACTCCCCAACAGCCCACTTAAAGTTACCAGGAGCACATAAAGCGAATATCCAAATTCAAAGAGGGACTAGGCAAGGGTGCCCACTTTCGCCGCTGTTATTCGCACTTGTCATGGAGCCATTAGCACAGGCAAGTAAGGAGTCCCGGAGGTTCTTCGGCTGCACTACTAAGGTAAAGGTCTAGTGATGATCAGTGGGGTATTTTAGTGAGGATTATAAGGGACAAATTTAGCAGAAACCAGTTTATCTATTTTAGCCTAGTTGGCTAAAAAGTTTATATATTTAGTAAACAGCATTATGGTTTGACTATTCATGTCAATGTCTATTCTTATGTGTTATCTCTGCCTTTCTTTCTCCTACACTTTCATTTGTTGTTTATTTTACTGTGCATTATGTTATACTTTGATAGAAATTTTAAGTTATTATACATGATACTTTATAACTAAAAATTTAAAAGAAAAGAAGGTTAAGTCAGTTCATCATTGGTTAATGTTTGCTGTGTGAACCTGTATAAATTGACTGACGGAATTATTGATCAATATGTTTTATATGTTGTTGTAAACCTTCTAATAAAGAAAATTTTCAAAAAAAAAAAAATTGTAAAAAGACAAATAATTATATTTACCAGCAGGAATTTTCATAGCTGTGGTTAGGAAGCAAAAAATAATCGTAACTAGTAACATGCACCATAGGATCCAGCAGATGTAGAATGGTGGCCTATGCGCTGAATCCGTGATGAGGAATAACTATCTCGTTGAATTGTTACACTTTCAGTTACTGCAAATTGGTGCATCAATCGTTCCAGCTCCATTTTACATCTACTGGGAATGATCGTCCATCAGCAGAAGATAATTTTATTTATTTATTTATTTTCTGTACTCAATTAAGTCTCTTTATCAATAGACTTAAGATTGTTCAGCATTGTCCTAGAAAAGTGTTACTATTTTTAGGGTTGTTTGAAGATCAGTGAGGGAACTACCATTACAAAAAATGGTTTAGTTGCTGTCCTACTTAAAACTCTTAGATATGTAATCTGGCTCAAAAGATTAAGAGACACACTAAAGCTACAGTAGTTGCATTCTTTGTTTTCAGTTCTTGAAAGGGACACTTCTACTGAACACCATAAATAGTATTTGTGATGCAGAGCAAACTAGCAACCATATTCATTATATATAATTTATTTTTAATTCACTTGGATTATTTAGAATATATTGATATCTTATACATATTTCTGTAACCTGCACACACCAGAAAGTGTTTAAAATAAATAAATACTGAGATTTCCCAATATGTCCCAAAACAACACTAATACATGAAAGTCTGAATAACATGCATTGCCTGTGTCCTTAAATTACCTCACTACTGTCAAAAATTACTCTTACGGAATGAATGGACAAATCCCATCCGAACACACAGACAGACAAAAAAGTAAATCAGAAAATAATAGAAAAATGATTATCTCTGTTTCAACAAACTTTAAATCCTAAAACACAGAATAGCTGGGATATTTGCATTTTAATGCCAACCATACATTGTTTGTCTTTGAAATTAATAAAGTTAAAGTGTGTATCTATAAACACACAATTATTAGACACAGATTAACACTTTGGGTGCCACAGTAGATAAAAGGATGATTAATCCAACTCTGTCCATACATAATCTCCACTCAAGTGGGATTATGAGGCTTGGATTAATGCCATATATTATTATCATGTATTCATAAAGATATTCCATAGTACTAAGTACACAAACTACAATGAATATTTAAGACAATATTATAAACATATACCTACTGGAGCCCAGTTCTTATAAAATCTTATAATCTAAAAGGACTAAGGGTATTAGGGGAAAAAGGGGAAAAGGCAAGAACCCCAACAGGCATAGCATAATCAATGTTAAAGGGCCACAATAACAATCCATTAAAATGCATGCACTAAAAATAAGTAGAAACATATTTTACATTTGCAATAATTAAAACAATGATCTTTAGTGAGCAAGCTTGCTCTTCTTCATCTTGAATGTGCTGCTCCTTCAATTATTTCAATGTTCTTTTTTCTTTCTTTTTTAGTGTAATAGCAAGGTAGTTTAGAACAGAGATGGACAATTATGTAGATGTTGATAACTGATCTATTCAATCTAGAGCAGTGGTTCTCAAGAACTAGTCCTACGACAGGTACCAGTCCCTGAGACCTTATTTGCTTGCTCCTGAGAATATTTTGACAGCCCTAGGGATGAGTCTAATACTTTATACATGTCATCATCATTATTCACAGAGAAAATTATAAGCGGTTAAACTGTACTCTGTTCAAATCGAGCTGAAAACTCAGCAAGTCACATGAAGTATCTCCCTAAAGTATCTCCTTAAACATTTTATGGATGACATTGTAGGTCCTCATGAGCATTGCAAGGTGACCCTTTGGGCTCCATGAACATTAGATGATTAGACGATCCCAAGCTGAAGACTACTTGTCTAGACTATAAATGAGAGTGAGTAGAAACAGAGCTTTTAAGTACTTGTTCATAAAATGATATTTAAATATGCAAATAAACATGTCACAACCCCCTGGAACTGTTGAACCTGGCGACTGGACTTCCACAAACACTAGCTACGTCAACCAGATCGACTAAGTATATTATAATGGCGATCAAGACACTTCTAAGAAGTGACTGTATCACTTTGACATGAGTAAAGGATCAAATTGTGGTGGTTAACCTGTTTTTTAATGTTCCTCCAAGCCCATGGTTATATGCTCTGGGTAGTTATTTTATGTGTATCATGTGTTTCTGGGTGTATATATTGCTAAGGGCCAATAAAAATACTTTGAGTGTAGAATCCGTGATACCCAGTTCTCTCCCAGTCCCAGGGCCAGGATTGGTTCATGGATGGATTCAAACTTGCGGTAACGGCAGATGGGGCTCAACAGACTTCTATGGGAGATCCTAATCTGATTGTCATCAAATATAGTTAACTAGGCTGTCAGACAGCAATTTAAACACTTTGACCCTCTCTCACAAGTTAACATTAAATATGGAAGCCCCCATGACACAAGAAAGGTTAGATAAATATAAGAAATGCCTTTTTTTTTTTTTTTTTTTTTATATCCCTTGGTTACATAGCTGCTAATGTTTACAAAAAGCATGTGAAGTTTTTCGAAAACTGCACTGGTCCTTTAATATTTTCTAATCAAAGCACAGTCAAATAACAGAATCTACTAAAATATAATTGGTAAACTAACCAAAGTATAAATGATGGCATATTACCTATATTTCCAGATTTAAAAAGATTTACTGTAAATACAGAGATAATTTGTACTGCATGCCAAAGCAAATATAGTATAGGAAAAAACAGTAAATACAGGGAGGCCATAATTCCAATTATTTAAATTTACAATTATATCTGGCGTGGCCACATTTAAATCTGTTAAATTATTTGACTAGCAATCTATAATTATGAATAAATCTTTGAAGCCTTACATCACAATGCATTTCTTAGTTGCTCAAGATTAATACTGGTTACAACAGCTTGTTCTAGGCGTGTGGTTTCAATATAAACGCTATAGCCAGACGTAGGTTTCAGTAATTACACTACTGTCAGGCAATTGTGATGTAAATTAGTAGCAATTTAAGTCAAAGTCTAGGTACTGTTCAGGGAATTTCTACATTAGAAGACATATTTCTCAGCACTAAAGCATGAGACATAAGAACATATTTGTCAACTTTCAACAAAAAGCAAAGTTTTTTTCCTCTTCTTAAACAGACTCTTCAGGCATGATTTTACTTTTGTATAAATGTTTTAACTAAGTTACTTCACTTACGTACTTTTAAGAAGCATGCAAAGTAATAGATTCTCATCTTCTGAAGCCTCCTCATTTCTTCCTGTTCTCTTTTATGTATGGTGCCGTGTTTCTTAGCTGTGGCCTAAGATCAATTTCACAGGGCAGGTGCTACACACTATATATGTCTCATGCTGCTCTGACACACAGCATGTCACTGTCTGCTTGTCATCAACATTAGTCATGAGTAGTGTAAAGCCCATTCCCTGCCACATGGTCTGAAGTCACAGCTGTGTAAGGTGTCAGCTCTTATAAGATAGAACAGGAATAAGAAGGGAAAGTCACATAAGGAAAGAATGTTACTATAAGGCTTATTGAGAGTAAGGGAACTGTATATTACATTGCTATAAATAAAATTAATGAAGTAACATAATTAAAACATGCATGTAACAACTGTCTAAAGAGCCCCTCTAAGATGTTCATAGACCCAGTTACTCTTCTGTGTATTACAGAATAATATTTTCATCTTTAAATGCATATTTAAGTTTCCTGTATTATAAATGCATGTGATAGAAGAGAATCAGAATTGTATGAAAACATTTGTCCATGAAAAAATACCAAAATAATTATTATTAAACTAACTCTGTTTACATAAGTCATTGGCATGCCGCTAGATAGACCCACAGCTGCAGCTTTGTGTAATGTGCATAACCAAAAATAGAGTTAACCATTCACAAATTCATCTTTGCAGGTAAAAAAAATGCTGAAAACACCTAAATATGTTATTTTTGGGTTAAATGATTGCTGCTGTATTCCTGAATGCAGAGAAAAAAGTATAAATCTTTGTCCTCATGGTGTTTTCACTGCTCGGTGTTGGCATATGTGATTAATCATGATACTGTCAGTGTGGTTGTAAACAGACCTAAGACCTTAATTTTTTTATGTGTTATTAGTGTATCTTAGATTTTTTTTTTATAATTTTAACATACAATCTTGTGTTCTTTCACATTATGAAGAGCACTTTTATAGTGAGGTAAATGGCGCTTTAAGCATTCATTATCTAAAGGACCACCCCCCCCTTCACCATAACTATTCTTATCAGAGTAAGAAATGATAAAGAAGAGCATATCCAGTTGGTGTATATTAGAGTAAAGATAAGACTTCAACGATTAGATAGTAAGTTGGTTCAATCTTGCATGGTGCTTTGGGGAAAGCACAGTTGACACTGCATTCTAAGCTCCAAGACAGGGCCCTCAATCCTTTGCAATGTTTTAATTTTTGCCATAAACTTAACCCTTATATAGGGCTACGGAATACGTTGGACATTACAAATAAACAATAATAATAATAATAATAATAATAATAACGATTAAAAGTCTTTGTGATTATTTTTCCCAGCTGGGCATTCTTTTCTTTATCACCACTACCCATTGCAAGTATTAAAGAAACATAAAACAATGATTGCTCCCACGAGGATCAAAGAGTGAACACACAAACAGATAAGCGACATATTAAATTCCAACCACGTAAGTCCAACGTCTAGCACGTAAAGGCTGCATGCTTCAAATTTGGCCGTTTTACATCGCTATTAAATTAGAAAGTGCTGAGAGCTACGAGCAGAGACTCTATTTTGTAAACCAGTACTCGGCCGTCGAAGTTACGTGCTCAAACGCAAACGATTAAGCAAACACGTTCAGATGGAGTCAATGGAAAAAGAGATTGTTAGCGTTACATCACTGAAAAAGGGGGGGAAAGATTTCAATGTCCTACGTGCTTCAATTACAGTTTGGGATCGGCCCCACATTGAAGATATAATGAAATATTAATAAAGCCGTAAATATGATATTCTATTACATGCAAGTTACAGTATATGATTGATTGCAGGGATTGATAAAACACAAAATATAAACATGAAATAAAGTATTTTTCGGGGCCGATTTGCGGGCTTGAGAATGTTGTGGTATTCATTCTGAGACCTATTTGTATTATAAGTGCCATTTGGTCTCCATTTGCGGGTTACATGACTACGTTGCAATTTAATAGCTGAATGGAACAAGTAGCGGTTACTGGCTCGTCAGATCAAAGGACTAACGTGCACGAAGTTCAAGGTTGCTCACCACTTAGCCTATTCTCGCCCGTCCTGTGTGTTAACATGCAAAGTCCGCTGCGAGCAACGTACAGGGCTTATTTTATACCCGTGACACGTAAATTGGGAGTTACGGGCTACGTTTTAACACATAGCCTGAATTTAATAGGGCTCTAAGTTGGTGCTCAGTGAATGGAGATATGTTGCGTGTAAAACTGGGAGAGACAAGCAGCTGCAGGGTCCAGCAACTAGAGTGTGCCTGTCATGGTGAAGTAAAGACACTTACAGCAGGCATGATATAACAGTGCAAACTTTGCATCTTGTAAGAGTGATGTTCTGCTATCGTTTTAAGTGGTGGATAGAGTGAAAGTCGGAACATGAATAATGGACTGTCAATGCACTCCAAATTCAACAGTTTTTTTATACAGTGCCTTGCAAAAGTATTCTCTCCCTTAGCATTTTTTGTGTTTTGTTGCCTCACAGCCTGGAATTAACATGGATTGTTTGAGGATTTGCATCATTTAATTTACAGAACATGCCCACAACTTTAAAGATGTTTTGTTTTTTTTATTATTGTGAAGCAAACAACAAATAGGACAAAAAAACAGAAAAAGTCAATGTGCATAACTATTCACCCCCCTAAAGTCAATACTTTGTAGAGACACCTTTTGCGGCAATCACAGCTCCAAGTCGCTTTGGATAAGTCTCTATGAGCTTGCCACATCTTACCACTGTGATTTTTGCCCATTCCTCCTTGCAAAACTGCCCCAGCTCCTTCAAGTTGGATGGTTTGTACTTGTGAACAGCAATCTTTAAGTTTGACCACAGATTTTCCCTTAAACCACTCAAGTGTTGCTTTAGCAATGTGTTTGGGGTCATTGTCCTGCTGGAAGGTGAACCTCCGTCCTAGCCTCAAATCATGCACAGAGTGGTACAGGTTTTGTTCAAGAATATCCCTGTATTTAGCACCATCCATCTTTCCCTCAACTCTGACCAGTTTCCTAGTCCAGGCTGCTGAAAAGCTTCCCCACAGCATGATGATGTCACCGCCATGTTTCACTGTGGGAATGGTGTTCTTTGGGTGATATGATGTGTTAGGTTTGCGCCAGACATAGCGTTTTCTTTAATGGCCGAAAAGTTCAATTTTAGTCTCATCAGACCAGAGCTCCTTCCTCCATACATTTTGGGAGTCTCCCACATGCCTTTTTGCAAACACAAAATGGGCCATTTTCTTTTTTGCTGAAAGTAATGGCTTTCTTCTGGCCACTCTGCCATAAAGCCCAACTCTATGGAGTGTACGGCTTAGTGTCGTCCTATGTACAGATACTCCAGTCTCTGCTGTGGAACTCTGCAGCTCCTCCAGGGTTACCTTAGGTCTCTGTGCTGCCTGTCTGATTAATGCCCTCCTTGTCTGTCCGTGAGTTCCGTGAGTGGTGGGCGTCCGTCTCTTGGCAGGTTTGCTGTTGTGCCATGTTCTTTCCATTTGTTTATGATAGATTTGATGGTGCTCCTGTGGATCATCAAAGATTTAGATATTTTTTTTATAACCTAAGCCTGACTTGTACTTCTCAACAACATTGTACCTTACTTGTTTGGAGAGTCCCTTGGTCTTCATGGCAGTGTTTGGTTACTGGTGCTTCTTGCTTAGGTGTTGCAGCCTCTGGGGCGTTTCAAAAAAGGTGTGTATATGTAATGACAGATCATGTGACACTTAGATTGCACACAGGTGGACATCATTTCACTAATTATGTGACTTCTGAAGGTAATTGGTTGCACCAGAGCTTTTTATGGGCTTCATAACAAAGGGGGTGAATACATACGCACATATAAATTTTCTGTTTTCTATTTCTAAAAAATAGTTATATGTATATATTTTTCTAATTTCACTTCACCAACTTAGACTATTGTGTTCTGATCCGTCACATAAAATTCAGATTAACAAAACACTGAACTTAAGGCTGTAATGTAACAAAATAGGTAAAAAGTCAAGGGGGTGAATAATTTTGCAAGGCACTGTACCTACTGCTTCCAGTAGAGGTTTTATTATGGTTTATTTATCCTGTGAACTCTATAATAATACAAATATATAAAAACACTAGAAGAGCACTTGTGATTTGACTACAAAACATAATTCTTACACTGCTGACACCATTAAACTACTGAATATGGTCTATGTTTATAATGAAAAGTGTTATATAGCCCTACATAGATGATTAAAATACCTCAGCTGAAAAAAAAAAAAAAAAAAAATTAAAAACATTTTACTGCATGTCTGTCAACTATCTATCCAGTGGTGCTAAGAACAACTGGTAACTTCAGTAACATTTTATTTTTTAGAATACTTTAAAATATAGGGCAAATGGTTACAAAATATGAAATACAACTATTTAAAGCTAGTTTTTCTGTCCCCACAAAAGTCATAGCTATAGTGCTGCTTCAAATTGTTGAGTTTGATTTTAACATTTAGGAACGGTTTTTTCTACACCTTAAAATAACTATTAATGTGACATTTTCATTAATATGTTTTTCCTTATCCTTTTAAAGTTGAACAAAAAATGCTATATCTCCTAATTACATGTGATTACTTCATGAAGTGCATTACCTACATAAAGAGCTTCTATTTTAAAAAAATATATCAAAACAACAAAAGTAAACTTTCATTTGATCTACTGTGTGAAAGAAAATGTAAGTGAACAGGAACCCTATAGAGAAATGCAGCTGGAATAGCATCTTGTGGTTGTTTCTTTTCAATGTAGATATGAGCCATGGGATTAAAATGAGGACTTGAATCAAGTCACTGTTGAAAGTCTTGTATCATACAACTAAAATACTTGTTAGCAATTCAAAGGCACGTCTGTTTGCTTAACTATGAAGTTTGGAAAAGTGCTTAGTGCAGCAGTACAATTTAACAAAAATGCATTTGTATGTCAGATATAAATTATAAAAAAATAAAGTGGATCATTTTGAAATATCTATCTATATATATATATATATATATATATATATATATCCGTATATATATATATATATATATATATATATATATATATATATATATATATGTGTGTGTGTGAAGGTCACCAATCTTCTCTGGGTTTTTACCCATGTTTCAGATACTTTGATGGAGGAACACAATAAATAAACAGTGATACAAAGATAAAAAAAAAAAACTATTCAAAGGAACAAGGCCAAGCTTCCACTGAAGCACTAACTTAACTAATACACATTTTCCTCACTAGCAAGCTCTCATCCAGCTCAGCCTGAGAGAAACAAACAGACCAATAGTTTATAAAATCATTGGCGTATTTCTTCAGATTTCAAGGTCTCTACTCTGCTCCAAGTGGTCATTAGCTGCAAGCTGCTGTTTCACTACAAACAATCAGTATATATGCACCACCTCCCATACTACAGGAGCATTAAATCAGGCTGCCCAGGTGCAGCAAATTACTTGAGCAGGATAATTAAACCCTGCAGTCCTATTGGCAAAAGAAAGTTTTGCAGAATCCGTGGCTCACATAAACCTCTTGGATAACTCAGTCAACTATATTGTTATTGTTCAGTCATTCAGTTGCGTCCAACTCTGCAGGACCTTATGAACCACAGCCTGAAAGGGGAAACTGTTCGCCACTGCCCCTTTGGGGCCCCTCAAGTTCATGTTCATTGATTCAATTCCCTCATCTAGCCATATCTGCCTACGCCATCCACTACTTTGTGTGCCTTCAATCTATAGTCTTCTCTAGGGAATCCTGTCTTCTTATGATATGGTCAAATATTTGAGCTTTAGTCTCATGATCAACTGTTTGGCTTGATTGTCTGTTGTATTGATTGATTAGATCTCCTTGCAGCCCAAGGGACTCTAAACAGTTTTCTCCAGCACCACAATTTGAAGCTTTCAATTCTACAGGCTTCAATTCTACAGTTGTCGTTGTTCAGTCATATCTGACTTTCAGTGAACATATCTACGCAGCACGCTAGGCACCTCTGTGTTTCTGGTTATGCTCCATATGGTTTTCATGGCAAAGACACTGGAGTGGGTTGCCAGTTCATTCTCCAGTGGACCACATTCTGTCTAAACCTCTCTGCTATGATCTGCCCATCTTGGGTGTCCCTACACGGTTTATCTCACAATATCATTGCAGTACACAGCACCTTCACCATGACAAGGTAGCAATCCAGAAGGGGATATACAGGGTACTTTCCTTTAAATAAACAGTCAAACTTCTCAATCTTTTTAACATACTGTAGATTTCTAAATTATTTTTTTTGATTACCAAAATCAGCATAATTACAATCAATATTTAATCTAATCTATTTATGACACGCTCTACATATTTGATCTTCAGAAACAAAATGTTTTAGATTTGATTTCTGGTTACAACAACCCTTATGGCACCTGCAGATGCATATTAATACAAATTCTAAACATGCTTCTAATGAAATGTATTGGTCTTACAAATAGGGGCAATGCTAAAGATCTGCTGCAGCACCTAATATTCCAGTAGTTCCTATAGCACTTATTATAAACATGCTGTTTCATGTCAGCCAGATCATCTCTTTCAGACTCCAAGCAAATTACAGAAAATCTTTATTTAGATGAATAACACTACAATGGACATTACATATAGAATTTTTATCTGTAATTCATAAATCGCCAGCAGATTTAACAGCACTGGACATTGAGAACCCTTCTTAGAAGGTAGCTTTTTTGTCAACTACGGTAATAACCTGGCAGTTTTGGCAGCCACATGCTTCCTTTTATTATGTCTATTATTATTTCAAAGTGATTTTTTTATTTTTTATATGCATCTACAAAAAAAAGGTTAAATGTCTTGTACTGTATTTTCTTTCATATCGGGTGTATACACAACCCTACAAGTGAAACTGGTTCCCATCATTGACCCATATGTATTTTTTTACCGCTATGACTTGAACCACAATGCAAAATGAAACAACATATGGACATCTTAAAAATGCTTAAATGCGATCCTATAGTGGCTTGAATTAAAAAAAGTTTTGGTTTGGGTAGAAGGTGGTAATATATGGTTAAGGACTAATGAGGTCAAACAAAGAAAAATCAACTCACACATACAAAATATTGAATATATATTTGAATACTTCAAAATAGGCACCATGTTTTAAGAATGTAAAAAATAATAACAGGTTCTAATTTACTAGTTTTCAGTGATATACTTCCTGATGTGTGAGAAAACATCACATTTGCAGGATATTTTGTATCTCAAACAATGGAAATCTGGCATCTATAACTGCCAGTACATGGATTAGGTCTAGTTCAACAAATGGGTTTGGAGAAAATAGAAAAGATCCCTTTAACTGGGGCTCTTTTCTATTTTCTCCAAACCAATTTGTTGAACTTTTGTCTATTTATCCCAGGGAGCACCCCTTGAAACTTGTATTTAATATCTAATCACTTAGAGCCACCACATTCTCTATGTGTAAACATGCATTAGGTATAACTTAATGCTCATTACAAGGATACAGAAGTTGTAAGAAGTAGGCTCAGAAAAGAAAATGGTAGCCCGCAGTAAAAAATAATTGCACATAAAAGGAAATAATGTACAGACTCCTTTCTTTACTTGCCAAAAATATATTATCAAATGTTGTTATTCATAAGACAATATAGAAAAAAATAACTACAGCGATCCTTTAAAGGGACATGGGACTCAAAAAAAGGCCAATTGTGACGTTCTGAGTCTCTAAGAGTAATTGGATATACTGTTTCAATATTAAGGACAGCAAAGGAGTCTTCTAAATTATATTCTTAATAAATTAGATGCCGACATTTTATTGTAGGAGTAAAAAGCAATCAATTATTATACAGGACTGTTAAGAAACTAAAGAGTCTGAATCAAGATGTCTTAATGATTTCACAGCTGGGAAATTAAGGAATCATTATTTACTGTTAATAAAAAGCCGCATTACATTTTTGATAAATGTTCCGGTGAAGTCTTTGTAAGATTCAATCCATACACAGAATCCATGATAAAAGAGATGTTGAAGATAAAATTAAACCATTGTATCTTCAAAGCTGCCCCATCCCAAATAGAAGGTGAATTCTATAATGACTGCTTTATCAAAGTCAAACATTTCAGAAATATTTTTTTTCAATTAACATTTGTTTCCCGTTGAGTGCAATGAAAAATGGAATCCTAGTTATTTTTTAAGACATTATATTATAAAAGCGGACTATTCTAATTAAGTCACAATGGAATGATAGTAATGTACTTTTATTACTACCGCAAAAGGATATGGAAAGATAAGAAGATTTCATGTGATATATGTGATTTATTGATGTACATTATAAAGACAGCAGCAGTAATACAAAATACAATAGCAAAGTGTGACTTATGAATTATACAGAAAATTGAAACCAGTTACCTGAGGCACAGGCAATTTTAGAAGACTTGAAAATGCCAATTATTATAGCGGTACAATTGACAGCAACGCACATTTGACTGATCAAGAAGCTGATCATGAATATTTCAAGTTTATTTCTTTTGGCTTGGTGAAACAGTGTCCGAGATTTGCCTTGGGTTTCAAACAAAGCCTTCAATTATGGAATACATGGCACATAACACGAAGCATATTATTTAGCTGACAGCGATAATGTTTTCATGAAAGGCAGTTGGAATTCTTTATAATAAGAATACAGGATCACTTTGTGAACTCTTGTACGAACATAATTTTAATTCTAAGAAAAAGTCAGGTGCATGAAGAGCCTGCAGCAAATATACCGCGGGGGAAACTGTTTAGCATTATAGCACGCATGAAATATATCCTACATTATCCATTTCTCAGCTTATGGTTATGGTTTCCATATCTGTTTCAATGTTTTACCTCATGATTTAGATGTTAAAGCTTTCATTGCACATTCACAACCTATATGAACATAAGATTCAAAAGATGGAGGGTACTAAATATGGAACAACTGCTATCATGTTATTTCCCAATACAGAAAAAGTGCTAGAATTATACCACTTAATGGAAGTCAAGACATCATTTTTTATTGAGTGCCAAATAATATAAATTCAAGCCATGGTTGGAAAGGCAATCTAAGTTAGTGGTTCTCAACCTATTTGTTGCCAGGGGACTGGCTGACTAACTTCCTAATCTGAGATGTATCATAACTAATTGTATTTAGTTTTGCCCTCTTTATCAGAACTTTTCTCAGAACATTATACACATTTTGTTGTACAAGGCAAAACATAAGGCAATCAGTGAAAAACATTTTAGGATGCTTTTATTGCATTTGTAAGTTTTAATGCTAATATTTAATGAGTACTGCAGCTAATCAGTGAGTGAAACGGGCCCTCTGAATCAAAGGTCCTCAAATCCAAAATATTTTGTATTGCCTACCTTTTCCTTTGAATATATGAGGCCATTCATTTAATTAGCTGACCACAGTGGCTGGTGTTCATTAAACCAGTCTCTTTGAGTTAATGGGTGTAAGCTCCATGTAAAGTGGTGTAAGTATTTAGTTTTTTCTATTCAAGAAATATCCACTATAATAGTTGTCAGATGTGAGTAACGCCAGTGAGATACGTTCTGCACAGGCGTTACTTACATGCTCATTGCAGGGAAACAAGAGGGAACTGCGAAACTGCAGATGCAAGGAGCAACCATGGTAATATGGGGTGCTGCAAAGGAGAGGAGAGCGAGAGAGGGAGGAGGCAGACAGAGAGGAGGAAAAGAGAGAGATAGAGGGTGAGAGAGAGGGAGGCAAAGTGAGGGAGAGAGGCAGAGAGAGGGAGGGAGGCAGAGAGTGTGAGAGAGAGGGAGTGGGACAGAGGGAGGGAGGGAGGGAGAGAGAGAGGGAGTGGGACAGAGGGAGGGAGAGAGGGAGTGGGACAGAGGGAGGGAGGGAGGGAGGGAGAGAGAGAGAGAGAGAGAGGGAGAGAGAGAGAAGGAGAGAGATTAGGGAGAGAGAGAGAGGGAGAGAGATTAGGGATTGAGAGGTAGATAGAGAGACAGAGGGAGGTTAGTGTATACAAATGGCAAAATAATGGACAAAGTGTTTTCGAGCTGGATAAAAGCCTTAGTCACACAGTACCTGTCAAGCAGCTTTGTTGGAGAACAGAGCAGACAGAGAGAGGTAGAAAGAAAGGGGTAGGGAAGAGGAGAGAGAGAGAGAGAGATGGAGGGAGCGGGGGTGGTGAGAGGGGTGGAGAGAGACAGAGAGCACAAAGAGCACAGGGAGGAGACACAGAGAGAAAGAGAGGGCACAGAGAGAGAGTGTGCACACAAACAAAGAGAGGGTGCACAGAGAGAGAGACATTGCACAGAGAGATAGAGAGAGACCGTGCATGGAGAGAGCACAGAGAAGGCGCACAGAGAGAGGGAGAGGTCACACAAAGCGAGACAGCCCGAGAGAGACAGCACAGACAATTGAACATAACATATGATACCATCATTTATGACAGGCAAGTTAATAGTGTGTTTTTAATGACAACATTAAAAAACATATGTAATTAAAATGTCTGTAAGGTCAATGTTAACTTGCCTAAGTGTTGGGTTGGGTCTCCAACTGCTTCCATGTTTTTTCTGGAAGTTATTGAAGTTATCTGGCAGCTGTTAGTTAATGTGTCACATTTTGCAGAGTTGAAAGGGTAATGTTAAGAGATAGGGCAGCTGTTACCTAATGTTTATAATCAGTCTACTTGCTTTGAACAAATATACTTAAGTGTGGGTGCTATTAAGGCTTAAGTAATAACAGTTAATGTTTTGAACAAATAAAAGATGGTAATATATTAAGCTGGTCACAGGTGCGAAAGAAACTTATTGACTTGCCCTACTTGTCAACAGAAACAGTAAGTTTGTGGGTGGAGTCAGATGTCTTTAATTAAATACTTTTTTTTTTTAAATGAAAAGTTAAATGATAAAAACAAGTTTAAGATATTATTAAAGTATTTTGGTAGAAAAACAAAACTTAAGCAATCACGTTAATGCTGTCAAGCAGTGCAGAACCCTTGCCAGGCAGAGGATAAAAGGTAGAAAATTATCTAAATTTATATATATGCTTAATATGCGAACACTACTTCATTTAGACTGAATGTACTGCAGGGCAGTTGACAGGTGGAGAAAGAGGGTACAATTGTGCAGAAGCGGGGCAAGCATTAATATTATATGCTGAGATGTCCGTCATCTCGGGAGGAAAGAGCTCCTAGAAACAGCCCATCTGGCTTCTATATTTAAAATATTTATTTAAAAAAATAAAATAATAATAATTATATATGTATATATATATATATATATATATATATATATATTTCATATTAGTATTGCTTCAGACTTAATAAAAAGAGGTTGAGCCTCTCGAAAGCTCGTCATTATAAATAAGACGTTTGTCTAATACAAAAGGTATCAAATTATAATGCAATACTCATTATTAATCTATATATATATATGGATTAATGATTACTAAATTACTATATTACTGGATATTCACGGCTGGTTCACTCTTCAATTACTATGGAAGATATTGCATTTAGCCGAATTAAGAAGCTACGAATTAAAAAAACAACAAAAATAACACAACTTAACAGTGACATTTATTTTTTGTCACAATGCAAGAAAAGGAATATTATACCAAATGGACTTAAAATCAAAAATCCACTAAGATTTACACATAACTCAATATATGCTGAAAATAAATGCAGACACACAAGTGAAAATCTAAGAAACCACCTAATACACCAACTTTATACAAAGAAACATCATCCAAATTTTTCCACAACAAGGGATATACCACAACATCATTAGACTGTAACAAGAAAACAAAACACATATTTCAACCCACCGCCTGGTTGTAACAACAAACTGGACAGTTATATAGAACTCTATCGCCTGAGAACTGCATCCAGTGTAGCAATACAATATAAAAGAGACTTACACAATCTTACTATCAGAAAGAACTGCCCTAAAGATTTTAAAAAACAACCCCGACATCACGATCAAACCGGCAGACAAAGGAGGTGCAGTTGTTATCGTGAATACTCAGGACTACATAAATGAAGCCAACAGACAACTGTCAGACAACACCTACTACAAGAAACTGAACCAGGACCCTACAGAAATATATACTCTTCAACTTCACATTCGCTAAAAATATACATCAAGAATTAGAACAACTCATCCCCACCAATCCTACACCTGGGACTCTCTACCTACTGCCAAAAATTCACAAACCAAGCAACCCATAGAGACCAATGCTTACAGGCATGATTACACCGACTGAACAGATATCTGGATTTGTTGAAAACATCATTAAGTCATTAGTTAGTAACACCAGTAGCTATATACAAGACACCACTTACTTTCTCAACAGACCTCAGACAGATTAAAGATCTACCTGCTTGTTACCTTAGATGTAGAGTCTCTTTACAGTGATATCTCACACAAAGATGGCATTGAGGCATGCTTTAAGTTTCTTTCAACAAACATGCAACAATAAATATGGCCCTGATATTATTGTTAAACTAATAGAATATATCCTTACCCACAACTATTTTTCTTTTAACCAAGATACATACCTACAGATGATGGGGAGTGCCATGGGTACCAAAATGGCTCCACAATATGCAAATCTATTTATGGCCAATCTAGAAGAAACATTATTTTCTGTATCCATTTACAAAGCATACAAATACTACTGTTACATAGATGATCAGTTCATCATATGGACAGAAGGAGAAAGCAAACTCAGAGACTTTCATAGTTCATTCAACACATTCCATTCATCTATAAAACTTAAAATGGATTTCTCTACAGAACAGGTAAACTTCCTAGACACTACTATATCCATCAACAATGGCAGTCTCTACTCATCTGTATATAGGAAACCCACAGACAGATGTAGTTACCTACATAGCTCCAGTTTTTCATCCCTCACACACCAAACAAGCCATCTGTATATAGGAAACCCACAGACAGATGTAGTTACCTACATAGCTCCAGTTTTCATCCCTAACACACCAAACAAGCCATCATCCATAGTCAAGCTATTAGATACCATCGGATTTGCTCAAACACTGGAGACTGTGATAAAAAAATGTAAAACACTGTCTGAATCTTTCAAACAAAAGGGTTACAAACCCTGTATTATTACCCAAAAAATAACCACTGCCATCAAAATACCCTGTAACCTGTTAGAGTACAAAACAAAAGAAACAAATTCACGTATACCTCTAGTGACCACATACCATCCAATTTTAGAGAGAATTTGGATAAAAAAAATCAAAGATTTACGGCCATTACTATTTGAAGATACTGAATTAAAAGATATATTCCCAAAACCTCCCATCCTTGCATTTAAACAACCACCAAACCTGAAACAAAAACTTGTCAGCATAAAATTGGCCAATGAACAACTGAATATAAAAAATTGAACTAAAAATTGTAACAAACGTGTCTGTAAATTATGTCAACACATTTGTAATGATGACACAGCCACACATAACAACAAGACCTATAACATCAAATGATCTTATTCATGTACATCATCCAATGTGGTTTATATAATACAATGTAATATATGTGACACAGGCTGTTACATTGGAGAAACCAGCTAAAGAATGCATTTTTAGGATGAATTTACACAGGCATTAAATAAGAAAAGCCAATGAAGACAGTTATTGTAGCCCAGTGGGACACCATTTTAGCCAGAATAAGCACTCCATCCAAAACTTAAATGTCAAAATACTCAGAGGAAAATTTAAAAACATCCAAGAGAGAAAAGCATATGAAATAAAGATGATCACATTCTTCAACACTAAAAGCAAAGGACTTAATATGGACTTGTGTTTTCTAATACTGTATCAGAATTTCATGTGATTTTTTCATATTCGACCATAATAGGCTGGCACTCTTGGTGAGATGTTTGTCCAACAGGAAAGATATCACTGTGGAGTACAGTGCTCTATTTTTTCATGTATATATTGATGTATATGTGTATATAGTATGTGTATATATGTTTCCTTTACTATGTTGTGTTTATTCCCCATATATGTATTTATCTGATGATGTCAGGTGCTGCTTCCACTCTCACTGCATCTGCTGTTAGTATTGCTTCAGACTTGATAAAGAGAGGTTAAGTCTCTCAAAACTTCATCATTATAAATAAGACGTTTGTCCAATACAAAAGGTATCAAATTATATTGCAATACTCATTATTACTCTATATATATATGGATTATTAATTACTAAATTACTATATATATATATATACTGTCTGTACAGTTAGCATAAAGGATTGGTATGGGAAGATAAGTGTATGCTGTGTTGGAGGCCCCGGCTATTAAGTGTTTTTTTTTTTTTTGCTGGAGGCCCTGACTGCAGAATAGAAACAATCCTGGATTTGTTCTCTTGAAATGTTTGAAAATATGACAACAGAGAAGATTTGCTGAAAAATAGAGGGACATGGTGAGAACAAAAACATTTTTTGTCCTTAAAGGTGGGACTGTCCTTAGGACTTCAAGGCATTAGACTGATTATCCCTCCAAAACAAGCGTCTTATAGTTTTGTGACATCCTGTAATTCTCTTAAAGTAAGATGATCAGACATTTCATTTAAGGTAGTATGTTTACGAATATCCATACAAGGTTGCTTTGGAATGGAAGGTTTTCACCAAAAAAGGTCAGTCCTGCAATATGTATTTTTTATAAACAAACATCCACCTTAAAGAAGATGTCATATTGCCTTATCTTATAATTGTGTATACAGAGATAGACACTGAAGCTTTCACAAGACTTGTACATGTCTTAGAGCCTTTTCTAGAGCCTCACTATTAAATCCTAAGCTGTGAGGTGAGTGTGTTTTCTGTGCAGTATCGTGTAGCTGCAGTTTGAAATCCTTCTGAAAATACAGAGGTATAAGGGAATCCGTGGGATACTGTTTTTGCCAATAAAGGAAATTAAAGGTGGTCAACATCACTTTGATCAGCATTTTGGTTCAGTTTCAGAAAGGATTTAGAAAAAGCAGCAACTATATATTAACCTTTTTCCCTATACTTATTTAGAAGTGCAATTTATATATTAGTAACATTAAAATTACCATTTTCAGAATTTGTACAATAGATAAAAGTATACCCTGTTGATCAGAATACTAGAATCCACAAAAACATTTAATACAAAGAATAATCATACCTGGAATATCAAAATAAAAAGCATGCATAGCTCATGGTGTAGCATTGGGGTACTCAACTCTCAGAATTATTACATAAATAAAGTGTAAATATTGGCACAGTCTGCAATTCTATTTTAACCTAATTAGGAAGCATTGCCTGGGGCTAAGCTACACATTAAATATGTTCTTCTTAGTTATAAAGTTTTTAGTTTTTTTTTAAACCGCACCTGAATTTAGAATATAGTTCAAGAATGGAAGTCTCCAAATATATCTCTTTCTCCAATGCCCTAGAGGCCCCAGACTGTGACTATGCAACTGATGCTTTAATGGTGTATATTAAAATATACTAGCAACAACTCTCACTTTAGGATCAACTGGTCTGCATATCGAGAGGTCTTGGAAAAGGAAACAGTAAGGGATAGATTGTATGGACATTTTAAGGCCATCTGTTTTTTTACTAAAAGTACTGTTATTGCTTTATAGGCATCAATTTTATTTACAATATAATATTTCTTATTTTTTGGTCATTGTATGAAGAAACAAATATGTTTTAAAATTCTGAGTCTGACTAAAAGCATTATTAGGCAGGAAACATTTCATAAAGTTAGCTTTTAATTTAAAAAAAATACTTGACCCTGATGCTTTGGTGAATGTTGGAAATGTGAGACGGGCGTTTATTGTTGAAAACTACCTACACCAAAATTTACCAAAGTCTCCAGCCCTATCTCTCCTCCACTTTCAGTACATAAGAATTGCCCTCAAATCATCAGGAGTCAGACACAGAAATAATGTTCTAATCGCTGACAGAATTTTCACAAATTAGGATTTTCTCCAAAAATCGTTTTATGTTTATGGACTTTTCACATGCTGCTCCTATTCTCCACTAGACTATCCTCCTGCCTTAAATCCTTTAAAATCCTCACTAAAAACTCATCTCTTTCACCTTCAATCATTTTACCTGACCCATACCCTTTAGACTGTAAGTTTCCGGTTTTCAATCTTGTTAGGAGCTTTGGTGAAAGAACTATGTATATGTGATTTCAAGCTCAATGACAGGGCCCTCCATTATTTTGCAATGTGTTAAAATTGTTTTTGACATGTACTTCAAACCTGTATAGCGCTACGGAATATGCTGTCTCGTTACAAATAAAGGATAATCCACTATAATAGTTGTGAACTTGCGAGTAACGCCTGAGGCGTTACTCACAAGCTACTAGTGCTAAATTGCAGGAAATATAGCAATTGCGCATGCAAAACATATTTGCGCACAACAGTGTTGCGCAACAGTGCAGAGTGCACAGAGCGGGGGGGGGGGAGCGAGAGAGAGGCAAGCAAATGAGGGACGAGATGGGAAGGAGTGAGGGAAGGGAGAGAGAGAGAGGAAGAGAATGGGAAGGAGTGAGAAAAGGGAGAGAGAGAGAGAGAGAGAGGAAGAGAATGGGAAGGAGTGAGGGAAGGAAGAGAGAGAAAGAAAGTATGCAAAGTGAGGGTGGGCAGGAGTGAGAGAAGGGATAGAGACAAGAGAGAGACGGGAGAGACCCAGATAGAAGAGAGAGAGAGAGAGACAGGAGAGAGAAAGAGATAGATACCCAATATAGGGAGAGAGATAGCGAGAGAGAGAGAGAGAGAGAGAGATAGGAGAGCGAGAGACACACATACAGACACAATACAGAGAGAGAGAGAAGAGGAGAGAGAAAGAGACAGACACAAATCATAGGGAGAGATAGATAGGAGAGAGAGAGTGACACACATACAGACACAATACGGAGAGAGAGAGAGAGAGAAATAGACACAGGAAATAGGAGAGAGAGACAGATAGGAGAGAGAGACACACAGAAGAGATAGACACAGGAGAGAGAGAGAAAAAAAATTATATGATACCGTCAGTTACTAGTAATATTAATAACTATCGAATTGCCCGTCAAAAAATGACGGTAATGAAATTGTAAGTGAGCTAATGCTGTTTGGTGAATAATAATCAAATAAATAATACATTAATAAATTAATATACTTTACCTATTTTGAAGTAATATATGCAAGGATTGTGTTGAAGAGCTGACAATCTGTTTTGATGTTGCTGCAGCATTAGTGGTGTGGAGCTGCTGTGTAAGCGTGATGAACGTGTGCAGTGTAATAGTGTGCGCGCGCGAGACCAAACCGTTAGCGTAGCTGTGTACTTCCGCATTGTATAAGTTATTGTTCTAAAATGGCGGATATGTGTGGTATGCGTCTGTGGCGGAATATCCGTAGCTGTTTTGTGGTGTTTCGCGTGTTTAGAGTGCTGTAGCCTCATTTTCGTTTTGTACGGCGGCCTCGCTTAGAGAATTTTTTTGTGTCTAAACTCTTTTATTTTGAGTTAAATTGAGGTGTAACTTCATTTTTTGAGGTCATGGATGCTCCCTCTTGCTGTAGGTAAGCTTTTTATGTATGTGCTGTGTGTATTTATTGTCTTTTTCATTTTTTCATGTCCGCGGGTTGCGGCCGATTTTTGTGAGGTCGTAATTGGTTGTAACGTGTCTTGTACTTTTTTGCGAGGGTCGCAGTTGCTGGCAAGGAGCGCCTTTTTTGCGAGGGCTGCGCGAGCCCGCAAGCGTTAGCCACAACTCACATGCTCACAACTATATATGTGATAACAACAACAATAATAATGGCCTACTCAGTGACTATCTTTGTTAGTTTGATGCATACTTCACAAACGTTATTTTTTTTTGTTTTTTTTATCTAGTGCTTTTCAAATCAAATGTATTTTTCTAATTCGTAAACAATGATTAGTGGATTTACAGTGGAGCATAACAACATTTAAATGATTTCTTAAGATTAATGCACACCTTGGCAAGAATTAACGAACAGTGTGTTAGAAGATGCAAAGTATATTTATAGGCATCTAAGAAACCTGGGGAAGGCTAAGAAGCTCCTGTGTGCCTGCAGCTGGAACCTAATCTATACAGCTAATGTTTGTGTAAAACATGAGAGACAGGAGTTATAGTGATAGATCATGACAGCTAGCAGGAGTCTTAAGACGTGAGAAAATAATTTAATAAGGACTTTCCGTGACATGTCACATTTTATAAACATATCACTGCTGCTGTCATACCTGGTCAGCTATGCCTCACTCAGCCCAACATATGTTAGAAGCAACTGGGAGATAAGATAGACTGCCATCTTTCTTGGCTTTAGTATGTCCCAGTGTCATAGCTTTTGGAAATTAATTATAAAAGAGATTTGTAGCAGCACTCAGCGTAAAATCATAAGATCTCTGAATATACTAAAGATATTCAGATGTTTAGGGATTTATTTTACCCGGCTGCAGAAACATGTTTATCACTGCAACGAGACAGACTGTGCTTATTGAAGAGTGCTAGATGGATAACTTTCTTATCGTGTAATCATGTAAGGCTTATATGTAAATGTTATTGTGCAAGTACTGATGTGGAACTGAAAATACTAACAAATGCAAATTGTTCATATTACTCACTTTTACTTAAAACTAACTTTTTTATGTAAATAGGAAGTTTGAGTGGATAAGCCAATTTCTCATAACTTTCCTTGAGGTTTTCACTATTCTGCAATGAATGGAGTGTGAAGCAGCACTTCAAGATATAAAACAACATATGGGGCCATATGTATTAAAGGGAAAAAAGAGCTTCTCACTTAGATTTTTATTTCCAACTAGAAGCTTGCCCGTCAAAACAGACTGTGTCACATGTTATGTTCAATTGTCTGTTCTGTCTCTCTGTGCACCTTTTTTGTCTCTGTGTGCTGTCTCTCCCTCCCCCCTTTCGTCTCTCTTACTCTTTTCCTCTCTCTTTCCCTCCTTCTGTTGCGCATTTGTTCTGATTCCCGCCACCGTGCACAACAGTAACGCCTCCGGGCATCTGGGCAGGGCGCACCCTGCAGGCGTTACTCACACCGACAGCTATTATAGGTGATATTTGATGGTAATTTGAAGACAACAACTAAAGAGGAAACGCTGTTGGTAGTTATTATATAGGATGATATAAAATTAGCCAAACAAAGCTGTAGGTATTGCCACTAGAATGCTTGTTTGTTTTGGAAGAATTAGCAGCAAAAAGAGAGGTATTAATCTCCCTCTATAAAAGTTTAATCATCTCATCTGGAATAGTTTCCAGTTCTCAAGACGGTATCTCTAAAAGGATATTAACAAAATAAATACTTCATAATCTTAATATGGATAGCTGAGATCAGAGAAGACAGTGGGGGATATACTAGAAAACATCAAATAAATTAAAGGAGTTAATACATGTCAGGAAGTATCTTCCAAAAAATTGGAATGGAAGAACAAGAGGTCACAGTTTGAAGTTGAAAGAAGAAGTAGTAGGTACTTGGAACAGCTTTCTAGTTGCCATTGTAGGGACTAACATATAAAATAATTGTTTGGTGATTATGAGAAGCTATATATGTTGCATGTTATTGCCAATCTCAGGAGTCGGAACTATGACACCTGTAAGCCAATAATCGTAATATCCAGGAGCCTGTCATCATGTGAAAAGATGTAACCAGTGCACAAACATAGTGGTCCTCAAGTGAATCATTGAAAGCTGTATTAACATCTATATGACACCAGAACTGAATTGACAATAGACAAAAATAGATAAATTAGACACTATTGGACACAGATGATTTTCTATCATGAAGTACCACCAAGACAAAAATAATGTACAGAAGACTTGGAAGTTCCACTGCAAATGAGGAAGAATGGATTGAGAAGTAGAGACTTTTGGAGTGTTATGACATTAATAAGGTGCACTTCACCAAAGATAGATAAGGGAATTGATTTATTTGACAGGGACTGACACAGTGGAATAACGAAAGTATAACAAGGTAATAACTGTAATAGGACAGGTCTAACCTCAATGAGAAGCTTTCCCCTATGTGCCTTACTACTGACAATATATATGTGTTTGCCATTAAACAAACTATTTTTATCTAAATATTTTGACTAGGTTTATTAACGTAATCTTATCTTCAATGTAACTTTTAAATACACTTCACACTTCACTTACTTTTAAGAAGCAAACTGGCTAACAGCCTGTCAGCTTTGAGAACAGCCCATTATTCCCTTTATGTTCCCATCATGTATGCCTACTTCATGGTTGTGATGAGGCAGTGTTGCATTCTGGGAGTAAAGGTTATAGTTCAAGAAAAAAAACCACTTGTTTGTGAAATATGTAACAAATTAGCAGCTGTGTATGCTATAGGTATACTTTTTGGAGGAAAAGCAGAATTTCTGTTTATGATTAAAGAAATCATTTTATGTTTTTTCACTTCATAAGAGCTGGATCATGAGAGTGTGTTTTCAATATATCAGTGGAGAGAGGGTGGGGAGAGGGAGAAGTGAGAAGCATTTGTCAAATAACTGAATAGGAGTGACATTGATACTACATCTCACATACAGGCCCAGAAGCAGACTACTTGCATCAGGAAATGCAACAATTACTCATCAGAAATGCAAATGCCCAGCTCCCACTCACAGCTTCCACCATATATCATAGCTGTCTCCAGGGTCCAGCAGAGGCTTGATAATGTATATGTTTCTAATTTAAAAAAAGGCTTAATTACTTTTTCCTTGTTTCAATTTGCTCTTAGATTCAAAATGGTCAAACATATATTTTTCACTGTAGAGTGGTCCTTTAATGTCCTTAATTATGTAGTCAGTGAGAAGTGGCAAAGGGGATTGTTGTATGCATATGTTTTTGCTTTATACCGCCAAGTATTTGTTTTATTATTGTTGTTATTATTATTATTATTATTATTATAATTATAATAATAAATGACTACATATAATAATTATTATTATTTAAAGGGAGGAATTATATGTTTGTCAAATTGGGAGAATCCCAATAAGTGATATGATCTATTCATATTTTTAAAGCCTCAAAATATGAAAGGAGTAACTTCTTTCCTTATGTAAAGGACTGTACACTTTTTGTATGATTTTTATATTTATTTTCAGTAACTACCAGTCCATTGAGTGACCCATTGATGATCATCTAGGATTCTAGCCAATTTATTGTTGGATTTAACTGGGATAAGATATGCATTCCTCAGCTTAGCAAATATAGCCCAAACTTAGCATGGTCAAATATGATTTATTTTTCCATTGCAATTGTAATTATTTAAATACACTATGATTTCGACTTTAATATTTTCAAGTTTATTTATACAATAGATATTAAAAAAGCAAACTTAATAGAAATTGCCAATTGAATAAGAAACTATAACTTTTCCAGTGACATAAACTATACACAAATAAAACATGAATTATTGTATTTTCCGATAAAGGTTTTGTTTGTACCACAAATATATATTTTAAAAGAGTATACACAGAATTTTCAAAAACCTATTGGTTTCCTTCTCAATAGTTTTCTAAGGAAAATAATTTATAGATATTTGAATATTCATTTGCTCAATACAGAATTGGGAAAATTATATAACAAATCTTTATTATAAATATATCACAACGGCGAAGTTAAAAACTGGTTAAAAAATCCAGGATTGAACACACGAATTAAAAGAGGACAAGATAATATGGGACAAATGAGAACCTTTCACTTCTCAGTGAAATTAGTTATATTATAATGTAATAACCCTTTAATAAGGGGGTACTCTTTATCCCACTTAGCAGTGTTGTGCCTTATTTTTGTATGTGGGTACAATTACTCCATTGCACATGTGCCCCAAACCTTATTTAAGTCCTAGAATAAGTCTCAAAAGTTTTTACTTGTTAGTAAGCAATAAAGATTGAGTGTTATTACTAATTGGAAGATTTATATCTCCAAAAAGAAAAGCAGATGCTTATATTACATAGTGAACCCCCCTCTCAGGTATATAGAGAGTAAAAATGGAATTCCAAGTAGGGGTTAAGTGACAATCATTAGTGTTCACTGCCAGCTATCACAAGCTGGTAGGCTAATAGAGCTGATGGACTGTAAAGTATAGGAGACTGTAAGCTGAGGTATCAGTGACAGAATGTGTCTAAGGTAACAAATCCTGCAGATCAACAATCGCCAGTCACATGCATAAATATTGGGTTAGGACAGGTAAGGGCACACAGACACTCTCATACACTGCTAGTACGCGATCACTGCGCGCTCAAACGAACGGACGCACGCAGCGTCGCACGCCTGACGCGTTTCGACGTCACTGGACGTCTTCCTCAAAGGCAAACACGGGTTGCTAAGGCGCCCGTCTATTTAACTGGTTAGCGTAACCATGGAGACCTTGTGTAATATCACGTGGGGTCAGAGAAGGGAAAACGGAGCTGCTAGTACTGAAAGGCTTATGTAAAGGGGACACAGCCCACTGGTCCTGTACAGAATGGCTCAAAATGAATACAAAAACGGGGAGAGAGTAAAATATAAAAGAATATGGTATAATGCAGGCAAGATATACAGTCAAAATAAAGATGGGAATCAATAACCATTGTAAAGGAGGTAATACTTATGAGAAGAGGAAAAGGGGGATAAAATAGGTAAAAGGAATAAAGTGAACTAGAGAGGGATATAGTAAATAATCATGATAGATATACTACATGCTACTGAACAGTAACAAGTAGTGAGAGACAGAAGGTATGCTACTAGGAGAGGAGAAAGATATACCCATGTAGAAATGAACATCCTACTAGAGTGATGTGTGAAGTGAAAAAATGAAAAAATGAAATATTATATATATATAAAGCAGAGTGAATATGTGATAAGAGGGGTAAATCTAAAATGAAATACTATATATGTGTATGTGTAACATAGCAGGATAATCCTGCTAATAAGTAATAAGTGGATATAGTGAAAAATTGGGGATACTAAACAGGATCATAGGAACTATGACCCAAAAGGTCCCAGCTAAGGGAGACTTCTCTATCAAAAAAGGTAAAAGTGGTGTGACAATACTACAGAGGGGAGGAGATGGCTATCTTAATAAAGTGTGTGAGGAATATAAGAATCAAAAAAGTGCATTGATGTAATGAGTGAGATTAATAATCTCTAAAAAGTAATCTACTCCAAGTTGCGGCCTACTAAAGAGATAAGTAGGCTAAAGAGTAAGTAATTTCCTCTAGATTATAAACAGGACTTATAGCTAAATGAAGGAACCCCTCTTAAATGAAGGAAGTGAACGTAAAACCTTCATTCAGTCCTTGTGGTGATAATGCTTTAAGTTTGTAGATCCAGCGTGCTTCACACTGGAGCAATTTTCTATCCAAGTCTCCTTTTCTAGGGCCCATATGTACCCTTTCAAGTATGGTAAATGTAAGAACATCACTGTTGCCTCTATGATAACACCTCACGTGGCGTGCCAAAGGTGTGTCAAGATTATTTTTGATCGAGTAGACGTGTTCCCCTATTCTTCTGCGTACTTGGCGCCTCGTTTTGCCTACATAGATCTTAGAACAAAGGCAGGTCGCCACATAAATAACGCTTGTGGAACAACAATTGGTAAATTCTTTAAGTTTGAATTCCTCGCCACTTACTGGATGTTGAAAAGACTTAGATGGTTTAATATATTTGCAAAATTTGCATTTGCCACACCTAAAGCAGCCAGATAATGGTCTCAGCCATGTGGTTTTAGGTCCTTGCTTTTTAAAGTAACCGTGGACCAACATGTCCTTTAAGTTTTTACCCCTCCGATAGGTGACCGATGGTTTAGGTGGTAGGCAGTCCTCTAGATCCTCATCATTTTTTAACAAGTGCCAATTTTTGGATAGGATGCTATGAATTCTATCTGAGTCATATCCAAAGGTCAAGATACATCTAGGTTGGTTCTCTTGCAAATTCTTACTTACTTTCATCTTTTGGGTATGTAGCCCATTGAGGAGTTCAGTTCTATTACAATCCAAGGCGTATTTGAATGCCTTTTTCAGGCATTTATTGGGGTAACCCCTTTCTTGGAATCTTTTTCTGAGTTTGTCCGCTTCTAACTTGAATTCATTATCCGTACTGCAGTTCCTTCTGAGCCTAAGGTACTGACCTCTGGGGATCCCTCTTTTTAATGGTAAGAAATGCTGACTTTCCCATCTTAGCAGAGTATTTGTTGCCGTATCTTTCCTAAATGTGGTGGTAGATACTTTGCCATATTCATCTTTATTGATGAGTAAGTCCAAAAAGGTGACTTGAGTGGGGTTAATATCGTATGTAAATTTTAGACCAATTACATTTGTATTAAGAACTTTCATCAGTTCCTCAAATTGTATTCTGGTGCCTGTCCAGACAACCAGAATATCGTCTATATAGCGTCGCCACAAGATGGCGTGTTGCATGAGTGACATATGAATGTCGTCAAATACAATTTTCTCCTCCCACCAACCTAACAGCAAGTTCGCATACCCTGGGGCACAAGAGGTGCCCATGGCTGTACCTTTACGTTGGTGGTACCATTTATCATCAAAGATAAAATAATTATGTTTGAGAACATATTCCAAGAGTTGAAGTAAAAAGAAGTTGAATTTAACTTCATTAGAGCTTTTTGTGCTTAGAAAGTATTTGACTGCTTCCATGCCAAAATCATGGGGAATACTGCTATATAGGGCCTCAACGTCAATTGACGCCAACCAGGAATGCTCTGGGATATACAGGTCCTCTAGCTGTTTTAAGATGTCATTTGTGTCCATAACATAAGATGGTAAACTTTGCACTAAATCTCTAAGATAAAAATCCACAAAGATGCTTGCATTGGATGAGAGATTGTTCGAACCAGATATTATTGGTCTACCCGGAATAGGGGAAATCTTCTTATGCACCTTAGGGAGGGCATAAAAGGTGGAAATGGTGGGACATTTGGGAAGAAGGAATGTGTAAGTCTGCTCATCAATGATTTTATCCAATTTAGCATTGTCTAAGATGTTTTTCAATGCTATTCTATAATCCTTTGTGGGATTATTTGATAGCACTTCATAGGTGACAGTATCATCCAAAATTTTTTACACATTTTTATATAGTCGTCATTTCCCATTAACACTATATTCCCGCCTTTGTCTGCAGGCTTAATTTGTATGTCCTGACATTTTTTAAGCTCATCAAGTGCCTTGTATTCATTCTTTGTGAGGTTATATTCCTTGCAAAGTTTAGAGTAGTCAAGTTCTTCAATTTCTCTAGTAACCTGCTGTAGGAATACCCAAATATTTGCAAAGTCCTTAAGAAATGGAGTAAAAGAACTTTTATTTTTCCATTTCTTTTGGTGCATAGTAGAATGTAATGGATCAGAGTGGTTTTCATTCAATAATGACAAAAAGGTCTGAAAGGTTTCAATATCCTCCTTGCTCACACCTAGACTCATATACTCCCTTTCTTGTTTATTTTTGTAAAACTTATGTAAAGCAAGTTTCCTAGCAAAAAGATTCACATCTTTGATATGAGTGAATTTATCAGTTCTAGAGGTAGGAACAAAAGTTAAGCCTTTTTTGAGAATTGACTCATGATCACTGTTGAGATTAAAATCAGAGAGATTCACAATTTGCAGGCTTTGATCATTAACTATGTTGTTCCTCTGCCTGTCTGATCTTCTTTGTTTTTTCTGTTCCTCATGATCCTTTCTGGGCCTCTCCTTACATGTTGGCCTCTTTCTAAAAAACCTTCATTATTGTAAGCAGTAGGTGTCCTAACATTTGTGAATGATCTCATCTCATATGGTTCTCTTCTATAAGTTGTATTGGGAAGTCTGGGCCTAGTAGTATGTCCTGTACTATCTTCCAGATCTGAATTTTCAAAATCAGAGGAGCTAATATCTGAACCTCTTGGTTTGTTAGTAGAGAACCGTTTAAAGATCTTCCCATTTTTAAAGTCAGTTTGGTCTCTCCAGAATTTTTTCTGTTTTCGTTCCCTGATCTCTTTTTTGAATCTATCCATATTGTCATTAAGTTTTTTGCAGTATACATCATACTCTGTCAATTCAGAGAGTTTATTAAACTCTTGTTGACAAAGTTGGATCTTCGGTTTGATAATCTCAAGATTTTGCTGTTCAGTTTCTATAATAAGAGATATCAGATCAAATGAACATTTGAGGAGTATTTCTTTCCATTTATTCAAAAAAGTTTCATTACTTAGATTTATTGCTGGGGTAACATTGACCCTAAGACCCCTGGGAACAATTTTGTTTTTCAAATAATTCTGGAGACTACTTATCTCCCATACTGATTTTACTTGTTTTTTCATAGTTGTTAATAATTCACTAAATGTATTTCTTATATCTTTATTGTCATTTAACAAAGGTTCTGATTTTAGTGAGAAGCTTTCTTCAGCCTCTTTCAAAAGTGACTCAATATCCATATTGGGAATGGTAGTATTCGACATTTTAAAGCAATCCCACCCTTCTCACAATCCACGTGTAAATTGATAAATAATAATTAGTGCTTCCAAGAAAAGTGGATTAAACCACAAAGTAAAGAACTAAAAATACAAACATAGGATTGCTAAGATCCCAAGGTGTCTACCACCTATAATGAAATCATTTGCTCAATACAGAATTGGGAAAATTATATAACAAATCTTTATTATAAATATATCACAACGGCGAAGTTAAAAACTGGTTAAAAAATCCAGGATTGAACACACGAATTAAAAGAGGACAAGATAATATGGGACAAATGAGAACCTTTCACTTCTCAGTGAAATTAGTTATATTATAATGTAATAACCCTTTAATAAGGGGGTACTCTTTATCCCACTTAGCAGTGTTGTGCCTTATTTTTGTATGTGGGTACAATTACTCCATTGCACATGTGCCCCAAACCTTATTTAAGTCCTAGAATAAGTCTCAAAAGTTTTTACTTGTTAGTAAGCAATAAAGATTGAGTGTTATTACTAATTGGAAGATTTATATCTCCAAAAAGAAAAGCAGATGCTTATATTACATAGTGAACCCCCCTCTCAGGTATATAGAGAGTAAAAATGGAATTCCAAGTAGGGGTTAAGTGACAATCATTAGTGTTCACTGCCAGCTATCACAAGCTGGTAGGCTAATAGAGCTGATGGACTGTAAAGTATAGGAGACTGTAAGCTGAGGTATCAGTGACAGAATGTGTCTAAGGTAACAAATCCTGCAGATCAACAATCGCCAGTCACATGCATAAATATTGGGTTAGGACAGGTAAGGGCACACAGACACTCTCATACACTGCTAGTACGCGATCACTGCGCGCTCAAACGAACGGACGCACGCAGCGTCGCACGCCTGACGCGTTTCGACGTCACTGGACGTCTTCCTCAAAGGCAAACACGGGTTGCTAAGGCGCCCGTCTATTTAACTGGTTAGCGTAACCATGGAGACCTTGTGTAATATCACGTGGGGTCAGAGAAGGGAAAACGGAGCTGCTAGTACTGAAAGGCTTATGTAAAGGGGACACAGCCCACTGGTCCTGTACAGAATGGCTCAAAATGAATACAAAAACGGGGAGAGAGTAAAATATAAAAGAATATGGTATAATGCAGGCAAGATATACAGTCAAAATAAAGATGGGAATCAATACCCCTACTTGGAATTCCATTTTTACTCTCTATATACCTGAGAGGGGGGTTCACTATGTAATATAAGCATCTGCTTTTCTTTTTGGAGATATAAATCTTCCAATTAGTAATAACACTCAATCTTTATTGCTTACTAACAAGTAAAAACTTTTGAGACTTATTCTAGGACTTAAATAAGGTTTGGGGCACATGTGCAATGGAGTAATTGTACCCACATACAAAAATAAGGCACAACACTGCTAAGTGGGATAAAGAGTACCCCCTTATTAAAGGGTTATTACATTATAATATAACTAATTTCACTGAGAAGTGAAAGGTTCTCATTTGTCCCATATTATCTTGTCCTCTTTTAATTCGTGTGTTCAATCCTGGATTTTTTAACCAGTTTTTAACTTCGCCGTTGTGATATATTTATAATAAAGATTTGTTATATAATTTTCCCAATTCTGTATTGAGCAAATGATTTCATTATAGGTGGTAGACACCTTGGGATCTTAGCAATCCTATGTTTGTATTTTTAGTTCTTTACTTTGTGGTTTAATCCACTTTTCTTGGAAGCACTAATTATTATTTATCAATTTACACGTGGATTGTGAGAAGGGTGGGATTGCTTTAAAATGTCGAATACTACCATTCCCAATATGGATATTGAGTCACTTTTGAAAGAGGCTGAAGAAAGCTTCTCACTAAAATCAGAACCTTTGTTAAATGACAATAAAGATATAAGAAATACATTTAGTGAATTATTAACAACTATGAAAAAACAAATAAAATCAGTATGGGAGATAAGTAGTCTCCAGAATTATTTGAAAAACAAAATTGTTCCCAGGGGTCTTAGGGTCAATGTTACCCCAGCAATAAATCTAAGTAATGAAACTTTTTTGAATAAATGGAAAGAAATACTCCTCAAATGTTCATTTGATCTGATATCTCTTATTATAGAAACTGAACAGCAAAATCTTGAGATTATCAAACCGAAGATCCAACTTTGTCAACAAGAGTTTAATAAACTCTCTGAATTGACAGAGTATGATGTATACTGCAAAAAACTTAATGACAATATGGATAGATTCAAAAAAGAGATCAGGGAACGAAAACAGAAAAAATTCTGGAGAGACCAAACTGACTTTAAAAATGGGAAGATCTTTAAACGGTTCTCTACTAACAAACCAAGAGGTTCAGATATTAGCTCCTCTGATTTTGAAAATTCAGATCTGGAAGATAGTACAGGACATACTACTAGGCCCAGACTTCCCAATACAACTTATAGAAGAGAACCATATGAGATGAGATCATTCACAAATGTTAGGACACCTACTGCTTACAATAATGAAGGTTTTTTAGAAAGAGGCCAACATGTAAGGAGAGGCCCAGAAAGGATCATGAGGAACAGAAAAAACAAAGAAGATCAGACAGGCAGAGGAACAACATAGTTAATGATCAAAGCCTGCAAATTGTGAATCTCTCTGATTTTAATCTCAACAGTGATCATGAGTCAATTCTCAAAAAAGGCTTAACTTTTGTTCCTACCTCTAGAACTGATAAATTCACTCATATCAAAGATGTGAATCTTTTTGCTAGGAAACTTGCTTTACATAAGTTTTACAAAAATAAACAAGAAAGGGAGTATATGAGTCTAGGTGTGAGCAAGGAGGATATTGAAACCTTTCAGACCTTTTTGTCATTATTGAATGAAAACCACTCTGATCCATTACATTCTACTATGCACCAAAAGAAATGGAAAAATAAAAGTTCTTTTACTCCATTTCTTAAGGACTTTGCAAATATTTGGGTATTCCTACAGCAGGTTACTAGAGAAATTGAAGAACTTGACTACTCTAAACTTTGCAAGGAATATAACCTCACAAAGAATGAATACAAGGCACTTGATGAGCTTAAAAAATGTCAGGACATACAAATTAAGCCTGCAGACAAAGGCGGGAATATAGTGTTAATGGGAAATGACGACTATATAAAAATGTGTAAAAAAATTTTGGATGATACTGTCACCTATGAAGTGCTATCAAATAATCCCACAAAGGATTATAGAATAGCATTGAAAAACATCTTAGACAATGCTAAATTGGATAAAATCATTGATGAGCAGACTTACACATTCCTTCTTCCCAAATGTCCCACCATTTCCACCTTTTATGCCCTCCCTAAGGTGCATAAGAAGATTTCCCCTATTCCGGGTAGACCAATAATATCTGGTTCGAACAATCTCTCATCCAATGCAAGCATCTTTGTGGATTTTTATCTTAGAGATTTAGTGCAAAGTTTACCATCTTATGTTATGGACACAAATGACATCTTAAAACAGCTAGAGGACCTGTATATCCCAGAGCATTCCTGGTTGGCGTCAATTGACGTTGAGGCCCTATATAGCAGTATTCCCCATGATTTTGGCATGGAAGCAGTCAAATACTTTCTAAGCACAAAAAGCTCTAATGAAGTTAAATTCAACTTCTTTTTACTTCAACTCTTGGAATATGTTCTCAAACATAATTATTTTATCTTTGATGATAAATGGTACCACCAACGTAAAGGTACAGCCATGGGCACCTCTTGTGCCCCAGGGTATGCGAACTTGCTGTTAGGTTGGTGGGAGGAGAAAATTGTATTTGACGACATTCATATGTCACTCATGCAACACGCCATCTTGTGGCGACGCTATATAGACGATATTCTGGTTGTCTGGACAGGCACCAGAATACAATTTGAGGAACTGATGAAAGTTCTTAATACAAATGTAATTGGTCTAAAATTTACATACGATATTAACCCCACTCAAGTCACCTTTTTGGACTTACTCATCAATAAAGATGAATATGGCAAAGTATCTACCACCACATTTAGGAAAGATACGGCAACAAATACTCTGCTAAGATGGGAAAGTCAGCATTTCTTACCATTAAAAAGAGGGATCCCCAGAGGTCAGTACCTTAGGCTCAGAAGGAACTGCAGTACGGATAATGAATTCAAGTTAGAAGCGGACAAACTCAGAAAAAGATTCCAAGAAAGGGGTTACCCCAATAAATGCCTGAAAAAGGCATTCAAATACGCCTTGGATTGTAATAGAACTGAACTCCTCAATGGGCTACATACCCAAAAGATGAAAGTAAGTAAGAATTTGCAAGAGAACCAACCTAGATGTATCTTGACCTTTGGATATGACTCAGATAGAATTCATAGCATCCTATCCAAAAATTGGCACTTGTTAAAAAATGATGAGGATCTAGAGGACTGCCTACCACCTAAACCATCGGTCACCTATCGGAGGGGTAAAAACTTAAAGGACATGTTGGTCCACGGTTACTTTAAAAAGCAAGGACCTAAAACCACATGGCTGAGACCATTATCTGGCTGCTTTAGGTGTGGCAAATGCAAATTTTGCAAATATATTAAACCATCTAAGTCTTTTCAACATCCAGTAAGTGGCGAGGAATTCAAACTTAAAGAATTTACCAATTGTTGTTCCACAAGCGTTATTTATGTGGCGACCTGCCTTTGTTCTAAGATCTATGTAGGCAAAACGAGGCGCCAAGTACGCAGAAGAATAGGGGAACACGTCTACTCGATCAAAAATAATCTTGACACACCTTTGGCACGCCACGTGAGGTGTTATCATAGAGGCAACAGTGATGTTCTTACATTTACCATACTTGAAAGGGTACATATGGGCCCTAGAAAAGGAGACTTGGATAGAAAATTGCTCCAGTGTGAAGCACGCTGGATCTACAAACTTAAAGCATTATCACCACAAGGACTGAATGAAGGTTTTACGTTCACTTCCTTCATTTAAGAGGGGTTCCTTCATTTAGCTATAAGTCCTGTTTATAATCTAGAGGAAATTACTTACTCTTTAGCCTACTTATCTCTTTAGTAGGCCGCAACTTGGAGTAGATTACTTTTTAGAGATTATTAATCTCACTCATTACATCAATGCACTTTTTTGATTCTTATATTCCTCACACACTTTATTAAGATAGCCATCTCCTCCCCTCTGTAGTATTGTCACACCACTTTTACCTTTTTTGATAGAGAAGTCTCCCTTAGCTGGGACCTTTTGGGTCATAGTTCCTATGATCCTGTTTAGTATCCCCAATTTTTCACTATATCCACTTATTACTTATTAGCAGGATTATCCTGCTATGTTACACATACACATATATAGTATTTCATTTTAGATTTACCCCTCTTATCACATATTCACTCTGCTTTATATATATATAATATTTCATTTTTTCATTTTTTCACTTCACACATCACTCTAGTAGGATGTTCATTTCTACATGGGTATATCTTTCTCCTCTCCTAGTAGCATACCTTCTGTCTCTCACTACTTGTTACTGTTCAGTAGCATGTAGTATATCTATCATGATTATTTACTATATCCCTCTCTAGTTCACTTTATTCCTTTTACCTATTTTATCCCCCTTTTCCTCTTCTCATAAGTATTACCTCCTTTACAATGGTTATTGATTCCCATCTTTATTTTGACTGTATATCTTGCCTGCATTATACCATATTCTTTTATATTTTACTCTCTCCCCGTTTTTGTATTCATTTTGAGCCATTCTGTACAGGACCAGTGGGCTGTGTCCCCTTTACATAAGCCTTTCAGTACTAGCAGCTCCGTTTTCCCTTCTCTGACCCCACGTGATATTACACAAGGTCTCCATGGTTACGCTAACCAGTTAAATAGACGGGCGCCTTAGCAACCCGTGTTTGCCTTTGAGGAAGACGTCCAGTGACGTCGAAACGCGTCAGGCGTGCGACGCTGCGTGCGTCCGTTCGTTTGAGCGCGCAGTGATCGCGTACTAGCAGTGTATGAGAGTGTCTGTGTGCCCTTACCTGTCCTAACCCAATATTTATGCATGTGACTGGCGATTGTTGATCTGCAGGATTTGTTACCTTAGACACATTCTGTCACTGATACCTCAGCTTACAGTCTCCTATACTTTACAGTCCATCAGCTCTATTAGCCTACCAGCTTGTGATAGCTGGCAGTGAACACTAATGATTGTCACTTAACCCCTACTTGGAATTCCATTTTTACTCTCTATATACCTGAGAGGGGGGTTCACTATGTAATATAAGCATCTGCTTTTCTTTTTGGAGATATAAATCTTCCAATTAGTAATAACACTCAATCTTTATTGCTTACTAACAAGTAAAAACTTTTGAGACTTATTCTAGGACTTAAATAAGGTTTGGGGCACATGTGCAATGGAGTAATTGTACCCACATACAAAAATAAGGCACAACACTGCTAAGTGGGATAAAGAGTACCCCCTTATTAAAGGGTTATTACATTATAATATAACTAATTTCACTGAGAAGTGAAAGGTTCTCATTTGTCCCATATTATCTTGTCCTCTTTTAATTCGTGTGTTCAATCCTGGATTTTTTAACCAGTTTTTAACTTCGCCGTTGTGATATATTTATAATAAAGATTTGTTATATAATTTTCCCAATTCTGTATTGAGCAAATGATTTCATTATAGGTGGTAGACACCTTGGGATCTTAGCAATCCTATGTTTGTATTTTTAGATATTTGAATATTCATCATGTGCATTTGTAAGAAGTTATCAGGGACTACATCTCGTTTTTTTTACAGAAGTTATTTATCCAAAAGCAAGGTCTTCACCAACTAAAACTTCTGTAAAAAATATGCTGTGCGCTAAAATAGAGCCCTATTCATTTGGCTGAATCGCAATTTAATAAGGCTGTTAGTCCTCCCATTTTTCTTTTGTCTTTAGATAGGCAGCAGTTCATTCCAGCCAATAGAAGCATGGTGACCAGTGTACACCCTTACTAGGGCCAGTATTTATTCTGGGGAAGTCTTACAATTAGTGCTTGTGTTCCTCCTGGCAGCTGAAAGGCGAGAAAAGCCAAGTCCAGTACACACAGCAATCACACTTTTCAGTGACTGGATTAAGGTACGTCTGAAGCTACTCCAGTCTTCCATGGTAGAGTAACTACATGTGTCCTGCCCACTTCATTGGCAGCTATTCTGGAATGTTTTATGAGCTCTTTCCCTCCATAGTAGCATTTCCAAAAGGTGATGCAAATGGAGCTCCTTCCTCGCAGATATTCTCCCAAACTACTATTAAGGGATCACAGTGATATAAGAGATCTAACCCAGAAGAGGATGGTTGTCTCTTGAGTGGAGAGAATATTGAAAAAATCAGAGTCAATCTCCTGGAAGAAGTGGGAACGCAGTGCACCCCTCCTCAAACTTCATCTTCTCTTGTTCCAGTCTTGCCAATGGGTGGCTTAAATTAGCTCACTCCTCACAGAAATGGGCAAACGGTTGGTTGGACAACCTCCTCTTCACTGACTATTAGCTGGTTACTTTATCATTGTTAAAAACTATATTCAACATTATAACTATCTCAAAAATGTGGTGGGGTCCTCCACATTTAGAGGACCCTACCACATTTTCAGTAAGGTATTACGGTGTCATATTAGTTTAAATCCTAATTGCTTTTCCAAGCAATGAAAGTGCAGCATGGTGCGATAGAGTAGCCAAAGATCCTACCCACAGACAGCTGTTTCATAGATTTGGGTACAGTCAGTGTGGAGGTGTTCAAAAAGAAGAACTGGTTATTCCGGACACATTTTTCTGCCAAATTTCCGTGGTGGAAGCTTAAATTTGAAAGAACGTTATGGACCAAAACATAAGCACGGTTTCTCCAAGACAGACATCAAGTTGTTTTTGACAGTTATGGAAACATTTGTAAAATATGGAGTGTTATACAAATAATATGCTTGCAAGAAACTTGTATATAAAAGACCTATTTCCTTTATCTGAATTATAAACATTGTACAGAAAGCAGTCAATTTAAGATGCACAGAAAAAAAGCACTAATGATAAGGTCTTTGCAAAACTGCAGTGCCTTCAATTCCATACAATTATGTTCCAACAACATCCTACTTCAAAGCACATTTTTATCTGGCTAGTAGGACTCTATTTAAAGATGAAGAAGTCTAATGTGCTAGCTGTAATTGTAATTTTAATGTAACAGACTAACAAGATAAGTTTTTCATAGCACCAGGGTTGACCGCAAGAAATCTCAGTACGTCAGCTGAAATACACTTTTGCTAGAGAGGAATCCACTTTAATGGAAGCTAAAGGCTGCTCCATAAATATGTATAGATGTGTGAATGAGAAGAACAAAAGGGCAAGAAATGGAGAGATCAGGGTTGACCGCATAATAAATTAGATATGGTATGCAGGCTTGTGCTTCCATTATAGTTTGTGACATAAGTACACATTTAAGTTGTTTACAAAATAATTGTCAGTTTAAAAGGACCACTGTTTAATGAAATAAAATATATATGTTTGAAAACTTTGTGTCTGAGCTGAGTATAATTGGTGGTGGAACTATTGCCGGTGCAGAAGATGCAAATCGCAACAGGGTAGGGGCTCTCTGCTACTAGTAATGGCTCTTAGTTTAAGGGAGGGTGGTCTAATCACTATATGAATGATCTGACCATCTACATGTAATTTTGACATTTTTATTGACCACAACAAAGTGTATAGAAAGGGGACCTACATTATTATGCACCAAGGCCCTTCATTCACTAGCTCTGCCAGTGGGCAGGGGAATGTCATCAAGATAGCTTTAATTAGAGAATACCTCTGCTGGACCCTAGAGGGTTCCATAAAACTTTGGCGGGAGTTGTTAAGTTAGAAAACTTTGCTTATATCTATTGACGGAATGATTGTGGTGTCATATTCAAACTAACAAATACTTTAGACCTCTACCTCTACCTTCTTACCCCATCACTTATCCACAGATAGATAAAATCACACCCCTCCTGACCCAGCTCTCAGATTTTCTCTAAAATGTTAATTGCTTTGCAAGCTGATGTTATGACTATATAACATATTTCCTTATATTAATAGGTTTTATATTTTCAACTGCAAGTGCAACAATTTTGCTATTAGCAATTCTCCGTTGACAGTATGGCCCACATCAGGGGGTTGCAGGTATATCTGGATCTGCATAATTAATGGAGGACATTATTACAAAGAGGACTATTAATAGCAAAATACTTCATGCTGAAAATATTAATTAAACTGACATTTATATTTCTGACCTAAAGGACCACTGTACATTATATATACCATATTTACTTGAATCCGAGCATTAGAATCAATGGCGCACTATAGTCAATGTTTAAACCCCTTTTTCTAGTGCGCAATCGATAACATTGCATTACCGGTAATAGCAAAAAGAAATGCACAGACCAGGACATACCGGTATACACCGCAACACCACCATCTCTCGCTTCCCGGCGAGTGGGTGACTGAGGCTATCCGATGGGCAGACAGCGGCTTTGTCATCGCTGCCGGAGGAAGTGGTTCGACAAAGACTGGCATTAAGAATGCCGTGCACTTCCTGCACACAGGGAGCCCCCCGCACACTGGCACGCAGAACCTGGCACCCAGAGAGCCCCAAGCACACTGGCATGCAGAGCCTGGCACCCAGAGAACCCCAGCACACTGTTCAGTACTGTTCATTGTACAAATGCATATTACATTCGACAGCAAAAATATTTTTTTGATTCATGGGTTCCAAATTTGAAGTGAGCATTAGATTAGATGACGCACTAGATTTGTGTAAATTTGGTATATATACTTGGGCAGGGACTATGCAAATGGTCCCACAAAGGTTTTGCTCTTTAATCCAATACCATTTCAAACACGGCTCCTTTTAGACATAAGCCTGCTGTATTACACAGCTTTAAGCAAAGCCCCGGATGGATTATGCACAAACAAGGAAACCTACCCACAGCAAGCTGCTTTGAGGTTACTGCCTCTGATCAGCGTGGGGCCGGTTCCTAGCTTGTGTAGCAGATTTGTGGGGAGGTAGTTATATATATATATATATATATATATATATATATATATATATATATATATATATATATATATATATATATATATATATATAGTAAATAAATAGCACATCTGTGTTCACATTTAAATGTCTACAGCAAGTTAAAAAACCTGCTTCCAGCTCAGAGTTCCGAGAAAAACAGCTATTACACTGCATTCTGGGAAGTTGAGCTGGGACATACAAATGTGCCCACAAATGCCTCATTCTTCAATCCGCAGCCATTATCAAATATTGGTCTCCTTTAAGCTTATGCATGCTGTATTACACAGCTTTAATGCAAAACCAAGGTTGGATTAAACACAGGCTGAGTATCCAATCCATGTACAGCTGTTTCAAGCCTACTGGCTATCATCAGCATGGAGCAGGATATCAGCCTGTGTTGTGGAGTTTATGAGAAGGTAGTTCACCACAACAATCATTTATAATATGGTGGGTAAAAGAGTGATAGAAGCCCTCCACCATACAGTAGTACAGTAAATAAATAGTACATCTGTGTTCACATTTGAATGTCTAAACCACGTTAAAAAAACCTGCTTCCAGCTCAGAGTTCCGAGAAAAACAGCTATTACACTGCATTCTGGGAAGTTGAGCTGGGACATGCAAATGTGCCCACAAATGCCTCGTTCTTCAATCCGTAGTCATTATCAAACATGGCTTCCTTTAAGCTTATGCATGCTGTATTACACAGCTTTAATGCAAAGCCAAGGTTAGATTAAACACAGGCTGAGTATCCTATCCATGTACAGCTGTTTCAAGCTTACTGGCTATCATCAGCATGGAGCGGGATCTCAGCCTGTGTTGTGGACTTTATGAGAAGGTAGTTCACCACAGTAATCATTTATAATATGATGGGCAAAAGAGCGATAGAAGCCCTCCACCGTACAGTAAATAAAAAGTACATCTGTGTTCACATTTGAATGTCTAAAACAAGTTTAAAAACCTGCTTCCAGCTCAGAGTTCCGAGAAACAGTTACTACACTGCATTCTGGGAAGTTGAACTGGGACATGCCCACAAATGCCTCACTCTTTAATCCTTAGCCATTATCAAACATGGCTTCCTTTTAAGCTTATGCATGCTGTATATATATATATATATATATATATATATATATATATATATATATATATATATATATATATATATCTACTGTATGTATCTCTCTCTCTATATATATATATATATATATATATATATATATATATATACATACACTCTTCAACACTAAAAACACAGGACTTAATATAGACTTGAGTTTTCTAACACATTATCAGAATTTCATGTGATTTTTTTTCCCCTCTTATATCATAACAGACTTAGCACTCTTAGTGAGGTGCTTGTCCAACAGGAAAGATATCACTGTGGACTACAGTGCTCTGCTTTTTCATGTATATATTGATGTATATGTGTATATATGTTTCCTTGCTATGTTGTGTTTATTCCCCATATATGTGTTTACCTGATCTGACCTGGTACCTGATACCTGACCTGGTATCAAATTATATTGCAATACTCATTATTAATCTATATATATATATATATATATATATATATATATATTAATAATTACTAAATTACTATGGGCCTCATTCTATTATCGGCCACAGCCGCTTCGGGGCCGCAAGGACCGGCCGCAAGCTTTCCGGCTATTCTATTCCCCTCCGGCCGGGGGTTCCGGCAGGCTTGCGGCCGGCACCTTGTTATCTCTTGCGGCCGATCGCGCCGGAGGAAAGCCTTTGATCTAAAACGGCTGCAAGGAAATCGGCTGTAAGAAAAGCCTGGTTGGTATTCTATTGCTCCGGGAACCTTGTCTGCAAGGCTAAAAACGAGCCGCAGCTTACTTGCAGCAAACAGGTCCCGCTAGCACCAATTAAGCACATAAAATAGCTCAAATAAAGCCATCCTGCACTTTGCGGAGTCTATAAAGTGGTAATCGGTGTTAGCAAAAATAGCACATAATTACACTATACTCAAATCCGTAAAATATTTTTTTTTTAATATACATGTAAAAAGTCCATGTAAAAAGTCCATAGGGCTTGGAGCACCTCAGACACGCCCACGCCGCAGCCGGAAAATAAACAGTTAATTTGAACTCGGGTTTGGGCTGATGTGCAAGCTTGAGAGTGGGTTACTTGTAATCCTCATGTCCCCCAATATGATCCCTAGCATTTACAGAGCTGTACAGTGCAGGCTTGAATTTATTTTTGACTTTGTAGATTTCTGAGCTTACGGCCGGTTCCAAGATATGCGGCCGGCCGTAAGGGGAGATCCTTGCGGGCCGTATAATTGAATTGCGAGTTAACAGAACCCCCGATAATAGAATGAGGTCCTATATATATATATATATATATATATATATATATATATATATATATATATATATATGTATAGGATCATGGAGAGTCGTACATGACTGAACAACAACAACATGCAATTGTGTAATCCCTTTCTTCTAAACCCAAAGTTAGTAAGTTAATTTTCCATATTTTGCTGTATATGGACAGGGTGCTTTATTTTCTCTCTAGATTGAGCTTCTTTCTTAAAGTTAGTAAGACATTTAACAACTAATCTCTAGTTTATAGCATTCATGAACCAAAGATTTTGGACACTACTGATTGGTAATTACAGTATCTCACAAAAGTGAGTACACCCCTCACATTTTTGTAAATATTTTATTATATCTTTTCATGTGACAACACTGAAGAAATGACACTCTGCTACAATGTAAAGTAGTAAGTGTACAGCGTGTATAACAGTGTAAATTTGCTGTCCCCTCAAAATAACTCAACACACAGCCATTAATGTCTAAACCATTGGCAACAAAAGTGAGTACACCCCTAAGTGGAAATGTCCGAATTGGGCCCAATTAGCCATTTTCCCTCCCCGGTGTCATGTGACTTGTTATTGTTACAAGGTCTCAGGTGTGAGTGGGGAGCAGGTGTGTTAAATTTGGTGTTATCGCTCTCACACTCTCTCATACTGGATATTGGAAGTTCAACATGGCACCTCATGGTAAACTCTCTGAGGATCTGAAAAAATTAATTGTTGGGACAGCAAATTTAATAAATTGAAAAGAAAATAGACTATTTTCAAAATAATAATAATAATAATAATAATAATAATTTTAAAAAAAGACACCAATTAAAAAAATAAAAAGGTTTTAAAAAAAATCAGAACTGAAAAGAAATCAACTAAAAACAAAGTAACAAAATAGGGAACAATTAAAAAGCAAAAAGCAAAAATACAAAAAACAAGACAATTTAAAAATACCAGAAAAAAAAAAATATATATAAAACAGAATAAATAACGTATAAATAAAAAATAAGAGTATTAAAAAGGAGACAAATAAAATATACAAAATAAATAAAAACATGAAAATGTCAAATGTAACTATGGATTGCTAGTCTGGCTTCTGGGGTTACCTTGTGGGGGAATTACTCTTCTATTTAGTTATACTGTCAAATGGCAATTTACAGTGGCAGTCTTTCTACATAACATAGATATTATCCAACTCCATGGCTTCTCCCACTTCTCCCATGTGTCTAATACTGTAAAGGTATATCTAAATTTCCCAGTTTTAACTTTTTCTAATCTAACACATGCTGCTTATATCAGAAACATTCATAATCCATGAAACATCCTTAAAAGTTCTAATCAATTATATATTGTACAAACATTTTGTCCCCTTAACAAGACATGTTCTTCAGCATAGCATACTATAAATTCAGTTACATGTAAAGCATTATTAGGATGCACTGCATGCCTTGCACTTTATGTTATTGTAGACAACCATTAATTGTCTAAAGGGGTTTCATAAAACACTTTAACTATAAAGAGAAGCAGCACACAAAAGTACAATGGAAATAGTATGACCTCAATTACTTTGTATGATTCATCCGCAAATATTGTTTTGATAATTAGTATGTTTTTGCCATTTCAAATACACTGTTATTACCTGTAAGTGATGGGGTTGTAACCTGTGAGCCCGTTTTAAGGCAATTACCACCATTTGTCATGAAACACAAAGAATTGCACTCAGAAATGTTTGATAATTATTATTTTAATAGGCTACATTGCTCTGTAAAAGATTCATATAATGCAAGTTTTCAAATAATAAGTATAGATAATTAAATATAGATAAAATATAATTGCTTGTTCTACACGGCCAATACTTTATTATTAAAAAATATCATGTTAATTCTGAATATTTCCTAAAAGTGCATATAAAAATATTCAATGCAGAAGTATATAATCAAATATGTAGTATATAAAACAGTACTACCAAAAAATAAAATAAAAAAACATATTAAGAGTGTCATAAATGTCATGTGGCCACTGGTGAACGTGCTCATTAGTGTGCATTTAGCCCTAATAATTTAAAACAATAGCATCAAATATAGAATAGTGGATGAACCTACAGAATGATGACCTCATGGCCTTTAAATACTTTATTTGCATGATTTTTTGACTATTACAACTGATGATTTATTTTATTAACCCTACCTGTCCAGCTTATTAGAAGGTCTATTTAAAGGTATATAGAAGTTTCTTGGTTTATATATGTGTCTGATAGAGCAGTATCAGTAGTGTATACAAATATTTTTTGCATGAACAACGAATCACAAAATAAACATTATTAGAACTTACCCTAAAGTTTGCAAATGTCTTCAGTTTTATGGTTGATTTTGAGAAGGAATGACCCTGAAAATCCAAGCTAAATTAGCATAATGTTCATAATGAATTTTATCCAATCGGAGCCAGCTACAACATTGTTGCAATGTCAGAGGATTCAGTCTCTGCAGCAAAGCATCATGGGATGTATAGTTTTTTGTGCACAGGGGAGCAGCTCAGTCAGTGCAGCTGTGGATCTCTGTGCTACTACTGACTGGAAGGTTAGTATAGGGTTAAAAAATGTACTTGAATGCCGTGTTTCTATTGGTTAGTACAAGGGGTGTTGAAACCATTTTTCTTAAAAAGTAAAATAAATCTGTATGTGTATAGAATGACTCAATGTAATGTATGTATCGGATATAAGCAGCATGTGTTAGATTAGGAAAAAAATCACAAATAGTAAAACTTCCATATACCTTTAAGAAAGAAATATACAGTGTAAGGTTTGCATTCTTTAATCATGCAGAAACATGGTTTTCTCTTTCTTTTAATTATCTTCATTTTAACTGAATGTTTTAAATGTTAAACCAAATTAAAAGTTACATTTTATTTACAGGCCACACACCCAAGAGCCTGCCACTCTCCCTGCAGCCATAGTTCCCTTACTTGATAACATCTAAGTTTTCTCTTGCAAGAATTTAATTTACCCTAAGCTTGTTTTTTTCTCGAACCGTAACACATCAGGACATCTTTATGTCCATGCTCATGCTGATACCCTTGGTTTTCATGGCAGAGATACTGGAGCGGGTTACCACTTCCTTCTCCAATGGGCCACAGCATACAGCTCCTGGTATTCCTAGGTGGTCTCCCATCCAAGTACTGACCATGCCCAACCCTGCACAGCTTTAGGGTGGTGTGACCTTTTGGTTTCCCGACAGAAATCCAACCATGGTCGCAGTGGTGAAAGCACCGAATCCTAACCACTGACCTACTAGGGAACCCTACCCTCAGCTACTTAGACTTTAAATTGTTAGTTACAAATATATTTGAATAAATCCTATACACTTGTTTTTTTATTACAAAGTGGTGGTGTGGGAAATGGCAACTCCTATAGAAGAGCAAGTGGAAATCTAAAGTAAGATCTTTATTATTCCACTGATATTTCATTGTGTAAATAGAAACATTAAAAAAGATATGGATTGCACTAGGAATATAATATACTGATGAATCTATTTACTTTTATGTAGTTTTATCTTATTAAGAAGACCCTAAAAAACATAAACCAGACCTGCTTGGGTCAACCCTCTACAGCTCATAAAGGCACAGACTCTGCTTTACTGATTGTGCAGTGTCTCATACCAACAGTGACCATATCTCTGATACATTAATGCTGCAGACACGATTGACTAATTTGAAGCACTGCACTTCATGAGCTGCAGAGGGCTGACCCAAGCAGGTATGATGTATGTGATTTTATGCAGAAAAAATGGTTTTAAGCCCTTCTTAATAAAATAAAGTACATGATATAAAGATATATTATATTCATAGTAAAATCCAGTAACTCCCATGACTTGAGCACCCTAAAAATCAAGCAATTTTTTTATGTTATTCTTAAAGAGCATAAAAAACGGCCTGTATGTTGAGTTATTTTTTTCTAAAGTGATTCAGTCATGGGAAATTCCAAGTGGTAGTTGCTCTATTTATATGTTAATGGGAAGCTCATGCATATTAATCAGCTGCTTTGCTAATTAGGATTACAGTCTGCTTGTCTGTTCTATTATTTTATCTGTCTGTTTGACCCCTATCCCACCCTTATCAAGTGCTCTGAGTCGCACATTAGCATACTGAGCCGCACATACAAGATCCTCCAAATCAATTCTAAATTTTTCAGAAATTATTTACTATAGAGAAAAACTGCTAGTACAATGTATAACCAGTCTTTGATGCTCTTTACAATGAAATCAACTTCTTGTTTGGGTGACAGAGCACCTTGTAAGAACACTTCTGCATAACAGATTTTGCACATTTCAGCCATTGTTGGGATTCTATCATATTTTGACACAAATTCATTGTAGGTACAGAATACTGGGAAAGCATTTCTATAAATCAGATAGATAAATCCAGTGTCATTAGGATGAGCAAATCCTGACCTATGAATAACTTAATGGTACTGTAGATAGATGCAGTTTGCTTTTTATGTAGGTTCACTGCAAGATTATGTCAAAAACCTTGTATTGAAGACTTTTTAAACGTAAACAGCAAAACCAGAATTAAGTAAATTAAAAGTCGCCAACAGTAAGGTGGCGAAGATACTATCGGACAAAAATGCAAAATAAGATTATTATTTACAAGTACATGAGAAAAAAACACTATAGTCAGCATCCTGTTCATGGAAATAAAGGGTACATTATATGACCCAGTTGGAAATGAGATGCCATTTTACGCAGCAATGGTTGACAGCTCCGAGTGCACTTCCCAGCCCTTGTTAGCGTGGAAGGATTTAATATCCAAAAACATGCTCTTCACTTTTAATTTACAGCACTATGCGCACAGGATGGGCCGCTGTTCCAGCTCACATTATCTGCTAGCGCACTCAGCTATGGCAGTTTATTGCTCCATAATGTGTCATTATTTCACTGTAGCCAAACATCACTTGACGTTCTCTACAATTTACTACAGTTACAGATATTGGCCAGTTGTTAAAAACACAAGGACAGAAAGATCTATCCAGCTGGAGAGACAACGAGGAAATAAAATAATACTGATTATAGGTTTACTAGCGACTTTCCCGTCAGAAATCACGGGGCAATACAATTTTAAGCCATGACAATGCTGTTTGACCCACAATGTAAAGTTTTTTCTACTCTGAGGACCTTCGGCATACATTGCGAGCCTCTCCTCTTGTTTACTTTTGCTCCTCTGAGCACCTTTGGCGCTCATCACAAAGAGAGATATATATATATTTTTTTAAAATAATAATTAATGAATTAGTTACTTAATAAATGAATATACTTGACCTATCTGTAACCGATATATCCAGCAATGAATAGCCTGAAGAGCTAAGTATCTATTTTTATTTTCCTGCAGCATACAGTGTCCAGTTGGACTGTTGCTGCCCTAAGGAGAAAGTGTCATCAATGTCCCAGCTGTGCATTAGAAATATGCTGCGTGCGCGAGGTCTAACCGTTGGGTTAGTTGTGTAAAGCGTCATTTTAGATTCGTAATGTTATTAGTTGCAAGTTAGTGTTGTAAAATGGCGTTGCTTGACTATGTGCTACGCGGCTCTCGAACATTATCCGTGCTTACTAACTGTGTATTTTTGTACCTCGCACGTCCCTGGCAGAAGTCGTAAGTGCCAGGCGATGTTTTGCGTACTTCGGGGTCGTGTAGCCTCGTTTTAATTTTTGCCACCTCCATTATTTTCTTGCTTAGCCAATGTTCAAGTGGCGAAACTCCTTAAATAAACCTCACCCCCAGACGTCCTGGCTATTTTTCTAAGTCCTGCGGGTCGTAATTTTTGGTGTCTAAATCTGCATTTCCTCTTTACGCGTTATTGTTTTTTTTCTAAGTCCTGCGGGTCGTATATGTTTTTTTCTAAGTCACGCAGGATAGTCATTTTTCTTGGTTGTTTTTTACCGCGAGTGAGGAGCCGTAGAGTCTCCACCTCCGCAGATGTGGCTCATTGCAGCCGACGTTGGAGACTCCACCTCCACAAATACGGCCCTCGCTTTGCAAGGTCCGCATTTGCGGCCAGAACTGCGTCCCTCGCTTCACGAGGGACGCTGGTCTGCGAGCTCGCTTACCGAGCTCACAAAGCGTGACAACGACTCAGCTATTTCAGCTATTAGATGGTTCATGAGAACAAAGTTTCTAAGGTTTATGAGATCATTGGTTTTAAGGGTTGATTATAACTCAGATTAACAGGATATAAAGTGATTTTATCCAAAGCTCTCTGCAATGTGTTACTGTTGCTCACAAGCTTATGCACTAAAAGAAACCAAGGGGTACTCTTGACATTGGAGATGAGGGGAAAACATATGAAATCACAAAAACAGTATAAGTGAAAAATAAAAATAAAAAGATTACCATTTCAATGTACAGGTTGAAAACATGGGACCATATTCTATTATGTTGATCACAAATGCCTGAAACTTGTGGTGTTTTTTTAATAAATGTTTAGATGTATTCTATTGACTCCAGCTCGCAAATTCCGACTGCAAGGCTGAACTCATAAACCCTGCCTTTTTTAGTCTGATTTCAATATTTAAGCATGCCCATAATTCTTCGACACAGCCAATAGTAAATGAGACCGTCATCATGACATCAGTAAAACATGGAGTTTATACTTAAGCTTCACTCAGAGACTACAAATTAATTAGTGTCGAGAAGTACATTTAGTGATCAGACTTGCAATCCAGGAATGTAGAAATCATTAAAATTAATTAAAGCAACTGTTCTAGTCCATTTGGGTTCCAAGTTATGTATTAACCCCTAAAGTCCCAAGATCCATTTCACACAAAAAAATATCATAATTTTTTTTTTAATTAAATATTTGTGGGTTTGAGACTGTTTTGCAATTCATTATAATGTATTTCTATGCTTTACCATATTTTTAAAGTACTTTATTGCATGTTTAATAGCTGTTAAGGCTCTAATAATTGATGGAAAAATGCCTTGGGAGCCCTCTTGAGTACTCGTAATATTTTTGACAGAAATGTGATACTTTTTTAATTTGCAAGTTTGAAAATATTTACAAATTAGAGCTGCAAATCTAATAGAATATCTATTTTGTGTAACCTTAATTATTTAGCACTCTTAAATCTTGAGCTGTACTAAAATGAAGGCTGGTTTTGCGCCTTTGGCTGGCCCATAGTGATTGTGGGCAAGGAACTTACAGACTGAGCAATAGAATAGGGCCCAATGTAGCATGCAGTTAAAAACACTGATTATTGCCACATTTTAATTAAGCTTTTTTGCCCATGCAGATAAATAGAAACAAATGTGACTCCTATTAGAGAACAATTGCTTGTAAATTGTATTTATTTGCTTTATAAATGTGTAGTTCGAAAGTGTGCTCTGCACCTTCAGATTGAGGACTGAAAAACATGTGGAAAATATATATTCCTTTTTGAAATCTTGTTATTTTCACCTAAAAACATCCCCAAAATACGTCACTATTTTAAACAAGACACAGCTAAAATTCTAATCCCCCCTCTCTTCATATTTGATCTAAACTACTGCAACTCACTCCTTGCTGGCCTCCCAATTACTCGTCTGTCTCCACTCCAATCCTTGTTGAGATTTACCTACCATAAACAATGCTGGATCTCCAGCATCTCTCCATTAGTCACTCCATTATCCACTGCTAATTTCAAAGCTATCACAAAATGCAGCCACTTATTAGTGTTATTCATAGCTACTGCCATCGAAGAACTTCAATTATCTTCCTCGGACTAAGATTTTAGGAAATGTGTCTAAATATTGGATAGTATTCCAACCATCTGCTTGTAAAAGATTATCAATAAACAACCCAGAGGCAGACAGGATTATAGTTGCTCTGATTAACATGTTTCTTTTTCATTATTTGCATATGACTGGGGTAGAATTTTTCTTTTACGTAATGTTTGGCAGAGCTTGATAGCTTCAGTAGAAACACTCGTCTGCCAGTTTTTAAGTACAGAGAAGTTAAATGTGGCTTTTCAATGTGCAGCTTGTCAATCAAAAGCTTTAAAATTATCACTGAAAGCACAGTTATAAAGTCAACCTGATTATACCAAATGTATTAGCAAGTAACAAAAGAGGTTGTTGCGACAATGCTACTTGAAATGTACAAAAGTATGTATAATGGAGTATCATTAGAAACAGGTGCAAAAGTTAAGAAATTAAAATATTCACTTTTGCTTAATCAATAAACAATCTGCTTAAACAGAAAAGTAAGCAAGCAATAAATATGGTCTACAGAATATGAAAAATATTGTTGATGTTGTTCAGTCATGTCTTACTCTCCATGACTCTATATCCATAAGCTTTTCCTGGCAAATATACTGGAGTGGGTTGCCAGTTCCTTCTCCAGTGGACGACAATTTGTCTGACCTCTGTGCTATGACCTGCCCATCTTGATATAGCTCACAGCTTCACTGAGGTACACAAGCCCCTTCACCATGATCCAGAAGGGGATGAAACCCATAGCAGACTTCATATCCTCACATTATTGCTATAGACATTTGTAATATTGCTGGAAAAAGAATTAGTCCACACATGGGCTCTAAATTTTAGTTGTGTAATTATCAAGAATGCATCTGGATACACTAATGTCATAGTTACTAAGCTAGGGTGTATTACTATAAAGCTGTGATATACAGTGGACATAAAAAGTCTACACACCCCTGTTAAACTGTCAGGTTTCTGTGCTGTAAAAAAAATGAGACAAAGATAAATCATTTCAGAACTTTTTCCACCTTTAATGTGTCCTATAAACTGTACAACTCAATTCCCTCCACCTAAAAGATTTCAGTTTGTTTTTCAATTGAGTTATACAGTTTATAGGTCACATTAAAGGTGGAAAATTTTCTGAAATGATTTATCTTTGTCTCATTTTTTACAGCACAGACACCTGACATTTTAACACGGGTGTGTAGACTTTTTATATCCACCAGTCCTACAGCCATTAGTCACAGAATTAAAGGACAAAGTCCTGGTTATTAAACAGCCTAAGAGATTACAATTTGGCACCATTACATTAGGAATCCAGATAAGTCAATCTGAGAATCATATTACTTTATTACCAGTAAAATATGCATTTACATTAAATGAGGATTCCTATAACTCTATGTCAGTTAAAGATACAACACTTCCATTGTTATCAGAGTCCCAAAAAGCTGTAAACTGCAACTGGCATTTATCTAAAATATAGAAGCATAGGCTATATCCATTAGTTCACATGTACCAGTCTCAGAACATTTTTGCATCTTAATAAATAATCCCAGTGGGGCATAATGTGGTTAAATTATGCAGAGATAAATACTTGTGTGGGAAATTAAGGATTAAACTAGAATAAATTAATTATGAATGTTTACTATAAACTCGACTTTACACAATATAACAGGTTAATAGGTGCATTTCCCTCCTGTACAATTATTTTCATGGCAAATTCCTGAAACAGATTTATTGGATACTGAACGAAATCCAGGTAACGATACAATTTACAAATATCTGATTGAAATGATTGCTTTAATCTGTAGTTTATAAAAATGCAATGTATGTGACAGGTGAGTTCAGTACTCAGAAATAAATGTAATATGTTAAAAAAAAAAACACTTACAAATCATCAAATACAGGTGACCAAAAAAAAAACACTTACAAGATGGGTAATCAAGTAATGTAACTATTTACGAATTGGGCAAATATCAAAGTCTGTGAAAAATAATTTATATTATATTTTCATAACCCAACTTCACTGCCATATTTTCAGCTTTCCGTTGCTTTGCCCTCATGTTCTCTTGCCATGAAAAAGTAGCTTTTCAAAAGAAGTATTGAAGGTAAATGAGCTGTGTTTATATATATATATATATAATACAAGTACTCCTTTTAGATGAATGCATTTATCTTTAAAGATTCATGTATCTAATTTTTCAAGATTCACTCAACACTGGGTCGCTACCAGATGACTGGCGAAAAGCTGATGTGATACCTATATTTAAGAAGGGAGCAAGAGCAAATCCGGGGAATTATAGACCAGTGAGCCTCACTTCTGTAGTGGGAAAGTTTTTAGAAGGGTTAATAATGGGTAAAATATATAGCAATATGTCTTTTTGAATCAGATTATAAAGCAGTAGTCAACATGGATTTATGAGGGATAGGTCATGTCAAACAAATCTAATTAGTTTCTATGAGGAGGTAAGTAGGAACCTGGATCAAGGCAACTCAGTGGATGTAGTCTTTTTGGGTTTTGCAAAGGCTTTTGATACATAAGTAAAAAAGCACACTAATAAATATAATTGCAATTGGTTGTTAGGTGGAAGTGTTAAACAACTTGCCGATTTCGGTATTCAAAGCATCTTGATGAGCAAAAAATCCTTTGGCACTCAACGCTTCCTTGATACTCATTGCGCTTGCTAAAACCAATTTACATTATTCTTATGGGAGTTTGGTACTCATCGTTTTCGACACTCGTAGTGCCTTCTGGGTCCAAGGACCACAGTGGGGATGATAAACTAGAATCACATGTCCGACAGGATAAATGATAATAGTCACAGATTAATTGTTAAGGTCTGTATCATTATATATATTTATATCAGCTGGGCAAGCTCATCTTCATTACCAACCCCTACTGTGAGAGTTAATAATGGCCCTAGATTAGGAAAGTAAAAGAGAGATGGAGATCTTGTATAAATCATATATGTTTAAAACACCTGGATTTAAAGCGTCAATTATATAACATTTTCAGTGAGGGCTGTGTGAAGTATTCTCTGCTAAGGCTAAGGGAATCATTGTACTGGTGGTACCATGTTCAGATCTGGGTATATTAACTGTAATATAGATTGTAGGTTGCATTCGATTATGGGTAACAGCTTGCTATAGTGGTAAAATTCATGTTAAACGTGTCTGATATGTGTATGTATTGTTTTATAAATAGTTTTGTTATAATTCAAGGTATACTGTGTGACCTAGTCTAAGGAGGTGGAATCAAATTATTGTTCGCAAAGGCAAATATAAGAGTTCTCTGTGGATTTTGAAAATGCTTCAAAAGGGCACAGTTTATTATTGAAGGCCTTCTGTGTAAAAAATGATAAACAATCAGCTTATTAAACATCACATGAGAAATTAGGTTAATTTGGCCTACTGATCTAGTGATCTTAATTATGTAACCAAGTATTATTGTTTAAGATCACTGTGTTTAATTCATTTTTGTTAATGTATTTAGTTAACATTGCATCCTATAAATAAGACTGAGGTGGTAGAACTATGTTTTCTTTCCTAGACACTGAGATTTCCATGCTCCGTTTGGGGCTGCCTGATCTACAGACAGGCTGACTCGTGAAATACTTAGTGTTATTGTATTTCATGTTTTCTCGGTAGACTGATAAGGTAACCCTCAAGTGTCCATGAATGTCACATCCGGGAACAGTGGTCAACGGATTAACAGTTGACTACACGGTTTGTTTATTTGATCTCATCACCACTTCACCATTTCCCCAAGCAAAAGTCACAGAATTAAAGGCAAAATGACAGAAAGGCACTGTCAGTGTTGTAAAGAGCCCATAGAGTTGTCATTCCTCTAAATGCATCATTTATTTTTACTTGGCAACACAAACCGTACTGAATATTATAATTCGTATTAATAATAATATAGATTTACTTTAAATAAAGCCTGTAGAAATATTATCACGACCCAGAGACAAGGGTACACAAGCACCCCAAGACTCTCCCTCTAGGTTGTGACTTTTGTGTTCAATGTCTCAGCGCCCAGCAATTCAATTAAGATCAGGAGATCATTCATGGAGAGGCAGACAGACACAATCAGACCTTTAGTTAGGATACAAGAAGGACACATGCACCTTTGCTTCGTGCAGACAGCTTTTTTCCCCCCAAACATATCTTTTAAAACCAAACAATAACACCCACATGGCCCCATTAGGCCAAGTGCCTCTTAGCCAATTAGCAATAGCTTCTTTGATCCTAACCCCCTTGATGAGACTGCATTATTCCACAAGGTGACTAACGAGCCTTGTATCCTGTTTTACAAGCTGTACTTATAAGGAACAATGTAAATGACCCTGGTATACACATCAAAGAGGCCACATATTCAACATATTCAACACAGGGTTGATGGCTAAGGCTATCCTTCCCCCATCATCTCTAGGTCCTGTTGCCTCTCTCCACTGAAACATCTGCCTGAGAGGGGGTCCAATTAGCAGGTCATTGTCACTTAATTCTTAAGACACTGTTGAAGTATGTTTTACGTATACTTATTACTTACAAATGCTGCTAGCCCTTTTACAAAATACATCCTTTCAACCAGTAATATTAAGCAAGTCACTAGCACAGAGCACATTTTGAACACACATCATTTCTTTAAATATTACCCATACAAACAACTTGTCACATTCCTTAGCAAGTCCCATGTCCATTAAAGTATTTAGCACAGCAGCAGGGGTTACAAATAACAGAACCCATGATTCAGGTACCAGGTTCCCCTCAGGGGCCACAATAGTCCATAGTCCAAAAAGTTCTGTGATGGGCATGACAACTATATTATTCCTGTAAATGTATATAACTTATAGCTACATAACATGGTCACTGATTATCAGTGTTTCAAAACTCCAATATTATTCAATTACACTGCAATGTAACAGTTATCTAAAATACACAGTCATACAATACATCCATTAGCTTCTATTGTACCAATCTGGGAACTGCCCCAAAGCAACTCTAAATGAATCTAATCAACAATTTTGCAGCTTAATAAATAATCCCACTGGTAGCATAATGTGGTTAAAGTACATAGAGATAAATACTTGTGCGGGAAATGATGGTATAAACTATAAAATTAATCACCAGTATTTAACTATAAACTATACTTTGACATTATAATAGGATAAGTACATTTCCCACCTGTACAGTTTTCCTCATGACAAATTTCCGAGACAGAATTCTCTGGACAATATAGCAATGCTTAAATAACAACATTTTAAATTGTATTTTATAACCTAATTTCATAATCAATTATTTATGTTATATTTGATCTTGTCCTCATATTGTCTGATGATAACAAAATTAACTTTTCAAAAATAGTGGACAGATATAAAAAGAAGGATGCAAGGTAAACTAGTTGCACATATCTATCTATAAGAAATAATGCATTCTATCTTTCAGGTTTAAAGGGACTCTTTAGGCAAAATATTTTGTTTTATATAATAAATGTTTTAACTGGGTTACTGAATTCATTTTACCCTCCCAATGTAATTTTTATTAAAAATCTACACTTCAGCTACTTCGAATAGGTAAAAATATTAGTAAAATATTCTCAGATTCTAGAGCAATAAATGATCAGCTTCTGGAACCTCCCTTTGTCTGTTCACTCTCATGCAGGCTGCCATCTTTCATATCTGTTACCTAAGGTCATGCCCACAGGGGAGGAACATCACATGAACAGAATCATACTTATGCAAGCAGACAGTGACATGCTGTGTGTCTCGAGCAGCATGAAACAATGATAGCACAAAGCCCTCCCCCATTAGCTTACTGGGGTGAAAGCTGGCAGAAGACCGTAAGAGAGCTTCCAGAAGCTGAAAATGAAATAGCTTTTTGTGTTGTTATTTGCCATTAAATCTATGTGACTATTGTAGGAAAACAACCAATATTCAGTTTTAGGTTTCTCACAAAATATCAACATTTTAATTATAATACATTGAAAAGTAGTGATACTTACATCTTAGGGGGATCATAACAGTACAGGGGTGCTTTAAGTTAAATACTAGACCAGAGGCTTGTTAAAATATACATTTAAAAGGCTGCTGACAGTATAATATGTTTCAGTTATAAAGTAAGCACTTATAAGAAGCAGCAAAATGCTAATAAAAATAATTTTAAAACGTGTAGCAGGTAGGTGGCACAACCCACTCTTTCCATTGACACTCAATGGGAAGACTCCACATATTTCCCTTGGCAATGCAAAGAGCCAAGTAAGAGCTGTGCTCCTGCATATAATCATTCATACAGATACAGAGCATTCCCTCTTGAAAATAAATAAGTTTGACCAATGACTTCAGCTAATGCCTGACCCACTTGATCAATGACCACAAACAGAGTACTGTTCCACCACTGCAATTCTTTTAAAATGTTGACTATAATAGGTGGAGTGTTAAACACTGTAAAAAATTTTTTAACATGTTGTGTAGTCATTCAATCATGTTTTACTCTCCATGACCCTATGAACCGCAGCACGCTAGGCACATCTGTCAGCCACTGCCACTATGAGCTCCAAGTTCATGTTCATCTATCCATCTTCACCTCTGTTATCCCCTTCTTCATGCACCTTGAATCTTTCCCAGCATCAGAGTCTTCTCTAGGGAATCCTACGTTTTCATGACATGGCTAAAATATTTAAGCTTCAGCCTCATGAACAAACGTTAAAATGAACAATTCAAAGGTATCAATTGTAAGATGGTCGTACTTCTTTATGGTCCAGCTCTCACATCTGTATGTTACTACTGGGAATACCATAGATCTAACTACCGTATATATTCGAGTATAAGCCGAGTTTTTTTAGAGGAGGGGTGAGGATGGGGGGTTGAGGATGAGGATGGGGGGTTGAGGATGGGGGGGTTGAGGAGTGAGGTTGAGGGGGGTTGAGGATGGGGGATTGAGGAGGGAGGATGATGAGGGAGGTAGAGGAGGGGGTTGAGGATGAGGAGGGAGGTTGAGGATGAGGAGGGAGGTTGAGGATGAGGAGGGAGGTTGAGGATGAGGAGGGAGGTTGAGGATGAGGAGGGATGTTGAGGATGAGGAGTGAGGTTGAGGAGTGAGGTTGAGGAGTGAGGTTGAGGAGGGGGTTGAGGATGGGGTGGTTGAAAAGAGGGTGGTTGAGGATGGGGGGTTGAGGATGGGGGGTTGAGGATGGGGGGGTTGAGGATGGGGGGGTTGAGGATGGGGGGTTGAGGATGGGGGGTTGAGGAGGGGTGAGGATGGCGGGTGGAGGATGAGGATGGGGTTGAGAGGGGAGGATGAGGATGGGGGGTTGGGGAGTGAGGTTGAGGATGGGGGGATTGAGGAGGGAGGTAGAGGAGGGGGTGAGGATGAGGATGAGGAGGGAGGTTGAGGATGAGGAGGGAGGTTGAGGATGAGGAGGGAGCTTGAGGATGAGGAGGGAGGTTGAGGATGAGGAGGGAGGTTGAGGATGAGGAGGGAGGTTGAGGTTATGGAGGGGGGTTGAGGATGGGGGGTTGAGCATGAGGAGGGAGGTTTAGGATGAGGAGTGGGGTTGAGGAGGGAGGTTTAGGATGAGGAGTGGGGTTGAGGAGGGAGGTTTAGGATGAGGAGTGGGGTTGAGGGGGGAGGTTTAGGATGAGGAGTGGGGTTGAGGAGGGTGGTTGAGGATGAAGAGGGAGGTTGAGGATGAGGAGGGAGGTTGAGGAGGGGGTTGAGGATGAGGAGGGAGGTTGAGGATGAGGAGGGAGGTTGAGGAGGGGGGTGAGGATGAGGAGGGAGATTGAGGATGAGGAGGGAGGTTGAGGAGGGGGTTGAGGATGAGGAGGGAGGTTGAGGTTATGGAGGGGGGTTGAGGGTGGGGGGGTTGAGGAGGGAGGTTGAGGATGAGGAGGGAGATTGAGGATGAGGAGTGGGGTTTAGGAGGGAGGTTGAGAATGAGGAGGGGGTTGAGGAGGGTGATAAGGGAGGGGGAAGAGACACAGGGAAGGGAGAGGGGAGAAGAGACACAGGGAAGGTAGAGTGGAGAAGAGACAAGGGAGAGAGAGGGGGGACACAGAGGGCACAAGAGGGACACAGGGGGCAGCACATTTCCCACCCTCGGCTTATACTCAAGTCACTCATTTTACCCAGTATTTTGTGGTAAAATAGGTGCCTTGGCTTTTACTCGGGTCGGCTTAAACTCGAGTATATATGGTATGTGGACCTTTTTTAATAGTGTATTATCTTTACTTTTTACTAGCTTGCCATAGCTTTCCTCACTAGAGGCAAAGGTCTTAATTTCATGTCTGCAGTCACCATCTGAAGAGATCTTGGATGCCGCCCAGGAAAATAAAATCTGTCACTGCCTCCACGTCTTCCCCATCTATTTGCCAGAAACCGAGATTGCCGTTTGCCATGATCTTCATCTTTTTTAATGTTGATCAGCAGTCATATATTTTACAGATTACATTCTGTCTGCAAATATAAGCTAAAACCTTTTACTTTAAAATGTTTAGTGTAGTTATAGATTACATGTTGCTTGCTTTCGGTGCTGAAGGGGTTATTACTTAGATGATAAAGAATACACAAGAATCTTACTGTTCTTTTTATCTATTCACATATGCCTGCTATGAATTATGTTTTATCTTTGTCTTAAATGCAAGTAATTTTGTGTGAGCCTCAGGAAAAGACAATTTAAACTGAAATAAATGTCTGTGTTAAAAAATCTAATTATGTAAGTTTGTTATCTTTAAAAAATCAGAACTTTTCAAATTCAGGCTAAATAAATTATTTATATCAATCATGTTATAGCAAGATACAGACACTGAAAGGAAGAGGTTATGCCCTTTCTGCAAATAATTTAAGAATTTCTGCAGAATATACTGCAGTACTGGAGCTGAGACATTTTGTTCAAGCACTGTAGTTCATATACCACCTAAGACTATAATATAGGAATATAGAAATGTCATAAATTAAGCCATATGTTCCTGAAAAAATATAGTTACAATACCATACCTCCCAACATAGGCACTGTGTTTCTTTGCTTGTGCACTGTGCCTGTGTTAGCTGAAGTGTGTGACTTGTGTGGGTGCTAATTTGCTGTGTGCACTGATTAGTGTACAGGTGAGTAGTCAAAATTTCATTTAAACATGTGAAGCAGCGATCTTGTGAGCTTGTGAACAGTTATAGTGTCAAGTGCAGTTCTAGTATAAGTGTGGAAGTTTAAATACAATTAGGGAGTTTAAAGAAAAGGGGGCAAAGGGTAAAGGAGAAAAGGGAAAGAAAAAAAAGTTTTTTTTTAAATGAAGCTTTCTACAAATATATTCATTTTTTCCACTGTAATTTGTAATTGGTAATTATAAGTCAGTCTAGTGGCAACCTCACTTGGTGTACACCCTGCCACATGTATGTACTGCGGCAACAGCTGATCCAGGGTCCATACAGTGAGGAGAAAAAGTATTTGATTCCTTGCTGATTCTGAACATTTGTCCACTGACAAAGAAATGGTCAGTCTATACTTTGAATGGTAGGTGCACTTTAACAGTGAGAGACAGAAAAACAAAACTCAAAACAAGACAAATGCATGTCAAAAAAGTTATAAATTGATCTGCAGATCAATAAATGAAATAAGTATTTGATCCTCTATCAATCAGCAAGATTTCTGTCTCCCAGGTGTCTGTTATACAGGAAACAAGTTAAAATTAGGATCACACTCTTAAAGGGAGTGCTCCTAATCTCAGCTCGTTACCTGTATAAAAGACACTCTCCACCTTGGCCAAGACCAAAGAGCTGTCCAAGGATGTCAGGGAAGAGATTGTAGACTTACACAAAGCTGGAATGGACTATAAGACCATCACCAAGCAGCTTGGTGAGAAGGTGACAACAGTTGATGTGAGTATTTGATGATTATAAATGAAAGAACACTAAATAACTGGCAGTCTCCCTCGGTCTGGTGCTCCATGCAAGATCTCACCTCGATGAGTTTCAATGATCATGAGAACGGTGAGGAATCAGCTCGGAATTACACAGGAGGATCTTGTTAAAGAATTACACAGGAGGATCTTGTTACAGGAGGATCTTGTTAATGATCTCAAGGCAGCTGGGACCATAGTCACCAAGAAAACAATTGGTAACACACTACGCCGTGAAGGACTGAAATCCTGCAGCGCCCGCAAGGTCCCCCTGCTCAAGAAAACACATGTACAGGCCCATCTGAAGCTTGCCAATGAATATCTGAATGATTCAGAGGAGAACTGGGTGAAAGTGTTGTGGTCAGATGAGACCAAAATTGAGCTATTTGGCATCGACTGAACTCACCGTGTTAGGAGGAGGAGGAATGCTGTCTATGACCCCAAGAACACCATCCCCCTGTCAAACATGGAGGTGAAAACATCATGCTTTGGGGGTGTTTTTCGGCTAAGGGGACAGGACAAATGCACCTCATTAAAGGGACAATGGACAGGGCCATGTACCGTCAAATCTTGGGCGAGTACCTCCTTACCTCAGCCAGGGCATTGACAATGGGTCGTGGATGAGTATTCCAGCATGACAATGACCCAAAACACACAGCAAAGGCAACAAAGGAGAAGCACATTAAGGTCCTATCCAGTCTGCAGACCTTAATAACATAGAAAATCTGCGGAGGGAGCTGAAGGTTTGAGTTGCCAAACATCAGCCTTGAAACCTTAATGACTTGGAGAGGATCTGCAAAGAGGAGTGGGACAAAATCCCTCCTGAGATGTGTGCAAACCTGGGGGTCAACTACAAGAAATGTCTGACCTCTATGATTTCCAAGGCTTTTGCCACCAAGTACTAAGTTAAAGGGGGTCAAATACTTATTTCACTCATTGACCTGCAAATCAATTTATAACTTTTTTGACATGCGTTTTTGTTACTCTGTCTCTCACTGTTAAATTATACCAACCATTAAAACTGATCATTCCTTTGTCAGTGGATAAATGTTCAAAATCAGTAGGGGGTCAAATACTTTTTTCCCTCACTGAACCTCTGTGACAGGTACAGTATGTGCATGTTGTCTCTCTTGAAACTCAAATAGGTTAGATAACCCATTCTGAGAGCAGCCTTTTTTAGCTCAAATGTGCCCTTCACAGTGAGAAATATTCTGCAGTATATATTCTGTAGTATATTCATCTGGTCTCACTCAATAGAGTGATCCAGCCCCAAAATACCAAGCAATTCTAACACTGAACAGGAGAAACAGCAAACCCCAGTATGTTTCAACCTTAGTTGGGCCTCATCAGTGATGTGGCAGAGTGAGCAAGGAGTCCACATCTGGAGACCCCTGAGAGGCTGCTCTCAGAGGATGTTGCCATGTGCATAGAACTAACCTATTAAGGTTAGTTTGTTCCCTGATTAAGCACCTATATTTTTGTTGTTGTTTTTATAAAAGACAGAAGAATCATAAAAGTCTGATATATGAGTGGTGCTTCAGTTCTGAATGCAGGTAGGAAGTATGTGGTCCATTAACTACAACATCATACGTAAGCAGCATATTTCTGGTATATTTGTCATGGCGTCTACTTATAATTACTCATTCCCTCGTTCACGGAAATGGCTTATAATAGTGAAATAATTAGATTTGACATGCTGTGCCACAGAATAAACACAAAAGATTTTTATACCATATAAGTAGAACACCTAATTTCACCTTTACCTTGTAAATGTTTGTAGCATGTTGTTTCTGTACTGTATCTTTCTTGCATTAAAACCATGCAAATGTAAATTCACCTGCCAATATGCATGACAGTTTGTCTTTGAAGAAATACTTTCTTCTCATAATAAAGAATGTGTGTCTTTTTATATTTCAACAGTGAGTTCTCAAATCGATTTGTGAGGATATATAATGTGTCTTTTGAAGATTCTACAGCACAGTCAGTCAACTTGAATATGGTAAAGGGGTGATCAGTCACACTACCAGGACTAAACAGAAACATGGGACATGAAAGAATGATTGAGTTAAAGGGCCATTTACCTCACTGTAAGTGATCTTCGTTGTGTGAAAGAACACAATATTGTATGTTAATTCACTTATAACAGCAAAAATAACATAACGTTTTAAATATATGTTTACATACAAGTCTATCCTGCCTACTAGCTGTTGCATGAGTAATAACAAATGACTGAGTGAAGGGTGCTGTGAGTTTGTGTGAGGCTAAACTGAATAACACAGAATTACACTGACCAGTTAACCCATAGCTGACCTGTTTTAGGTAAGCTAAGCATTGCATATATGCATATATAAATGTATCAAGGGTTATTATTTTTTCTTTTGATCTCTACAAGAACAGTTCCTTTTCCAGTGGGCAACAGCATACAGCTCCTGTTATTCCAAGATGGTCTCTCATCTAAGTACTGACTATGCCGAAGCCTGCTTGGCTTCAGGATGGTGTGCCCTCTTGGTTCCCTGACTGGAATTAAACCCAGATTGCAGTGGTGAAAGCATCCAATCATAACCACTGGACCACCAGGAAACCCGGAAATTAACACAGACAGGAGCAGACACGTGTTCAAATTAAATGTTGGTGTCTTTTGATAAATTTACTTACATGAAACAAAAATTGAGACAGGTTTTAAGCTCCCTCCACCTAGATTCCCTTCTTCCTATGAAGTGGGCATTTGATTAAAAAGAAAAATTGATATCCCCAAAACCTCTTTTTAACGAGTCCCTCTTTCCCCTAGGCTTTTTAAAATTTACTTTTAACTGGCAAACATTGTGCACAAAGCCTTAATAGTTTTGGCTACATAGGGTATGCCCCTTACCCTTACCACACCAGACTCACCTGGACCTCGGCCTATGCCTCCAAGGTGTGAGATCTACCAGTCCGGGGTGACATAAACCCTTCCACCTCATGTCAAAAAGGTGGAGGGGTCTTCAATATTTATTTATTTTTGCACTTAACCACTTTCCTACTGCAATGTAGTGATGTCCCAGATGAACACAAAAAAAAACACAATGTCATCATTCTGGTAGGTTAACAAAATATATGCAAATAGAGTAGAGGTGCTCATCTGAGAACAAAAAATATGTTAGTGTTTTTTTTTTTATATAGGTCTGGTTACCTACTCAAATAGCAACCTCTTTTAGCTTAGGGAGTAAAGCTGCACCTCACTGACGAGGCCAAAACATGTCTGGGGTTTGCGGATTCTCCTGTTCAGCTAGAATTGCCTGGTATTTGGGGATTAGGGCACTCTTCTAAGTGAGACCAGACTGATATACTACAGGATATTTCTCCCTGTGAAAGGCACAAATGATACAAGAGGCTGCTGCCTGAGTAGGTAACCAGACCTATAGAAAAAACTCACTGAGGTATTTTTCGTTCTCAGGTGAGCTCCTCTACTCTATTTGCATACATTTTCCTCGCCTTACGAGTGATAGGGGGAACCAGACGTGGACTCCTTGCTCGCTGTGCCTTAGGGAGTAAAGCTTCACCTCACTGACGAGGCCCACAGAGGCCGAAACGTGTCTGGGGTTTGCTGTTTCTCCTGTTCAGGGAGAATTGCCTGGTATTTCGGGACTGGATCACTCTTTTGAGTGAGACTAGACTAATATACTACAGGACATTTCTCCTTGTGAAGGGCACAAGTGAGCTAAAATAGGCTGCTCTCTGAGTAGGTAACCAGACCTATAGAAAAACTTTTAGAAAAAGTACCTAACAATTGATTTTTTTACAAATATATTTATTTTTTTACTACCACATGGAACCACACTATGTCGTTTACAGGGAAACTGCACTAAATGCCATTAACACAAAAAAATTATTAAACAATGTGTTTTTTTTTTTATTTTTTAATTTCCGTTCTTAATTCTCTAATCTCTATTCATTCCGGTGTAAATCCCACTATAAATAGTAATGTTCCACTAGGCAAAATCAAATAAAAAAAATCTAAAAGTAGGAGCAATATTTTTCTTTTTGCTTTTGGTGTAGAATGCAGTTTTTTTGGTGAACTGAAAAATCCCCCTTAGACGTTCAGTACTATGCTGAATTATTCATGCTGGGAGGAAGTTTTGGTGTAATGGGTAATGCTTAGGATGGATACAGTCATTTTTCAGCTTCGTGCTGTGAGAGACTGTGAAATTGAGCAGTGAAATTATCATTTAAATATGGCGGCAGAAAGGATTCTGTTTTTAGATATAGAAAATGGCATTTGAAAATAATAAAAATGCTAGGAGTACTTAAAGAACCACTTTATCAGGAAATGTGAAAGAATAGTCCGAACAAATTAGACAAAGATTACTTTTAACTAAAGTAGCTGGATGCATCAATGATACTTTGATAAAAGTAGTGTGTGTGAGATGTGTTTACATCTCTGCAGGAGCAGTGCTTGACGTTTACTTTGCCACGGTCAGCTTCTGAGCGAGCATGTGTAGGGAAAGACAGGGCTCATGTCCAATGAGAGAACAAATCCAATCATTCCCCTACTTAACAGAGAATAACACACCTCAAGCTTCAAGCTAGCTAAAAGCGGTTCTGAAACCTCTCCTCAAGACCCACCAGACAGTCCATGATTTCTGTGTAACACTGTATAAAAACATGAAGACTAAATAGCATTCAACAGACTCCAATTGTCTCATCTGTATCCACACATTGTTAAATTGAAATCATGGTCTGTCTGGTGAGTCTTGAGGAGAGGTTTGGGAATTGCTGAGTATAGCAATGTGATGAAACCTCATACACAGCAGACCCTGAGCAAACTAAGTATTTCTCTACAAAGAGTATTTTACCTAACAGCTAATGTTGTTGATTAGTTTTAACAGACATCTTGAGACAGGGGTATAGTAGATTTAGTATATAGGTATTTTTAATATTATTATTGTTTTTGTATAGAGGCAACATATTCTATGGCAAAGGAATAAACATACAGTGCTTTGCAAAATTATTCACCCCCCCTTGACTTTTTACTTTGTTACATTACAGCCTTAAGTTCAATGTTGCAGTGAAGTGAAAACAGAAAAATATATATATAAAACTATTTTTAGAAATAGAATACAGAAAATTGGCACCCTCTTTGTTATGAAGCCCATAAAAAGCTCAGGTGCAACCAATTACCTTCAGAAGTCACATAATTAGTGACGGACGTGCACCTGTGTGCAATATAAATGTCACATCATCTCTCATTACATATACACAACTTTTTTGAAACGCCCCCTGAGGCTGCAACACCTAAGCAAGAGGCACCACTAACCAAACACTGCCATGAAGATCAAGGAACTATCTAAACAAGTAAGGGACAATGTTGTTGAGAAGTACAAGTCACTGTTAGGTTATACAAAAATATCCAAATCTTTGATGATCCCCAGGAGAACCATCAAATCTATCATAACCAAATGGAAAGAACATGGCACAACAGCAAACCTGCCAAGAGACGGCCGCCCACCAAAACTCACGGACCGGGCACGGAGGGCATAAATCAGAGAGGCAGCACAAAGACCTAAGGTAACCCTGGAGGAGCTGCAGAGTTCCACAGCAGAGACTGGAGTATCTGTACATAGGACGACAATAAGCCGTACGCTCCATAGAGTTGGGCTTTATGGCAGAGTGGTCAGAAGAAAGCCATTACTTTCAGCAAAAAAAACAATATGGCACGTTTTGAGTTTGCAAACAGGCATGTGGGAGACTCCCAAAATGTATGGAGGAAGGTGTTCTCATCTGATAGGACTAAAATGTAACTTTTCACCCATCAAACAAAACGCTATGTCTGGCGCACACCTAACACATCACATCACCCAAAGAACACCATCCCCACAGTGAAACATGGTGGTGGCAGCATCATGCTGTGGGGATGTTATTCAGCAGCCAGGACTGGGAAACTGGTCAGAGTTGAGGGAAAGATGGAAGCCACTAAATACAGGGATATTCTTGAGCAAAACCTGTACCACTCTGTGCGTGATTTGAGGCTAGGATGGAAGTTCACCTTCCAGCAGGAAAATGACCCCAAACACACTGCTAAAGCAACACTTGAGTGGTTTAAGGGGAAACATGTAAATGTGTTGGAATGGCCTGGTCAAAGCCCAGACCTCAATCCAATAGAAAATCTGTGGTCAGACTTAAAGATTGCTGTTCACAAGCACAAACCATCCAACTTGAAGGAGCTGGAGCAGTTTTGCAAGGAGGAATGGGCAAAAATCCCAGTGGTAAGATGTGGCAAGCTCATAGAGACTTATCCAAAGCGACTTGAAGCTTCGATTGCCGCAAAAGGTGGCTCTACAAAGTATTGGCTTTAGGGGGGTGAATAGTTATGCACATTGACTTCATCTGTTATTTTGTCCTATTTGTTGTTTGCTTCACAATAATAAAAAAAAACATCGGCATGATCTGTAAATTAAATGATGCAAATCCTCAAACAATCCATGTTAATTCCAAGTTGTGAGGCAACAAAACATAATAAATGCCAAAGGGGGTGAATACTTTTGAAAGGCACTGTACGCTGAATACAGTAATTATATGAAACAACTAAACATGTTGATACAGAAGATGGTTGGATAAGTGATACAAATGTAATAAATGTTCTCATACATCTCCTTTCAATTCACAGACTAGACCAGTGGTGGGCAGCGGGGGGCTTCCAATGAGTCCCCCACCCCACCAGGTCTGGATTGAGGCCCTAAGCACGTCCTTTTTTGCTTAATGATTAGGGGAAGAGGGGCACCATAGAAATGTTCCATTGCCAGCTTTATCATGGACCATATTGTGCAAAACTATATACAGTGGATATAAAAAGTCTACACACCTCTATTAAAATGTCAGGTTTCTGTGCTGTAAAAAAATGAGACAAAGATAAATCATTTCAGAACTTTTTCCACCTTTAATGTGACCTATAAACTGTACAACTCAATTGAAAAACAAACTGAAATCTTTTAGGTAGAGGGAAGAAAAAATATAAAAATAAAATAATATGGTTGCATAAGTATGCACACCCTTAAACTAATACTTTGTTGAAGCACCTTTTGATTTTATTACAGCACTCAGTCTTTTGGGGTATGAGTCTATCAGCATGGCACATTTTGACTTGGCAAGATTTGCCCACTCTTCTTTGCAAAAACACTACAAATCTGTCAGATTGTGAGGGCATCTCCCGTGCACAGCCCCCTTCAGATCCCCACACAGATTTTCAATCGGATTCAGGTCTGGGCTCTGGCTGGGCCATTCCAAAACGTTAATCTTCTTCTGGTGAAGCCATTCCTTTGTTGATTTGGATGTATGCTTTGGGTCGTTGTCATGCTGAAAGATGAGGTCCCTCTTCATGTTCGGCTTTCTAGCAGAACCCTGAAGGTTTTGTGCCAATATTGACTGGTATTTGGAACTGTTCATAATTCCCTCTGTCTTAACTAAGGCCCCAGTTCCAGCTGAAAAAAAACAGCCCCAAAGCATGATGCTGTCACCACCATGCTTCACTGTGGGTATGGTGTTCTTTTGGTAATGTGTAGTGTTATTTTTGCGCCAAACATATCTTTTGGAATTATGGTGAAAAAGTTCAACCTTGGTTTCATAAGACCATAACACCTTTTCCCACATGCTTTTGGGAGACTTCAGATGTGTTTTTGCAAAATGTAGCCTGGCTTCTTCGTAAGAAAAGGCTTTCGTCTTGCCACTCTACCCCATAGCCCAGACATATGAAGAATACAGGAGAATGTTGCCACATGTACCACACAGCCAGTACTTGCCAGATATTCCAGCAGCTCCTTTAATGTTGCTGTAGGCCTCTTAGTAGCCTGCCAGACCAGTTTTCTTCTCGTCTTTTCATCAATTTTGGAGGGAGCTCCAGTTCTTGGAAATGTCACTGTTGTGCCATATTTTCTCCACTTGATGATGACTGTCTTCACTGTGTACCATGGTATATCTAATGCTTTGGAAATTCTTTTGTACCCTTCTCCTGACTGATACCTTTTAACAATGAGATACCTCTGTTGCTTTGGAAGCTCTCTGTGCACCATGGCTTTTGCTGTGGGATGCGAATAAGAAAATTTCAGGAAAGACGAACTAGAGCAGCTGAACTTTATTAGGGGTTAATCCGAAGCACTTTAAATGATGGCAGGTGTATGCTGACTCCTATTTAACATGATTTTGAATGTGATTGCTTAATTCTGAACACAGCTACATCCCCAGTTATAAGAGGGTGTGCATACTTATGCAACCATATTATTTTATTTTTATATTTTTTCTTCCCTCTACCAAAAAGATTTCAGTTTGTTTTTCAATTGAGTTGTACAGTTTATAGGTCACATTAAAGGTGGAAAAAGTTCTGAAATGATTTATCTTTGTCTAATTTTTTTACAGCACAGAAACCTGAAATTTTAACAGGGGTGTGTAGACTTTTTATATCCATTGTGTATATATATATATATATATATATATATATATATATATATATACACACATACTGTATACATACGATACACATTTTAAAAGTATATTTTTGTTTATATTTTGAGTTCTATATATATATGAAGAATAGATATAATCTTTTAGTGCTTAAGACATCTAAAGATCCTAATCCGGCCCTGCTCCAGGCCCCCTAGGGTGGTAGCGCATATCCTTCTTCAGCAACACATAGTTCCGTTTTTTCTTTCCTCAGTTAGTAAATCAATCTCTCTTTCACGCCAAGTCATATATCTTCATTACCTATGGCCAATAATCCATCTTTACTTCTCTTGCACAGTGATTTGACCATCTATCTTTTGAATGCATTCCAGAGTTCAGTGAAAAACTGCTATCAATTAGTCTGTTATTAATCATGAAACTGCCAGTAGGCAGGATAGACTGTGTTTGTAAATAGACTTAAGACATTATATTGTTAGCTGTTATTAGTGTAATTAAAAGAAATAGATCATTGTAACATACAATCTTGTTGGCTTTCACACCACGAAGAGCACTTACAGTGAGGTAAATGTCCCTTTAAGTGAAATTGGTTGCTTAGCACTGGCCTAGACATTAAAAAACCTAAGTGTTAAGTAACTAAATTAAGCAAAATTAAGTAATTTATCTATTACTTCCTAAACTACTCAGACCCTGCCCAACTCCTTGATTGATTTCTTGTGGGATGCTACAGTGCATACCAGATTTTACCACAAACTGCCACAGTGCCACTCCAATTATTGTATATAAACTGAAAAGAAATTAATGAAGCTGTTCGTGCCTAATGTTTTTGGCTCTCCTCTAATAATGTTTCACGCATGGAAGGATATTTTGAATTACAATTACTCAAGTTTAGCTGCTAATCTATGTTTTGCTGTACGGTGGTGTTGGCGAGTATATCGTTTCCATTTCAGAACAAATTAGGGGATGTAATGTTTTTTTTCATACAGATTTTTTGTGAATACTAATCACTTCTCTGCTATTTGTTTAATCTGTATTATAGTGACTTTTGTGAAATTGTGAAATCATTTTAGCATGACTTGCAGCACACATAACTTTGTGTACGCCAGGGGTAGACAATTTCCGTCCTGGAAAGCCAAACACAGGCCAGGATTTGAGGATATCCATGCTGCATACAGGCAAGACACTAGCTTTTTTTCAGTTATCCCAATTGACTCTCCTGTGCACAGAAAGAAAATCATCCACCAGGCCTGCGTTTGGCTTGTGGGTGTTAGTGATATATTTATAGATTATATGTTTAAATTGGGTTCCCTGGTGGTCTAGTGGTTAGCATTCGGTACTTTCACCTCTGCAATCTGGGTTCAGTTCCACTCAGGGAACCAAGAGGTCACACCACCCTGAAGCCATGCAGGGTTGGGCATGGACAGTAGTTGGATGGGAGACCACCTAGGAATACCAGGAGCTGGCCCACTGAAAAAAGAACTAGCAACCCACTCCAGTATGTCCGCCATTAATACAAAGTGGATCAGCATGGTGTTTTGCGGTTCATTAAGTCACGGAGAGTCGGACAAAACTGAGCAATGCAAACACACTTGTATGCTTAAATATAGACTGTATATGTAATTACAAATGTTCTTAACAGCTTCTCCACTTGGTTTTGACTGCTCTACTTGATGGTGCAGAACAGCATCCATGAGTTCACGTTTTGTGCATTTTGAATGCACGAGCTAGAGGAGAATAAGTATTGGCAGTTGATCTTGAGAAGTAATGCCCCTGAAAATCCAAGGTAACTAATTTGTTGTGGCCACTCAGAGGAGTGACAACATTGTAGCAATACCTGGGGATTCCATCTATGCAACAAAGCATCATGGAAGGTGTAGTCTTTTGTTCCCACCACAACGAAGCAGCTCGTGCAATGCTGTTCTGGATCTCTGCAGTTGGCTTGAAGTTTAGTAAAGGGATCAAAAACATACTTGAATGCAGTGTTTCTATTGGTTAGTACAGGGTGACTATGCAAACAAACTATATTGTTTTAATAAAATAAATCTGTATTTGTATTGAATTAATCAATATAATGTGTGTTTCTGATATAAGCAGCAGGTGTTAGATTAGAAAAAGGCAAAAACAGGGAAACGTATATATTCCTTTAAGGAACATAACAGAAATAATTGAACAGAATCCACAATAACAAACCAACTGTACTTTTGTTTTTGTGGATTCTTACCTTGGCTACGTGCTTTTCCAGTACAACATGATCTGCTAATTTTTATGTATCTTGGTAGCGCACATTTGTTAGACTTTTACACGGAGAGCTGCACAATTTTATCACTGGAATTACCAGGGGAAAATACAAAAACCAGCAAGGCATTAAATTATATTCAATATGTGGCATCCACTCTCATTGATGTAAAGGTAATCTTGCTATGAAATCAGAATATTTCAAATGTATTTCTTGTTTATTTATTTTTTTAATTTTTCAATCTATTTATAAAAAAGACACAGAAGTCAAAATCTAGAATGCATTTAAGAGAACAAATTTTATATATTACATGGCTTTGTATTCTAAAAGGAGTAGCCTATAGTTTGCAAAACGCCAACATTTACATTAAAGTGACCATGAAAACTATGCTTTTCCTCATATGTTAAATAATAAAAACTGGTGCAAGCCTTGGAATGGAATTCTACTCCGAAATGCTTTGGATTATTAACACACTTAAATTAACATTTATTATTATTTTATTATTATTAACATTCTTAAATGCAATTTTGAATGCACAAATGACATAAAGGAATAAACTGACATTTTTTTTAAATTGCAGCAAACAGATGTGCTTGCGATTTTTAATCCTGTCAGAAGTCTAGGATGCTCCACACTTTACAATGATGATTAGCCGGGTTGTATAAAACTCTTATAGTGTTCCCTGGTGGCCCAGTGGTTAGGATTTGATGCTTTCACCAGTGAATTCCGTTCAGGGAAGCAAGAGGTCATACCACCCTGAAGCAGAGCAGGGTTTGGCCTGGTCAGGACCTGGATGGAAGACCACCTTGGAATACAAGGAGCTGTATGCTGTGGCCCAATGGAGAAGGAACTGACAAACAACTTCAGCCATGAAAACCAAGTGGATCAGCATGACCATGGACATAAAGATGTGCCTGATGTCCATTACTCTAGTCAATCCCCAAAGTCCATACCCTGGGTCATGTGGGAGACCTGTCCATCAAATGATCACCTCCTCGAGACCAGGAGACTAACTGATTCCACCCGGTTATGCCTTTATACCACATGGCTAGTAAAGATTTCTGGGGAGAACACCGACTTCAGAATTAGGTGGTGTCAATATATGCGGCTATAAATTGTCCCTTAATACAAATCAAAATCTTTGATTCAGCTCGAAACAATAAAAGGGATATTAGAATTATAATGGATGATACAAATAAGTACATAAGTTACTACTATAAATAATTTTCCTAATCACATACTAAATGGATTCATTTTTTGATTTTAGAAGTGCCACCTCAATCTATTATATAGATTATTATATCTGGGAGTGACCATACGTTGTAGTGCAAGTATATTTACATGTTTGCATTTTAGATTTCCTTAGAGCCAGATAAGACATGTCAGAGAGGAAATTAATTCATAGAGACATATTATATTTCTGGAACATACTTATGTGCAAGCACCAAAAATCTATAGTGTCCTGGCTGACCGGGTGTTTCCATTCCTGGTCATGAGGAGTTCACAATTCAATGATTTCCATTTCTTTATGTATTAAACAGTAAAGTTAGACACAACATCTTAGCAGCTTTGATAGCTGCGAACGAAAAAGCCCCTGTACTTACAATAATATGTAAAAAAGTAATACAAATTAAGAACTTACATGCATTTTATAATGTCACATGGATTGGGCCTAAATATTTTGCAATTTGATAGTGCATGAAGAATCCCCTTCTGGATTGCTACCGTGTCATGTTGATCAGGCTTGTGTACCACAATGAAGCGGTGAGCTATACCATGTAGGATCACCCAAGATGAGTAGGTCATAGAAGAGAGAACTGGCAATCCACTCCAGTATCTTTACCAAGATAATCTTATGGATAACCACGTCCAGACACATAACAATAGTGCAGGTACATAGGGTCACGGAGAGTCGGACACAACTGAATGACTAAACAACAACACATGGAGAATATTGACATGTATGATTACTTATTATTCTGGGTTTGGGTTTTTACTGTATTGATATTGTCGTTCTATTATGGTTTGTTGCCCTCACTATATTGTAAGCTCTCACAAGAGCAGTGCCCTTACCTCCTCCTGTATTAATGTGTAAATACACTGACATATCTTGTATTGCATTTTTGGATTGCGTTCTTGTCGTGGTGAAGGGGCTTGTGTACCTCAATGAAGCTGTGAGATATATGATGTAGGGTTGCCCAGAGATGAGAGATCAGACAAATCACAGTCTACTGGAGAAGAAACTGGCCATCGACTCCAGTTGCTTTGAAATGAAAACCTTATGGATTGGACCAACCAGAGTTAACAATTGTACCTGGTGTGCTACTGGTCCATAGGGTCACGGAAAGTCGGGCATGACTGAACCGCATATTGATGATGATCTTGTATTACCTACACTGCCTACAAATGTATGTATCCTAGCACTATGGAATCCGTTAGTGCTCTACAAATACATATATTAATCATAATTATGCAGAGAACATCTTAGTACATAAGGCACTCATAGCAATGTTGACTAGCAAAGCTCGCAAACACATGGTTAGCCACCATATCAATCGTTGTGTATCCAAGCTATATTATTTAAATTCAGTATTTTTTGACTGCGCCTTTCAGTTCATTGACTCATATCTGAGCCAATGAGCACAAAGATACAACTAAAAAAATGTGTATGAGGGACTTTTATCCTCAATGTACAACGACAAACACTTTGGGTTTCTAAAGCTATGTGATTCATCTATTCATTTTTTAGTCCTAGTATAATCTTCTATAATTAACTTTTTTCTTACCAAAAACAGCAATTAGTGCATTTATATTCCAACTATTTATTGTAATCAGCTCCTACATTCACCTTTCTACCCTGTTCAGTATTATGAATATTCAAGTCTACGATGACTTTCCAATTGTTTAGAAGACTAATAAATTTAATGATGCTAACCTTGCAACTAGGTCACTACTGATAACATTTCTTAGCTCATTATGCATATTAATTTAATCTGTCAGCCCTCAGACATACAACAATCATAACCATTTGTCACAATGAATGTGTCTGATGGGAATAAGAAAAGATTGGAAGGATTGCATCTTGTTCCATAGCATCTTGTAAACGTATGCTAATTATGTTCTTGGAATAAGAGGGCACAAGCTTACCAAGAATAGTTAAGTTGTGAATAAAACATGTGGATGCTTCAAAACTAGCCACCTACAGTAATTATTATTATCCTTTATTTGTATCCTTTATTTGTAATGCACCGACATATTCCATAGCGCTATACCAGGATTAAGTAAAAGGCAAAATAATATTAATAGACTAGCCACTTGCCCTTTAAAAATGTGAGGCTCTCCCCCTCTATGTTGCATAAAATGTACTTGTTCCCAGAGCACCTTAGAAGATTGAAAACTCTCAAACTTACAATCTAAGGCAGGGGCCGTCAACCTTTTAGTACCTACCGCCTACTATTGATGGTAAAATGTACTTAGCGCACTCCGGTGCACCAGTAACTCAAGTTACCCTATAACATTTCTGGTTACATAAATCATATGACCCTAGCTATGTATCACCCTGTACTTACTAGATAGTGATCCGGTCCCGACAGCTGTCCCTAGACTCTCTTACCAGCCCTCCAATCAGCAAAGAGTGGTGCTGCAGGCCTTGGCATGTGACGTCACTGGTCAGCGATGCCACCTAGCAATTACCCTGCTGCCCACCATGAAAGCTTGAATCTCCCACGAGTGGTAGGGACCAGGTTGACTACCACTGATTTGGCCTACCCATCACCAGACTATCCCCACTTCAATCCATTATGAATGCCTCTGCTAGACTCATCTTCCGTACACAACGCTCAGTGTCGGCATCACCTCTCTGTCAATCCAACCAATGGCTTCCCGTAGCCTCCAGAATAAAATTTAAAATCATGACCCTGACTTTCAAAGCCATGGACAATAGGGCACCCCCATACATCTCTGGTCTCATCTCCAAATATTTCCCCACCCGCCCTCTTCGTTCTTTCTACGACTCGTCACCTCCTCTCACTCTCGCCTTCAGGACTTTTCTCGTCCTGCCCCTATTCTCAAGGAACTCCTTGCCTCGCTCCAACAGATTCTCCTCCTGCCTCAAAACATTCAAAACCTCTCTAAAAACACATCTCTTTAAAGAAGCTTATCACCGTCCAGATAAGAGGGTCCAGAGGTACCCATTCGGACCCAGGTCCATCTATTTACCAACCACTGCCCTATTAGATAGCTGCAGGAGATAGGGGAAACTGACAAAAGACAACTATCCCAACACAGACAAGTTGATAAATAGCTATAGAGCATCCACATCTCTTTTTAGTAAATACATTATACCACTTTCATTTTTCAAGGTATTTGAAGACATTTGGCTGCACTAACTCTAAGCATAACATTTTAAGGGTTTTTCTGAAACTGCAATGGTTGTTTTCTATTCACACCCCAGAATAATTTCTAATAAGCATGTGCCAAAAGCAAGCATCCATTTAGTTAACAAAAGATGACAGATATAAAAATCTATATTCTAAGACTGTTATAAACAAAAAATAAGCAACAGTTTATTTAAATAGAGAATATTTTTTATAAATCATTATTAAAAATGGAACAAGTTCAAGGCAATGCCGAGAACAGAAAATTCAGCAATGGGGGTGGTATTACTTTCTCCTACATCAAAATCTATGTAATAATCAAGACTATCTTTATCTTAAAATCGTTATACATTAGTTATCATACAGCCCAGTCTACATAAATAATGTGGATCATCTACATTAGTATTTTCCAACTGTTTTACCCATAGACTAGATGAAAACTGCAGATGGCCTTGGCAAAACACTTAAAGGCATATGAGAGGTTTCTGAATTTTACTAGGTATGTAATATGCTATTTATCGATTTACTTGTTTACAGAAAGCATGCTCTTGAGACGTGGTCCCCGATAGGCTAGGACACTACACTGCACATCCAGCCCTACAGAGTTTGTGTCTGCCTACACTGCAATGGGCAGAAACATACCGGTACTATTTGTTTGATTATTAGCAGTAAAATAGAGCTTGTAATTGCTTCTTAATAAAACTAAGTACATATAAGTTAATTAATACATAGGTAAATTACATAACTAGTAAAATGTTGGAGGATCCAAACCAGTTTGTAAATGATTGACCTACACGGACGTATTTTGAAAAAAACTTAGATTAATTATATTAAATACTAGCGACTTGCCCGTCAAAAATGACGGCAATAAAAGTTTGAAGGCTGGCAATGCTGTTTGCCACACAATGCAAGGCTCTCCCCCCTCTAACTTTCGGGTCTTGCGATGAGCGCCTTTGGTGCTCATTGCGAGCCTCTCCCACGTCTACTTTACAGGCCTTGCGATGAGCGCCTTTGACCTCAGCCAGCCCACCACTTTCATGCCTTGCAATGAGCATCTTAGGCGCTCATCGCATGCCCCGCGATGAGCGCCTTTGGGGTTCACTGCGAGGCTCTCCCCCCTCTACTTTATGGGCCTCACGATGAGCGCCTTTGGCGCATGTGCAAGCCCATATTTTTTAACATTGCGTCACAACAACTCGCAATTACGACAACTTTTATATATGAGGCTCTATATACATTGAAAGACCCAACAACTGCTTCTGAATAGATTTCAGCTTCCAAATCCATTTGAAAATATCTAATAAGTATCTAAGTCTATACAGACACCTGAATTGTTGCTGGCAAACTGTAATTCAAAGTACACTTGTTTTTATCAATGGCATACAATATTAGCTTGCAAAGGGCAATCTATTGATAGTAAGTAATAAGGAAGGATTACCTTAAAAGAGAAAGTTCCATCTAAAATATAATTTATTTTCTATTAAAAAAACACACCAAAAAAAAATTAAAGGTACATGGAAGATTTTTGGATTTCACTAGGAATATACTATACTTTTATGTACTCTTTTTTTATTAACGAGTAAAAGGTCTGTTTTTTCTGCCTAAAGACTCTTTATAGAGGGCAGACCCAAGCAGGTACTATTTGGAAGACTTTAGGCAGAACAAAGCAGATCTTTTCAGCACTTCTTAATAAAATAAAGATCATAGAAATCCAATAATATCCTTTAAAATGTAGGAGAGTGGAAGCTGACATTTTAGGTTAAATTTCTGCTACTGACACTTTGAATGCCGATAGCCAATCACACTGCAGCAGTGATGTGATATTCATGTTTATATGTTCTTCAGCTTCTCACATTACCTAACATACCAAGGTATTTTAGGAATACATGGCAAGGGCTAAAACCTTAACACATACGGTATATCTAAATCATCTATACATGAACTCTTTCAAGCAAAAACAACTTGTTTACAGTTCCCTTTACATCACACTGCACAATAGTTAGTGACCCATTCCAATAGCTTCATATTTAAGGCATACGATGTCAGGTATCACATATAATAGTTGTCAAACTGCAAGACGTTGTCGGCTTTGCGAGGGACGCAGTTCTGGGCGCAAATGCGGACCCTCGCAAAGCGAGGGGCCGCATTTGCGGAGTTGGAGGCTCTAAGGCGCCTCACTTTGTAACCACCCCACAAAACCGTTAACTCACAGCACTTAGTCCTCTCCTGCCCTTGTGTCTCTCTTCCCCTCCTCCTCTCCCTCCCCTGTGTCTCTCTTCCCCTCCTCCTCTCTCTCATTGCCTGCGAGCCAACATTACGAGCCGCAGGACTTCGGAAAAAAAATATACCCGAGGTTGCAAAACAACGCACAAACCCCCCGAACCGTGCAAACAGAAAAACATGAAAAACACACTGATAAACACAATAATAAAAAAAAAACACTCACCCACAGCACGGGGGGGTCAGCCAGGACATCTGTAAGTGAGGTTACACTTTAATTTAACCCAAAATTCCCCAGTTTTAGCGCTCGAAAATCATCTAAGCGAGAGAAAAATATTGCGGCCTAAAAAATAATGAAAACAAGACTCCAAGACCCCGGACCGAACAAAACACCGCCAGCCACGTACAACTTAGCCAAGAGATCCGAGATAAGCTCGGAACGCCACATTAACCCCTTGCAGAGGTCTGAGATAAGCTTGGAACTTCACATTAACCCCTTGCTACACGGACTCCCTCATAGCACTTATGGGGTAATGTTAGGCTTCTAACTGTTCCATGGGGGTCTTTATATAACCTTATGGGACTAATGGGGTTAAATAGAGGCTTATGAGGATCTGTATAGACACCCATAAGAGACCGGGTTAAAATGCTTACACTTTGTGTCATGAGGGTCCTAGATGACCTTCATGGCACTTATAGTGTTATTACATGACAAACTGTAATTCAAAGTAAACTTGTTTTTATCAATGGCATACAATATAAGCTTGCAAAGGGCAATATATTGATAGTAAGTTGTAAGGAAGGATTACCTTAAAAGAGCAAGTTCCAAGAGATCAGAGATAAGCTTGGAACCCTTCATTAACCCCTTGCTACAGGGGTCCGATTGGACCCCCTCATAGCACTCATGGGGTAATGTTAGGCTTCTAACTGTCCCATGAGGGTCTTTATTTAACCTTATGGGACTAATGGGGTTAAATAGAGGCTTAAAATACTTACACTTTGTATCATGAGGGTCCTAGTGTTATTATATGGGCTCATTAGTGTGCTATAGGGGTCTATAAAGCTGAGGCACCCAGTACACTCACATTGTGTGACAAACAGCATTTCAACACTTTTTTATTGCCCCGTCATTTTTGACGGGCAAGTCGCTAGTTGTAAATAAAATTCACAATTCCAAATGAACACAAACTAGGAGAAACTATATTCAATTGCAGTAAAATAATGTTTGGTACTTTTTTAATAGTATAAATAATCCCAGCAATGCCATATCGTGGATTGATGCTTGATGGGACGCAGAGCTAAAAATGCAAGTGAAATCCAACAAGTAAATGTATCGTCCATGCAGTGAGACAGCCGTATCTACGCATTCAGATGGTAATGAACCCATCATGAAGACATGTTTGCCAACCATGGCAGCTGTTCCCATACGGTAATAGCAGCTACCTCCTGATGTACAGGTTACTGAAGCACATTAATTTTTGGCTAATTAGGAAAGGGAATTCTGGACAGAGGCATATGTATATGTAAATTACAGACTTATGCATCTCAGATTAGCATCATATTTTCATGCGTAGCATCTACTGTTAGTGGGGAATCCATTTCACAAATCTTAAAAACAGCAGCAGAACTTTGGCCATGTATCACTTAGATATTTATATTTAGTATTATTCACAGCATTTAAACTTAATTTGGTGACTGTCAAGTTGTAAGGGTGAATGGTGGTACATAGCACAGAGCGAGAGGCTTAAAGGGCCATTTACCTCACTATAGTGCACTTCATGGTGTGAAAGAGCACAAGATTGTTTGTTAAAATTATCTTTTTTTTTAATTATGCTAAAAACAGATAAAAATATCTAAAGTTTTAAGCCTCTGTTTACATATAAAGTATATCCTGCCAACTAGTAGCCAATGAGCTTGCAGTGTGGTGACTGCCTATGGGGAAGACTCAGGACTGCACTGATCAGTTAACCCATAACTGATCTGTTCAGCATTCCATGTCTGCACAAATAGATTTGTTATGGGGTATTGTTTTTTTTTTCTTTTGATGTCTAAACTGGTCCGCATTGCTCAAATTCCAGCGAGGCAAGAGAGCAGAAACCTGAATTTCCTGCCATAAGAAATTACATAAAAATTCCAAGTCTTACAATTGGCTTGAATGGGAAACTCGTCCCTGCAACTTGATTGGTTGCAGTAATTAGGCAAGACCCAGCCCCCCTTATCTGAGCTGTGGAGAAGTCAGGGGGCAGTATTTAAGACATGTAAACACTTCTAAACACAATTTTTTTTTTCTTAGTGAAAAATGCACGCATTTCAGAAATGCTAAAAAGTATTTCAAAATGTTTTTAGGATATCTTTATTTACATAGTTACATAGTAATTAAGGTTGAAAAAAGACTTTCAGTCCATCAAGTTCAACCTGTTAAGATCTCCTCTGATCTGCAATATGCGGATTAGTTATTAATTAATTTGTTGAATAAATAATTATTAATAGTATAGTATTGGAGGATCAATAAAGAGTTAGTCCCTCAGGTTCAACCTTTTTAGATCTCTATTGATCTTTTTAATGTGCACGATTTATTATTGTTAATTGATCCAGAGGAAGGCAAACAGAAAAAAAAACCATTAAATCTTTGCCAATTGTCTCATAAGGGAAAAAAAAAAATTCCTTCCTGACCCCAGAAACTGGCGATCAAATTTCTCCCTGGATCAATATTCCTTCGCTAGTTATCTAGGATAGCCTTGAATGCCCACTTTATTAAAAAATATATCTAACCCCTTTTTGAAGTTGTCTATCGAATTCGCTGTTACCACCTCCTTTGGTAGAGAATTCCACAGTTTAACCACTCTAACTGTGAAGAACCATTTTCTTTGTTTAAGGTGAAATCTTTTTTCCTCTAACCTCAAAGGGTGTCCTCTTGTCAGTTGAAAATCTCTTCCTACAAAAAGTTCACTTGACAAAGCCTTATATTGACACTGGATGTATTTAAATAAGGTAATCATATCCCCTCGTAGACGCCTTATTTCTAGCAAAAATAAGTTTACTTTGGTTAGTCTTTCTTCATAACTTAGCCCCTCTATTCCCCTTATTAGTTTTGTAGCCCTTCTCTGTACTTTTTCCAGCTCTAAAATGTCCTTTTTATGAAGTGGTGCCCAAAACTGTACTTCATATTCCAAATAAGGGCGTACTAGGGATTTGTATAGTGGCAGAATTATATTTGCTTCCCTGGCTTCTATACCCTTCTTAATACATGCTAATATTTTATTTGCCTTTGCAGCTGCTGCTTGGCTTTGAGCGCTGTTACCTAGGTGGTTGTCTACAAGCACTCCCAAATCCCTTTCAATAGCTGATACACCAAGATTTGCTCCATTAAGATTATAGATTGCATGGCTATTTTTCCTTCCCAAATGCATAACCTTACATTTATTTGTATTAAATCTCATCTGCCATTTAGCCGCCCATTTCTCTAATTTATGCAAATCCCTTTGTAGGGAAAGTACATCATTATCTGATTTTATTACCTTGCACAACTTAGTGTCATCAGCAAAAAAGGATACACTACTTTCGAGTCCTACTTCTATATCATTAATAAATATGCTAAAAAGGAGAGGACCTAATACTGAACCTTGAGGAACCCCACTTATCACATTAGACAAATCGGAGTATGTTCCATTTAATGTGGTGTGGTACGAATTGTGCTAAATTAACTGGACCTTAAATCAGAAAATTGGCTTACGTCCTTTGATTCAATAATTCTAATAATACAGCATGGACAATGTGGAAGATATTACTGTCCATTCAGTTTGGCTTGTATAAATGGCAGTAGCAGCAGTATCTATAAAGTATTGATGCCGCTCTTAATCACTTTGGAAGGATGAGTTACCAGCTTTCACATTTAATAGTAACTTGATTCAATTTTCTTTCTATTTTTCTATAGAAGTGACTGAAGTGCTATCCTTAGATGTACATTTTTAATAAATCTTATGTAATTAGAGAAGGGTCTTCAAAGAGATCCTGAGATTTATTAAAAGACCGCTGTAGAAGTTTATTTAAAATAAACAATTTTTAATAACCACACTTTAAGTTTTTTCTGATCAGAGATTGGAGTAGACCGAGTAAACAGGAAGTTTCAATCTGCACAGTAGGGATGTGGCAGCTTCAAATGCCAGTACTTTGAATAGAACTAATGGAAAGGCCATTGGTTTACAAACTCACTTGAGAAAGTAGCAGCAGAATCAATTGAGAAAAAAAAATTAAACATACAGAAAATAATAATTGGCTTTCTAAAAACATTTGAAGTTCAATTATTTGAAAGTCCTTACTGAAAAAAGAAACCATACTTTGCATTGTATCAAATATCCTCTTTTTGATGCAAGAAATAAAGCATTCTATAAATTAGTGGATATTCCACTCCACAACTCAAATACAGCAAGAGAAATTTGGCCATTCATTACTTACATACCTATATTTGGAAGTATGATTCACAACATTTAATTGGTGACTGTCAAGGTGCCAGCGGACAGGCATGTTTATGTAGGTATATTTAGCATAATCCCAAAGTTAGGCACTTTTGCTCAATTTGTTGAGTCAGGCATTAGACTGAACCTTGTGGCTTCATCTTGTGGGAAAGGCACAGCTACAGGGTTATTTCTGAAAAAAATATGTTGAATAGGGGTGCAATGTCCTAATTGCCACTACTGCTTCAGAAATCTATTAGGAAGTAGCGACTGCTTCTTTATTCTAAAACTCACGAGAGCCTTCAAGTGCCCCTAATCAACAATAAGTTATCTCTCCCACAAAGTAATCTACACTAAGGAGCTAGATGAACTCTTCCAAGAAAACTGCTCAATGCAGTCATCAGTACAATAAGAAAAAGAGAATGGAGACATGTTTTGTCTAATCTATGGTAAGTGGTATTTGGTGTACATAACTACAATGGAACTACCATGTATGGGTTATTTATAACGTATTAAAATAGATACAATTCATACTACAAATTTTCTAAACTAAGTAATTATTGAATAATGAAGTCTTCATTTTCAGTGCACAATATGTTAATTAGTGGCACATCCTGCTTATTTTTTGCGAAGAAGGGACCAAAACACTACACAAAATATTATTTTTATCTTTTATTTATAACTAGCGAATTGCGCGTAAAAAAACTGATGGCAATAAAATTGTAAGCCAGGCAATGCTGTTTGCCACACAATGTGAGGCTTTTGCTTCTCTGTGCACCTTCGGCACTCATTGCGAGTCCCGTGATGAGCGCCTTTGGCGCTCATCCCGTGGCTCGCAATGAGCACCTTCACTTCACCTTTCCTCCCGCCTGCTGTACGGGCCGCTCATTGCAGGGTTGATTAACTTGCAAGTTTTGTGCTTGGGAATGCCATGTGTCTCTTTCCAGCATCTCCCCCGTCCCTTCCCTGTGTGTTTCTCTTCTGTGTGTCTGCTGAATGTTTGTGTGGCGAGTGCGGACTGCCGTTTGTTTAATTTTTAAAGTCCCGCGTGCCTGGCGTTTTAGCGGTGTAAGCGTCTTTGCCGCTGTGTATTTTCTAAGTCCCAGGTGCCTGGCGTTGTTCGTGTAAGTGTTACTGTCTTTGCCATCATGCATTTTCTAAGTCCCACGTGCCTGGCTTTGCTCAGCCTCGTTTTCATCCAGTTTCAGAATTTTTTAAGTTTTTCGCCCGCCATATATTATACTATTATTCTAGCTGTCCTGTTTCTTTGCTACAGATGATTCTACCACCTAGATCAGTAGATATTGTCCTTTTATACCAATCACAGCCACTAGATCCTGTCCTTTTATACCCATCACAGCCACTAGATCAGTATATCCTGTCCATTTACACCCATCACAGCCACACCTTGAAGATTGTCCCAGCCAATCAAATCTTAACTTTATGTTCACCCATCCTTCCAGCTATGGGGTAAATCCCCACTAGATGTTACTATAGTCCAATAAATCATTAATTTCACCTTTGCTCAACCTCTAGTCTTCTTTGGGTGAATGTTACTCCTAGCTTTGTTTCTATAATGCAAAACCACCCCAAGGCCTGTTTGGTAAAGACCATTTGGTGTTTGAGTGTTCCTTATGATAGATAAACCCTTCTGGACAACAAGCATGGCATTGTTTGCACATTAGTCTCTTCATCACCAGTTTCTTAATACTGATATAAAATTGGTTAATTCATTATATATTTATAAAAAAGAAAAAATATATGATATTGAGTTGTACATTGTATAGAAGATAGGTTCTACCTTAACCTAAGTTATTTTTTGTTTTAGTAGGCTATATTCTAACAAATAGCTGCACTACAATAACTAACACATTTAAAATTAAATAATAAGCACATTTAATGCTAAACAAAATCAGATGAAAATCTGTACACTTCTGTAGGTTCATATACTATAAATATAATGCATGTCTTGGTGTGTGTATTTTCAGAAAGTAAAGAATACCTATATTTTTTAATTTAGCACTCTTTAAATGCATTTTAAATCAGACCATGATATTTTCTTGTATCGCATGAAAAAACAAGGTAAAATATTCCCAGCACGGTTTTCTAATTTTTAAGATGCATTCATATTTAATTAAAAAAAGTAAACAAGGGAAGGATTTGCTCATTTTAAAATGCAAATAACATTCGGATGGCATGGGTAACTAGTTTTGCAAGAGAATTCCAAGACTCACGTAAATCCAATCTGAAAGAAAGCAAAAGCTAAATGAAGAACTGTTTAATATTGTTCTTGGTAAAGGTTTAGAAAGAATTAAACACACCCAAAATAGAAAATAAAATTTATAGTAAAACATATATTTATACACTGATCAGAGAGTGAGACAGTGTAATATACTCACCTACTCTGTATAAGAACACCTCATCCATAACAAAAAAATTACCACCTCCTAAATTCTGAAATTCAGTGCCCACGAGCAGAATGAACTTAAAGGCATATATAAATTTCCCTGATTATGCACAGGAGAATCAGCAGTGTATGAAAAAAATGTTTGCATAAAAAAATACCAAAATAAAGATTTACAAGCTCACCCTGATAATTGCTAAATCTCTTGAGGTAGCAAGCAGCAGCTTTTGTGAAAATCCCTTCTAAAATTAGCATAAAATTCTTAATTTGTTTTGGCCAATCACAGGCAGCTATACATTTTAATACAATGTAACAATTAGGGATGGTCCCCCTGTAGAAGGAAGTAGGAGGAGTCAGACACTGATTTGCTGCTGGCTTGAAGGTTACTAAAGGGTTAAAATCCATATTTTAATGCAGTATGTTTCTATTGGTAGGCACCAGGTGCCTATGTAGGCAGCTCTCAGGTGTGGGAAATAAAGTAAATCTGTGTTTCTGATATAAGCGTATGTGTTAGATTAGAAAAAGAGAAAAACAGGGAAACGTATATGTTAATGTATGCTGCTCCTCCACTGTTTTAACTATGCTATAACAGAGAGTTAAAGGGCCTCTGTCATTCCCAAAACAAGTTATTTTTAGATTATTTTCAAAAAGCATAAAAAACTGACCATATATTGTGTAACTATTTTTTTTCTAGTGAATCAATCCTGAGAAATACATTTTTTTGTTGCTGCATTTATATGCAAATGAGCAGTTCATGCATATTGTTGTTTAGTCGTTCAGTTGTGTGTGACTCTCCGTGACTCCATGGACCACAGCACGCCAGTACATCTCTCAGTTACTGACCCTCTGAGCTCCATCAAGTTCATGTTCATTGCTTCAGTATCCTCATCTATCCATCTCCGGCTCTGACATCCCCTTCTTCTTGTGTCTTCAATCTTTCCAAGGTTTAAAGTATTTTCTAGGGAATCCTGCCGTCTCATGATATGGTCAAAATATTTTACCTTCAGCCTCATGATCATACCTTCTAGAGAACAGTTTTTTTTAGATGATTGGGCACTAAACAGTCTAAAATTAGGTACTAAAATTAAACTATTTGTCATCACCACACACACACATTTAATGCAAAGAGTTACATTTTAACTGTTGAATGGACCAATACATTTAAATAATTTTTTCTTTTCCAACTATTTTTGATCACTGTAGCTTCTTGTCAAAGTCTTAAATTTGACATTTTCAGTTTCTGTAAGATAATGTCAAGCATTAAAAGACACTGGAAACGTTCTACATAAATCTATTTAAGTCTGTCATGCAGCTTAATTTTAAAAACTAAATCCATATCCATGAATCACAGTATATGGCATGATAGTGAGAAAAAAAAAACATTGCGAAAAGGGAAAAAGTTAAAATATAGCTAAAAAAGAAATGTAAACGGGTATATAAAATGACTACATGATAAGTTAAATGCATTGCGTTCGATTTTAAGCTCAAAGACAGGGCCCTCCATTCTTTGCAATGGGATCATATTGTTTTTGCCTTGTACTTAACCCCTGTATAGCACTATGGAATATCATACAAATAAAGGATAATAATAATAAAAACTACAATGATACTTTAAGACTCATTGCTAAGGCTCTCACAACAATGACATTATATGTGTGACAAAAAAATGTTTTTAGCTATTTTAGAAACAATGACTTTCTATCTTCTTGAATATCTATAAAAAATTCAAATATGTTAAATGAGTGATTAACCCAGAGGAGCTGAAATACACAAAGGAAGGGATAAAAATGATCACTAATATGTCATACTGCGAATTTGTGTGCAACGCTCGCAAATTGCAAGTTGCGCATGTGCTCTGCGCATTGCAAAGCTCGCAATGGCCGCCGAACGGGGAGGGAGGGAGAAAGAGAACAGAGAGCGAGAGAGAGAGAGAAAAGGAGAGAGAGGAGAGTGAGAGAGATTAGTAGAGGCGAGAGAGAGAGAGAGAGAGAGAGAGAGAAGGATAAAGAGTGTGAATGAGAGGGAGAGAGCGTGTGAAGGAGAGGGAAAGAGAGTGTGAAGGAGAGGGAGAGAGAGTGTGAAGGAGAGGGAGAGAGAGTGTGAAGGAGAGGGAGAGAGTGTGAAGGAGAGGGAGAGAGTGTGAAGGAGAGGGAGAGAGAGTGTGAAGGCGAGGGAGAGAGAGTGTGATGGAGAGGGAGAGAGGAGAGAGCGAAAGGGCGCAGAGAGAGAGAGAGTGAGAACAGAGAAATGGAGAGGGTGCAGAGAGAGAGAGTGAGCATGGAGAAAGGGATAGGGCTCAGAGTGAGAGAGAGGGTATACCGAGGCTATATTACGCAGTCATTTTTGACGAGGAGGTGATTAGTATATTATAATAGCCAAGTGATAATATGTCATATAATAATATGACAGATAAAATGGTGGAAAGTACTCTAAATAATTAGGTGAACCCAAATAATCACTAGAAATTATTCAATAAGACCCCTTCTGGATCTCCACCTTGTTGCGGTGAAGGGACTTGTGTGCCTCATTGAAGTTGTACCATGTATGGTCACCCAAGATGGGCAGATCAAATCACAGTCCAATGGAGAAGGAACTGGAAAACCCACTCAGGTATCATTGCCAAGAAAATAATATGGTGAAGCACAACCAGAAACACAGATGCGCGCGGCGTGACGTGTCCATGTGATCACTGAAAGTCGGACACAATTGAAGGAAGGACTGAACAAAAACAACTTTATTTATGTTAATAAACCTATATAGTAAAAGCCAGACTACATTTATCATTTCTGTTGTAGAAAGCATGAGCTTTAAAGTTCATAAGCAAATATGATATTGAATACATTAAAATAAAATTCCTAAAATTCAAGAGTATAGTTGTGGGTGTAGAAGAGGGGAGGGAGGAGAAGAGCAAAATATCTCCCAGTGCAGCTAATCTGGTAAGTATTGGATGCTTATCGTTCAATAGATGAAACAAAAGGAAATATTTATTTATATTACAAATCAGTAGCATACACTGTACAATACATAAGATCACATTGCAAAGAACAGCACCACATCGTTTGAGTATCAATAGCTACAAGCAATACCCACCGAACTGACGGCGCTTGGTGGCTCGTGAATCAACATTAGATCAAAATTTGATCCACTTTTGGCTCACATTTATTGAGGTCAACCCAGGTGAGTGTTGTTTTCATTTGTTTCATCTATTGAATGACAAGCATCCAATACTTACAAGATTATCTGCACTAAGAGATCTTTCGCGCTTCTCCCCCCTCCCCTCTTCTATTTCTACCATTCAAGGCGTCGATGTGAACGGCGTACACCAGAGAAGCCATAACCCTCCTCGATACAAGAACATCTTGATGGTTTACAAGTACTATTGCACAATCTTGAAACTCTGGATCTGTCTGATCCTAATACCTGTTTCCTGAAGCCACCAAGGTCTATTAATCTTGGTAACCTCTAGAACTTTCATTTATAGTGGAAGGTGGTTGATGATCAGAAAAGCTAAAGAATTTTAAAAATATATAAATAAATGTTTGTTAGGAATTAGTGATAGATATACAATTGTGAAGTACTTTAAATTATGGAGGTCCTCCAGTAGGTAAGTTGTAGTACAGTGTTAGTTGTAGAACAACAGAGAACAATTTTAGCGGAGATGATACGTTTTAACGGCTAACAGAGTAGGACTCGTTTGCAAATTTCAAGGCTATTGTTGTCTGTTATTGTTTATTATTGCCCGATTATATAAAATTTTAAAAAAATTGTCCATTGTAAGTGGAAGAGTAGAGTGGTGTCAAATGCTGCCATGTTTATTTTCAGGATATTTCACAAAAGTAAAATTGATAAGAAATATAAAGTTTTAACTCGCCTAGCTTTACAGAATATTTCTGACTTACAATCAGTTGCAGAGATATTTTGATTATCTCTTACTCAAACTAATATGGAAGCAGGTCTGTGACCTCTCATGTTCTTCAACTTATTTCCAGAGCCCAGAGGACTCTCAGTCAATTTTGGGTCAGTTCATCTACATTGCATATAACTAAATTCTATACAAAGCACGTATGGCAGCAAAGTAAAAGGATTCTATTTAATCCTAAAATCCTGAGGCTAATTAACTTCAAATTATCAGTGTTAAAAAGGTCACATTCCCTTGTAAACAGATTTCAAATTAAAATCAAAATGGATTTAGATTGGTCCAAGGTTAAAAGTATGCATTAAAGGAATAATTCCATACATTCGGATAGTATTTTATTCTGCAGAGTAAAGTAAATGGTAATTAATCTATTGCTTAAAACTTTTATGACTTCTCTGCTATTATATGGCTGATGTTGGAGGTCAAGCTTAAGAATAAAAGCTTTTCTTCATTTTTAAAAACTGGAGCTGTAGTTATTGGCTTAAATACATAACAGATCTCTATACATACAGTATACAGTGTATACCAATAAACTTGTAAGGGAAAGTATAGAGTAGTAAAACCAAAAACTCAAAACAAGAATACATTAAAGAACCACTGTAGATTAGCAAAAAAGTCACCTAGTGCGTGGAAGCTGTCATGATAGTCATCCTTCCTTCTCAAGACACAAGAAGGAGGTTAATAAGCATGGCAAGGAGAGCTTGCAAGTATACCTGAATGCCCAGTCTACGGTTTATGGGAGGGAGGGGATATATGTATCCTGAATGTTATCCGAGTCTTCCAATGAATCAACAAATTACCCTTTCACCACCCTCCCCCTGCATCCACTATTGAATAGATAATACAAAGTTAAGAGAACACTTTCATTCAGTGTCCAAACCAGTAGGAATATCCTTCAGATACAATCCTAATATTTTACAAATAATTGATTTTATTTCCATGAATGTTGATAAAAAGATTTGGAAAGTTTCCAGATGTCACTAGGTATATAATATCTCTGTGTATCTATTTACTTTTATGTACTTTATTTTATTAAGAAGTCCTTTTAAGCTCTGTATTTACTGACTAAAACCAAACAAAAAGTCCCTGTATGGGTCAGCCCACTGCAGAAAATACAGACGCAGACTCTGCCATGCACCTGTAAGTAGCAGTTCAGAGCATGATCATGATCAATTAAGCAAGGCCGTAACTATCGATTTAGAAACAGCCAATAGTAAATGAGACCATCATCATTACGCCAGTAAAACATTAAGGTTATACATCAATCAGTTAGCTATTAGACGTCCGATATGCGATCGGACTCACAATCCGGCAATGTACAAAATAATAAAAATGAATGCCGATATTGTTCTAGTCCATGTGGGTGGCCTTATATGCATTAACTCCTTGATTACCAAGATTGATATAACATGGAAATAAAACGTAAAATAATTAATTTTTATTGCAGATTTGCAAGCTTAAATCTGTTTTGCAATTCGTTCTAATGTCTTTCAGCGCTTTCCCCATCTTTTAAAGTGCAGTATTGATTTTTTATTTGCATTTACAGTGCTACGATCAGGTGTTTAACCCCCTTGCGAGTTCTATCTGGTACCCGTATGATTTTCTTCTACATTTGCCATTTACGGGTTTGAAGACAATTGTGGGATTGAGGAATTGTAGCAATTGAATAGCGATTTGCTATTGTAACATTTACGGGCTTGAAAGATCAAAGGCTTAGATGGGTCGGAGTTACGATGTTGACAACAGCAGGGATTTTGAGCTTCTAACCCGCAAACAGATTGTGGGCAGCCAACTGAATATCAAAATTATTTAATGGGCTCTTGTAACTACAATTTGCTCAATTGAAGAGAGGCCTGGTTATTCTAATGTAGTTGATACTTGCATAGAAATTACATATACAGGAGACGAGTTTTGGGGCATAATGCGCCTTTACTACAACTTTCTGATGGTCAGTGATTATTTGAAAAATTGACAGCTAAAGAACATTTTCATCTTTCATGAGTGTTTTTTTATTAGTATAATTAAACTGAAACTTAATATAATCTTAACGATAATTATAAATTGAGATTATATATATTTTTTTCCTTGCATAACTACCCAAAACTCACTGCCAGAAACAGACTAATAGTTTATCAGTGGAAATGCAGAAAAACGGAGTCTGCAATCAGAATAAAGGAGCAACTTAAAATGCTTTGGCAAAGTATCTGAAAAGAAAATATCAAGAGTCTGGTGATCTCAGTAGCCTGCAGGGTTTATGCAGCTGCTGTATTAAAGTGTTATACGACCAAATACTGTTTTTATACTATTCCAATTTGTTTTAAAATTAAAGAGTTTTTATTCCAAATAAATATGCACAGACACAAAAAGCATTCTGCATATTTATCTTATATTTATGGTTTCATCACAAATTCAGAATAGATGTTTATATCGCAAAAAAAAAAAAATCTTGACTTCACTGTCTCAATACTTAAGAAAAATACAGTATATTTGTTGCCTAAGGCATAAGCAGAAAACGACTTGCCTAAGTTAAAAAAAAAAGAAAAAGAAAGAGCTTCTTGGATCAGGCTACCCATATAAGAAATGTTGTTATTTTGAAATACTGGACTTTTATTAAAAGATAACAGATTTAGAGCTTTAGTACTGTTTAGCTAGAGTTTACAGAGGACTCGCACCCTATTGCAACTGATAAAATCAAGTTTCATTCCCCTTGCTTTTGAAATTATCAATAGTATACAAAGTTAAAAACAGAAAAACTTACAAATATTATATCAATAAGAGACTATTCCTGTATATTGTACGGTTAGGAAACACTGATTGTTCACTCTTCTTAAAGAAAGGGGAATTGCATTTGTACGAAAATACACAAACTCCAAGGAGCATATGCACTTAGAAATGTACTATTATCACTGGTAAATACTAGGGTGCACTTCAATAAGCGCGCGTACACGCACGTACGCACACATGCACACACAAAATAGTGATCCCTTAAAGCTCTTATTATATAATTGATTGTATTGAATATGATATACACGATTGTACATCATATTCAATAGACGTTTTAATTTTTAAAGGATGTAAGGAACACTATCAAAAGGGAAGCAAAAATAATGATTATAATATGGTTACTAAAGATATTAAAACTTAGTAAAATAGAACTAGTATGGAACACAATGACATTTTGTAGTATTGTAGGTTAATTAGATAAGGTTTATAAATCCAGATAGAAGGATGTATATGCTCACCTGGGGAAGTAAAGTCAAGTTCCCAAAATAACTGCCTGAATCCATAAAAGAGAACAACTAGTATCTTCTATTAATATGCATGTCTATACAGCAGGGGGAAAAAGTATTTGATCCCCTGCTGATTTTGAACGTTTGTCCACTGACAAAGAAATTATCAGTCTATAATTTTAATGGTTGGTGTATTTTAACAGTGAGCGACCGAATAACAAAAAAACAAACAAGAAAAATGCATGTCAAAAAAAGTTATAAATTGATTTGCAGGTCAGTGAGGAAAATAAGTATTTGATCCCCTATCAATCAGCAAGATTTCTGGTTCCCAGGTGTCTTTTATACAGGTAACTAGCTGAGATTAGGAGCACTCTCTTAAAGGGAGTGCTCCTAATCTCAGCTTGTTACCTGTATAAAAGACACATGTCCACAGAAGCAATCAATCAATCAGATTCCAAACTTTCCACCATGGCCAAGGCCAAAGAGCTGTCCAAGGATGTCAGGGACAAGATTGTAGACCTACACAAGGCTAAAATAAGCTACAAGACCATCACCAAGCAGCTTGGTTAGAAGGTGACAACAGTTGGTGTGATTATCTTGTTAATGATCTCAAGGCAGCTGAAAATCTTGAATCGCCCGCAAGGTCCCCTTGCTCAAGAAAGCACATGTACAGGAGGATTCAGAGGAGAATGGGGTGAAAATGTTGTGGTCAGATGAGACCAAACAAATCGAGCTCTTTGGCATCAACTCAAATCGCCGTGTTTGGAGGAAGAGGAATGCTGCCTATAACTCCAAGAACACCATCCCCACCGTCAAACATGGAGGTGGAAACATTATGCTTTGGGGGTGTTTTTCTGCTAAAGGGACAGGACAACTGCACCTCATCAAAGTGACGATGGACGGGGCCATGTACCGTCAAATCTTGGGTGAGAACCTCCTTTCCTCAGGCAGGGCATTGAAAATGGGTCGTGGATGGGTATTCCAGCATGACAATGACCCAAAACACACAGCCAAGGCAACAAAGGAGTGGCTCAAGAAAAAGCACATAAAAGGTCCTTGAGTGGCCTACCCAGTCTCCAGAGCTTAATCCCATAGAAAATCTGTGGAGGGAGCTGAAGGTTCAAGTTGCTAAACATCAGCCTCGAAACCTTAATGACTTGGAGAGGATCTGCAAAGAGGAGTGGGACTAAATCCCTCCTGAGATGTGTGCAAGCCTGGTGGCCAACTACAAGAAACGTCTGATATCTGTGATTGCCAAAAGGGGTTTTGCCAGCAAGTACCAACACAAAGGGGACAAATACTTATTTCCCTAATTGACCTGCAAATCAATTTATAACTTTTTTGACATGCATTTTTTTTTTGTTATACTGTCTCTTACTGTTAAAATTCAGCTACCATTAAAATTATAGACTGATCATTTTTTTGTCAGTGGAAAAACGTTCAAAATCGGCAGGGGATCAAATACTTTTTTCCCCTCGCTGTACATGTCTTTTATTCAACGTTTTTTTTTTTATTACTTTTTGGATATCATCTAAGACTAGAACCGCTTATTCTTTGTTTTCAGCCAGCCCTGACATTTGCTCTGATCATTTCACTATATCCTTGTCTGCTGCTTAGCTTTTTTTTTGCATTCTTCTGTTACTGGATCTGGGCCTTGGTGTGGGCCTAATCTATTCTATACTTCTGTAGCATAAGTCAACTTTCTGTCAGGAACCACTAATGGTAACACAACTTTCACATATGTATATATTTACATATTCACATTTAATAAGTGTTTTTTATATCAGATCCACCAATGTTGATAATTTGGGTACCAATTCAAGCACTCTGGTATTTCTTTTCGATATGTGGGTCTAATTAAACATTACCTGCCCTCTATTATGCAGGTTAAATTTCCAACAAACCAGAAACGTGGAACCATTGTTATTATTTTCCCTGCTGGCTACATCAACAATTGTACTTTTCTTTCTGATTTATTTATCCATGCTTCTCTTGATTCAAATTACAATTCAACATTAGGAGTTATGTAAACAGAATGAGTAATATGTAGAACTCATAATGCAAGTGTTTAGCAGTTGTTCTGAAAAAAACATTTCGCACAAAAGAGAACATGCTTGGCTTAATAATCTGCATAAATCTTTGCACATTTAGCTATCTCTCTTATCAATTTCCTCCTGAATTCTGCATCCAATACAAAATGAATTAAAATAAAAATGTGTTGTTTCGACGGCAACAAAGCATTATGATGAAGTCAGAACACCAACTAAGGAACACTATTAACAGGGCTAATCATGCAGTGTACAGATTGGTGGGCAGAAATGTAGGTGAATAGATTCAAATGTTAAATTAAAGGATTTTTGTTCTATCTCAAATACGTATGGATAGAAATAAAACGGTATTCTGCATATTTGCCTCACATTCCTGGTTTCATAAAAAATTCTGATGTCTCTATACATACTTGACTTCATGCTCTTAATACTTAAATGACCATTTACCTCACTGTAAGTTCTCTTAATGGTGTAAAAGAGCACATGATTGTATTTTATAATGATTTATTTATTTTAATTACACGAATAACAGCCAAAAAAATATAAAGTGTAAAGTCGGTTTACAAACATAGACACATTCAACTGCAACTCGATCGATGTAGGCCGTATCTCTGATAGTATGCTGCGGGCTCCTGTTCGTCTCAGATTGTGATGATATTCAATTGCTCAAGCCCGCAAGTTACTGGCCCAAAGCTGAAACCATGCACTGGTTCATAGCAGTTCAGGGTGGGAACATGATCAATTAAGCAAACCCGTAACCTCCCATTTCGAATCAACCAATAAAAAATGAGACTGTCATTATTACGGCAGTAAAACATGGAGGTTACATGTCAATAAATTAGGTTCGGGTGTCCGATATACGATCAGACTGGCAATCCCTGCAAAATAAAGAATTATGAAAATGAATGCCAGTACTGTTCTAGTCCATGTGGGTGGCCTGATATGTATTAACTCATTTATACCCAAGACCGATTTAACCCCGAAATGAAACATAAAAAAATAACTTTAATTTCTTGCAGATTTATGAGCTTAAGACTGTAGTTCAATAAATTCTAAGGTCTATCATCGCTTTCCCCATTATTTACAGTGCAGGATTGCTTTTTTATTTGCTCTTACACTGCTACGAATAGGTGTTTAACCCCCTTGTGGTTCCTCCCAAGCCCTCGTTAGATTTTCTCCTTCATTTGCCGTTTACAGATGTGAAAACATTTGTGGGTTTGGGGAAATTGAGCAATTGAAAAGAGATTTGAGAAAGTGACAGATCAAAGGCTTCTGGAGGCCACTAAGTCACAAGTCTAACCATCGATATTTTTTCAAGCTCATAACTCGGAAGCCGTTCCGAGCCTGCAAAAATTTGCCAATTGAATAGCAAATTAGCTTGCAACCTCACTTACTAGCCTCCGGATCTCCCGAAACCTCAGTTGGGGGCCATAGTTCTTAGGTCTGCTAAGTCTACCTTTTGCACATAATATAATAATAATTAGATTTTATAGAAAAATAACAACCTGACCAAGAATCAGGTAAAAAAAAAATTACTTCTCTTAGTTGCAGCACCAAAAATAATGCCAAAGCACAAAATCTGGCATTCCTTACTATAGATTTACAAACATAATATTGACAGTAATGATACAAAATTAAAGAAAATGCATCAAGCATTGGTTAACTATTTTACTGCTAATTTCACTCCACATCAATTACATTTTGATTAAATTTCAGACAACCACAAGAAAACAGTGTTAAGATGTTTAAATTAAAGGCATATGGACATTTTAATTACATAGGGCCTCATTCTATTATCGGCCGTAAATCGGCCGTAAGGCTGCGATTCCTTGCGAGGGTTCAGTTAACTCGCGATTCTATTATACGGCCCCGCAAGGATCTCATCTTACGGCCGGCCGCATATCTTGGAACCGGCCGTAAGCTGTGAAATATAAAAACGCAAAAATAAATTCAAGCCTGCACTGTACAGCTCTGTAAATGCTAGGGATCATATTGGGGGACATGAGGATTAAAAGGAACCCACTCTCAAGCTTGCACATCTGCCCAAACCCGAGTTCAAATTAACTGTTTATTTGCCGGCTGCGGCGTGGGCGTGTCTGAGGTGCTCCAAGCACTCTGGACTTTTTACATGTATATTTTACGGATATTAAAAATGAAATATTTTACGGATTTGAGTACAGGATAATTATGTGCTATTTTTTCTAACACCTAAAATCCCTTTATAGTCTTCTCAAAGTGCAGGATGGCTTTATTTGAGCTATTTTATGTGCTTAATTGGTGCTAGCGAGACCTTTTTCCTGCAAGTAACTGCGGCTCGTTTTTAGCCTTGCAGAGAGGTTTCCCGGAGCAATTGAATTGCAAATCTCTTGCGGCCGTTTTAGATCAAAGGCTTTCCTCCGGCGCGATCGGCCGCAAGAGATAGCAAGGCACCGGCCGCAAGCCTGCCGGAATCCCCGGCCGTAAGGGAATAGAATAGCAGAATAGCTTGCGGCCGGTCCTTGCGGCCCCGCAGCGGCTGCGGCCGATAATAGAATGAGGCCCATAGTAATTGAGGTTGAAAAAATACTTTCAGTCCATCAAGTTCAACCTTTTAAGATCTACTCTGATCTGAATTATGCAGATTAATGGTTAATTAATTCAGAAGAAGGCAAACAGAAAAAGCTAAAGTGAAACTTAGCCAATCGTCTTGAAGGAAAATAAAAAAATTCCTTCCTGACCCCAGAGACTGGCAACCAGATTCCTCCCTGGATCAATACTCTCTCTCTAATTATCCAGAATAACCCTGAATGCCCTTTTTGATTAGAAATAAATCCAATCCCCTTTTAAAGATATTTATCAAATTTGCTGTGTCCACCTTCGTTGGTAGAGAATTCAACAAATTAACCACCCTTACTGTGAAGAACCCTTTTCTTTCTTTAAGGTGGAATTTTTTTACTTCTAACCTCAAGGGATGTACTTGTGTCAGTTGTAAATCTATTTGCACAAAAAGATCACTTGACAAAGCCTTGTATTGGCCCTGCATGTATTTACATAAGGTAATCATATCACCTCTTAGACGCCTTTTTTCTAGAGAAAATAAGCTTAATTTGGTTAGTCTTTCTTCATAACTTAGGCCCACCATTCCCATTATTAGTTTTGTTGCCCAACTCTGTACCTTTTCCAGCTCTAAAATGTCCTTTTATGAAGCAGTGCCCAAAATTGTACTCCATATTCCAAATGAGGGCATACTAGGGATTTGTATAGTGGCAGAATTATCTTTGCTTCCCTTGCTTCTATACTCTTCTTAATACATGCTAATATTGTATTTGGCTTTGCAGCTGCTGCTTGGCTTTGAGCACTGTTACCTAGGTGGTTTTCCACAAGTACTCTCACATCCCTTTCAATATCTGATACTCCAATATTTGCTCCATTAAGATTATAAATTGCATGGCTATTTTTCCTTCCCAGATGCATAACTTTACATTTATTCATATTAAATCTCATCTGCCATTTAGATGCCCAATTCTCTATTTTATGTAAATCCCTTTGGAGGGAAAGTACATCATTATCTGATTTAATTACCTTGCACAACTTATTGTCATCAGCAAACATTGTAACAGTACTTTCCAATCCTACTTCTAAGTCATTAACAAATATGTTAAAAAGGAGAGGACCTAATACTGAACCCTGAGGAACCCCACTTACCACATTAGTCCAATCGGAGCATGTTCCATTTACCACAACCCTTTGCTTCCTGTCTTTTAGCCAGCTCTCGATCCATGAGCAGATATTTACTGCAATTCCTGTATCTCTTAGGTTGCACAATAGTCTTCATGTGGCATCAAAAGTCTTTAGAAATCCAAAAAGACTACATCTACTGAGTTGATTGATCCAGGTTCCTACTGACCTCCTCATAGAAACTAATTTGATTTTTGACATGACCTATTCCTCATAAATCCATGTTAACTCCTACTTATAATCCTGCTCAAATAGACATATTCTTGTATATTATGCCTTATTAACCTTCTAGACGCTTTCTCACTATAGAAGTGAGGCTTTTAGGTCTATTACTCCATAGATCAGATTTAATCTTGCTCCCTTTCCTAAATATAGGTAACACCTCTGCTTTTCGCCAGTCATCTGGTAGCGACCCAGTGTTGAGTGAATCTTGAAAAACTAAATATAATGGTTTGGCTATTACAAAACCCAGTTCCCTCAGCACGCTTGGATGTATTCCATGAGGACCTGGGGCTTTATTAACATTTATTGTTTCCAACCTCTTTTGGATTTCTTCATGTGCTAACCAATTATTTGGTGAAGGTAGTGTAGCCCCATTATGTTTACCAAAGAAAAGAACCTATTTAGCTCATCTGCCTTTTCCTGGCCACTAATTATCTTTGTAATGCTCCTATAGCTTCCTTCCTGGCCTTCTTTTCATTAATATATTTAAAAAATATTTTACGGTTAGTCTTTTTTCTTTTTTTTTCTTTTGCAACTAATTTTTAATTTTCTATTTTAGCTAGCTGATAGCACTTTTGCAAGTCTTGTTGATTTCCTTGTACTTATGTCAAGCAGTCTCTGTCCCCTCTTGTTTGTATAATTCAAATGCTTGTTTTTTATTCTGTATCTTGATCTTTAAATCATTGTTAAGCCACATTGGATGTAATTTACTCCTTTAACTTTTATTCCCACATGGTATATGCTGATGTGTACAGTGCCTTGCAAAATTATTCACCCCCTTGACTTTTTACCTACTTTGTTACATTACAGCCTTAAGTTTAGTGTTTTGTTAAAGCGGATTTTATGTGATGGATCAGAACACAATAGTCTAAGTTGGTGAAGTGAAATGAGAAAAATAGATACAAAAAAAACTATTTTTTAGAAATAGAAAACAGAAAATTGGCATGTGCGTATGTATACCCCTTCTGTTATGAAGCCCATAAAAAGCTCTGGTGCAAGCAATTACTTTCAGAAGTCACATAATTAGTGAAATGATGTCCACCTGTGTGCAATCTAAGTGTCACATGATCTGTCATAACATATACACACCTTTTTTGAAAGGCCCCAGATGCTGCAAAATCTAAGCAAGAGACACCACTAACCAAACACTGCCATGAAGACCAAGAAACTCTCCAAACAAGTAAGGGACAATGTTGTTGAGAAGTCAGGGTTAGGTTAGCACAGAGACCTAAGGTAACCCTGGAGGAGCTGCTAACTTCCACAGCAGAGACTGGAGTATCTGTACAACAATAAGTCGGACGCTCCATAGAGTTGGGCTTTATGGCAAAGTGGCCAGAAGAAAGCCATTACTTTCAGCAAAAAACTAAATGGCACATTTTGACATTGTGAAAAGGCGTGGGAGACTCCCAAAATGTATGGAGGAGGTGCTCTGGTCTGATGAGAGTAAAATTTAACTTTCAGCCATCAAAGAAAACACTATGTCTGGCGCAAACCAAACACATGACATCACCCAAAGAACACCATCCCCACAGTGAAACATGGTGGTGGCAGCATCATGCTGTGGGGATGTTTTTCAGCAGCCAGGACTGGGAAACTGGTTGGAGTTGAGGGAAAGATGGATGGTGCTAAATTCAGGGATATTCTTGAGCAAAACCTGTACCACTCTGTGCGTGATTTGAGGCTAGGATGGAGGTTCACCTTTCAGCAGGACAATGACCCCAAACACACTGCCAAAGCAACACTTGAGTGACTTAAAGGGAAACATGTAAATGTGTTGGAATGGTCTAGTCAAAGCCCAAACCTCAATCCAATAGAAAATCTGTGGTCAGACTTAAAGATTGCTGTTCACAAGCGCAAGCCATCCAACTTGAAGGAGCTGGGGCAGTTTTGCAAGGAGGAAAGGGCAAAAATCCCAGTGATAAGATGTGGCAAGCTCATAGAGACTTATACACAGCAACTTGGAGCTGCGATTGCCACAAAAGGTGGCTCTACAAAGTATTGACTTTAGGGGGTGAATAGTTATGCACATTGACTTTTTCTGTTATTTTGTCCTATTGGTTGTTTGATTCACAATAATAATAAAAAAAACATCTTCAGTTGAGGGCATGTTCTGTAAATTAAATGATGCAAATCCTCAAACAATCCATGTTAATTCCAGGTTGTGAGGCAACAAAACACGGAAAATGCCAAGGGAGTGAATACTTTTGCAAGGCACTGTATGTATATTTAGTAAGGATTTAGATGTTGTCCATTTATGTTCAGTATTTTTACCCGTCAGCTCTTTGTCCCAGTCTATACACGATAATTAAAATCTCCCATTATTAGAACTTGCCCGTGCTTAGCTGCATTTCCAATCTGTAACAATAATTGTATTTCCTCTCTTTCAGCTATATTTGGGGGTTTATAGCACACTCCAACTAATATTCTTTTGGAATTTGCTGCTCTGCTATTTAACTCTACCCACAAACATTCAATATTACCGCTAGTTCCAGCATAAATATCTTCTCTGTCTATAGGCTTAAATTCAGACTTAACATACAGAAAAATCCCTCCTCCTCTTTTGCCATTGCCCCTATCATTCCTAAATAGGCATTCAGATTAACAGTCCAGTCATGTTTCAGTAATGCCTATTAAATCTCGTTAACTGCCAATAATTCTAGCTCTCCCCTTTTTCCTGGCAAGCTTCTGGTATTAGTAGTTTGTCGTTTTGAGGTGCCTGCCTCTGTACTTGAGTTCCTTAGTAATACATCCGTGACTATACTATGCTTCTTATATTAGAAACACACATTAAATGAATTCATTTTATACACATACAGACTTATTTTATTTAAAAAAAATTGGTTCCCATATCCCCGGAACTGCCTACGTAGGCACCTTGTACTAGCCAATAGAAAAACTGCATCCAAGTATGTTTTTTAACCCTATACTAACCTTTAAGCCAACGGCAGAACAGTGCACAAAACCAGATCTGCAATGGCTAAGCTGCTTCCTTTCTTCCTTGTGGTCGAACAAAAGACTACCATCCCATGATGCTTTGCTGCACAGATTCATTAATAATCCATGACATTTCTATTTACCTTTATTGCGCTGAAAGCATTTACATTACTCTGTTTTCCAGTATACTGTATTTATCAGTGAAGAACACCAAATCTTTTAAAAAATAAAAATGTAGTCTCATAGTAAAGATAATTTTTTATAGCAGTTCTGCAATTTCCTGAGGTTTGAAAGCAGTTATAAATATATATAAACATTGGTGCAAAACATAACAAAAATACCACTGTTATTTTTAAGAAATTTAAATATTTAATACTGAATTTCTCACAATATTCTGGTAAAAACATGTACTGGGGAGTATAGCCATATTTTAAGCTTGGAGTTTCTGTCCTCATTTAAATACTAGTAAACTCTGTCACAAAATTACAAAGCTTTGTTATTAGCATAAAAACGGAATCACAGTAAGGTAATATCAAGAGTACAAAGTAATTGAAATGTGGTGGGCAAGCAAGAATTTTTTAAAACAAATATGTTTTAGTACATCAGCATGTTTATAATGCCCATAGGCACAGCAATTAAAATTAAGTTCAAACACATGTTTGAATTAAATAAACTTGTAAATTCCAGTTACAGTGTGTGCACCAATTATCAATGAAATTTACTTCTTTCATGCCTTCCCTGTGTTCATGCAATTATCTTTCCAAATTTCACGTCTGTGTTTTGAGTAATTGTAGAAAAGCAAACACCATGTGTAGCATATCTATGTGCAACTTTGCTCTAAAAAAGTGGTTCTCAGTTTAGTTCTAGTTTTATTATTATGTTTATATTATTCTTTTGGCCATCATCATATCTAACAACTTGCACTTTTTACTACACCATTAATTGTTATATCACTAACCAAATTTACAATGTACATAGATGTATCTCCTCTTAAGACAGGAAGGGTCTCGTAAATGAGTTGGGACTTTAGGAAAACTTGGATGGCAATTCTTAGAGTTTAGATTTACACGTATTATGTGAAAGCTCAGAATGATCTTACAAGTGAGCTTTATTCAGATGTTTTCTCCCAGGAGCCATGGAATAGAGCCCTGAAAGAGCAAGAGGTACACTCTCAGGCTCTTGCCGTGATATCACTGCTCTACAGCACATGAATTTCCTATGGGAAGTAGTGGTATCAATCACAGCCTCCCCATAGAGCCTATCACACTATCACATTACAGAATAAAAGGAATCTTTCAATTAAGCCAACGGATTGATTAGTCCATTTAAAGCATCACTGAAGTGTCATATTTATATATTGAAGAATTTGATTTGACTGTTTGTAAAATTTCTATGGCAGCAGACATTATCTTTTTTGAAAGCATTAGAAATGAGAGAAAATTAAGAACTCGTGAGGCTACAAGTAGACTAGCTTGGAGATGGAATCTCACGATGGAATCTCAAATGACACAAGTACAGTCATATACAAGGTAAGATTTTATTTCAATGCTTTCTCCTGGATTACATAGCTTCTAATGTTGTTAGTCTACTACATAATTCTCAAAAAAGTGATGATTTTCCCAACGACTGTGGCCCTTTAACGTCATTCATTAACATCTAAAACTCTTTACCTGAAATCTCATCATTACCCTCAATCATTTTTTTAACGGATTCCTCTACTTAGATCACAGCTTCTACAGTCGACATCTATCTTCAAAAATATTTCCCTGGACCGTTATTAAAGACTTCTCATGAAGTTCCATTCTGTTCCTTGGGAAGGAAAACTATGCCCCTCTTAAACAGAACACAGCTCCTTTACAACCGATGTCACTGGACTTTTCAGTCTCATTCCCCATTTGACCTCACTATTTATACCTCTTTGCCCGTAAGGTCCCCTTACTCTTCCACAGTAAATCATATTTTTTTTCTGATTATCCATCACAAAAGGGATGGTATTTTAACTACCAACGTTTCAATATAAAAAAACAAAACAAATACATACGTCTCAAAGGCATGAGCTGTATTTAAAACAAGGAATAATGATATATCAGCATGTCTCCATTGATTTTACACAGTTTAATTATATATTTTTTTAAATTAAGAGCACTTTCAATTTGTATTGAAATTACAACTATTTATACACTGCTACCTATACAAATAACAAAAGGAAATTGAGAAATGTGCAAGTACTATAATTAACTCATAGTCACATCTTCCAATTTCTTCTATTTTTTTTCAGATTTTAACTTTTATTAAAACAGTTTCTTAAAACAATCATACCAGCCACTGATTTTATTTTCAATTATTGGAGAGTTGTGGCTGGGACAAATGGGAATTAAATTGAGCTGGTAATTGAAAATAGCTGTGCCAGTTATTAGTGACAATTACATGTAATCCTTTTGTTGTTTGGAATGGCAATATATTGTTATTAATTAAGCTACAAACAGGCTAATAATAAATTAGATTAAATTAATGAGCTCATCATGTGTTTTAATTGTACATGAAATATGTATTCAACCAGGAAAAGGCAATGTATTTATTATTTACCTTTTAAAAGAACATGTTTCAATTATAAAACGTATATATATATATATAAAATATATTTGTTTTATTTGCATGAATAAAATAGTCATTAACAGTTATGAGGCTGTTGTAATGCTCTAGCTTTCATAATTTTTAAGTAGTAAATATCCGTAATTTTTTTTTTCTTTCCTTTTATGATGATTACAAAAAGCTGAAACTGAACAAGGAACAGCTTTCCCCACAACTGGACAACTAAATTACACTTTGTGTTGCCCTGTGAAACAATGAAGAAACTGCAGGGAAAATGTGCTTCAGAGGTTGCAAAAGATGGTGGATCTCGAAACTAAAAGAAAACCAGTTACATTAGTATAAGTTTTCTCAGAAAATCACAATTATTTGAAAAGTCAGAAATTAAATGGATCTGAAGGCTGGATCTTTACATTGATCAACTGAAGTTCATTTGCACCTGCATAGTGACAAGACACCAACCGTAAGACTGGAAGGGGAATATTTGTCCCTACAATGTGTACAGAATTAAAATGTTATTAAGCAATAAGATGATAATGAGATTAGATCATTTCAGTTCATTACATGTTTTAAGCATAAACGTAAAGATGTTTGTGTCAATTTTTCATTGGTATTGACATAATTGCCTGAACTTAATTTATTAGTTGTTGACTAGAAAGGCATGATTTTCATGGCTAGGTACGAGCTTGCCAAGACTGGCTGTATTCATGTTTTTTTAGCATCCTTAGTATTGCTCCCCATCCAATATGATAACATATAGTCAATTTTATTTTGAACATCATTCTCAAAAATAAGCCAGTGTGTAGTTTTTCTAGAAATTAAACTCTGTGGAATATCACCCAAGTATACTTTCTCAATATTATTTCTTGTAGTATTTTCAAAATTAAAGATTTAATTTTTTAATTTGTATGTATGTAAAGAAGTCTTTTTTCTAGAAGTTACATTTATTTTTATTTCATTAAACTATTTTAGATTCCCTTTCCTCTTCTAATACTTGAATAACACATTGCAGACCTTATCTTTTCTAGCTTTCAAATATTACATTATTGTAACCTTTGGGCATGTCTGGGATGTTAAAAATGAGTGTATTGATTGTCTTTTGAACCAGCCCCATATTTTGTAACTGTTTATTTTTCATGTCATAAACAGAATTAGAATACAATAAACATTTTAGCTCCTTAATACAAAAGTTGTATATCGTTGATAATTTATAAAATAGATATATAACTAAGAAGTAAAGGGGATGAAGGTAGGGAAAAGTGAATAAAATGAAAGAATAATAAAAAAAAAACAAAAAAAAAAAACACATAATATCCAAATGTTACAGACATAGCTATTGTTAGTCAATATTTTGTTAATAAATATCCTATAATTAAAAGACAATATAATAAAAAAATGTAAACGTTATCCTGCATTATAAAACATGAAACCATAGTTACATAGCAATATACCTTGATTGACTAATAATTTTACTTAAATTGTATTGTTAGATATTTATTTTATCTTATATCTTATATGAGATCATAGACCCAACTGGTTACTCCATGCATCTCACCTTTTTGAGAATGAACCTAAGTTACACTTTAATCCGTTTTTTCCATGTCATCATTTTTGTTAATCTTTTGTAAAAGATTAGCCAGGATAGTGCATAGTGACCAAGTTCCTACACATCCCTTTTTATCTTGTTAAGCAACTTTTTATAGTTAGCCTCATCAAACGTTTTGGCTATAAAAACGCTAAAAAAATGTTTTATTTCTTCGTTTGCCCATCTGATAGCTAAATTGTCTTCAAGATGGCCTGTTATATGTTCCGAGAAAGACACACACACAAAAAAAAAAAGAATCAGATTTTTATAATTTACTTTAAAGCCTAATACAAGGCCTAATGGCCCTAGCTCCTATTCCAAGTTTGGAGTCATTTAAAGGGAAAATAATATCAATAAACAAATTAATCTTGTACTCTTTTGTCTACAAGATCTTTCTCAGGCTGCATGTGAAATTCCATTTTATTAGCTTCAAAATCTCACTGTAAAAAAAAAAAACTTTCAAAAGTAGAATATCACCTACGCCTGCCTTCAAAATACCAAACTCTCACACTATACTGTGCCCAATTGGCTCCAACACACAGTTGTAACACTCTGTTACCTCCCTTGTATGTAGCCATCTGGCTCAGTCACTGTAAACCATGCATTCCTCTTACACTCATTGAACACTCCTGATGATACCCTCTTGAAGAGTGGTTCTCCATAGTTGGTCTAGTGGTTCTCTATGTGCTAGTCCTCAGGGAGAGATCTTATTATAAGTAAACCCATGCTTCACCAATGTAACACTCAAGAATAAACTGGTTGTGTGGGAATTCCCATTTTAATCAGGTAGCCTTGAATACAGTTAGGTCATTCTTATTAATAAACCATGGTTAGTCTTTCCTAGATCCGTACTGATTTAAGGTCACTGTGACATGACAGTTGATAATTGAGTGAATTGATATCAGTAACAGCCAAGTCAATACCGGACATGATTAGTAAATAAAATTCTTGTTTATAAAAATACATTTTGGAAAAGAATTGTCAGACACACACGAAAAATGATTAACAAAAAGCATCAACGATAGCATTAATTAGTCTATCTAAAATGTGTATGCAAATACTTAATATGACTTGTAGATGAACTTAAATTTCTCAAAACCAACAGAGAAAACAAAATACACTTTCGTGAACAAAGAAGACAAGAAAGACAAATATTATAAAGCATAATTAATGCAAAATCCAGAAGATGCAGTTTGGCATACCATTATGTAAATATGTTATTTTTCCTGTTTGATGATTTTCAGAACTTTGTAAATATTAGAAAATACTTCAAATATTGAAAAGATTGTTAAAATCAGATTGCTTGGAAGGTAATTTTAGCTTCAATGTGGAGAGATAAAAAGTTCAATCTTACTTTTCCTTAAAAAGAAATGAAAACAAAAATAGAGAACAGCAGATAATTATTTTACATGCTGCTGTTGAAATGACTGGAAATAGTTGGGACAGCTGAAAGGACTCGGTCTTTTATGTGAGCTGAAAGAAATGTACATTGCTTTACAGCCCTCCATTTAAACTATGACAGTGCCTTAACAATGAATGGCCTACTTTAAAATAATGATTTTGAAGGCTTTCATCCAATCACAAGAAAACTTTTTTGTAAACACGTAACAGTGAGTAATCAATAACCCATCAATACAATATTTATTATGTACATTAAAAACTCCCGATGGAAGTCACAACTTTTTAAATGGGATTTAACTTCTTCACTTCCAAGTAACAACTTATAGCCAAACAATTTCCGTGATTTTTCAAATACCCATACAAAATTACATTGGTTCAAGGACAGAATGCCGTGGTCTGGTCTGTTTATTTACAGTGTACAAGACCTGCCAAACTAGTCTAAGGTAAATCTTAACTTTTAATATATTAAAACCAAAGAAAGTTAAAAGTTTAATTTTTTTAAACAGCATTGGTCTATCTTCCTTTTCTTAAACAGAGCAAGAAAAGGTTCCAAACAAAGTGCTGCTGTAAATCCAAGGCCTCCCTCCTAAACGAGGGATATAATTTAGGGCACTGCTGTAAATCTGCGGTGGGAGCTTTTTTCCCTAAGTTGTACCCTAATATAACTGTTTTGCTGTATATACAGTGCCTTGCAAAAGTATCCACCCGTTGGCATTTTTCATGTTTTGTTGCCTCACAACCTGGAATTAACATGGATTGTTTGAGGATTTGCATCATTTAATTTACAGCCCACAACTTGAAAATGTTTTTTTTATTGTGAAGCAAACAAAAAATAGGACAAAATAACAGAAAAAGTCAATTCTCATAACTATTCACCCCCCTAAAGCCAATACTTTATAGAGCCAACTTTTGCGGCAATCACAGCTCCAAGTAGCTTTGGATAAGTCTCTATGTGCTTGCCACATCTTATCATTGGGATTTTTGCCCATTGCTCCTTGCAAACTGCCCGAGCTCCTTCAAGTTGGATGGTTTGCGCTTGTGAACAGCAATCTTCAAGTCTGACCACAGATGTTCTATTGTATTGAGGTCTGGGCTTTGACTAGGCCATTCCAAAACATTTACATGTTTCCCCTTAAACCATTTAAGTGTTGCTTTAACAGTGTGTTTGGGATTATTGTCCTGCTGAAAGGTGAACCTCCGTCCTAGCCTCAAATCATGCACAGAGTGGTACAGGTTTTGCTCAAGAATATCCCTTTATTTAGCACCATACATCCTTCCCTGAACACTGACCAGTTTCCCAGTCCTGGCTGCTGTAAAACATCCCCACTGCATGATGCTACCACCACCATGTTTCACTGTGGGGATGGTGTTCTTCATGTGATGTGATGTGTTGGGTTTGCGCCAAACATAGCGTTTTCTTTGATGGCCGAAAAGTTAAATTTTAGTCTCATCAGACCAGAGCACCTTCCTCCATACATTTTGGAAGTCTCCCACATGCCTTTTTGCAAACTCAAAATGTACCAGTTTGTTTTTTTGCTGAAAGTAATGTTCTTTCTTCTGGCCACTCTGCCATAAAGCCCAACTCTATGGAGCGTACGACTTATTGTTGTCATATGTACAGATACTCCAGTCTCTGCTGTGGAACTCTGCAGCTCCTCCAGGGTTACCTTAGGTCTCTGTGCTGCCACTCTGATTAATGATACTGATTAATGCCCTCCGTGTCCGGTCCGTGAGTTTTGGTGGGCGGCCGTCTCTTGGCAGGTTTGCTGTTGTGCCATGTCCTTTCCATTTGGTTATGATAGATTTGATGGTGCTCCTGGGGACCATAAAAGATTTGGATATTTTTTTATAACCTAACCCTGACTTGTACTTCTCAACAACATGGTTCCTTACTTGTTTCGAGAGTTCCTTGGTCTTCGTGTTTGGTTAGTGGTGCCTCTTGCTTAGGTGTTGCAGGCTCTGGGGCCTTTCAAAAAAGTTGTGTATATGTAATGACAGATCATGTGACACTTAGATTGCACACAGGTGGACATCATTTCACTAATTATGCTGAAGGTAATTGGTTGCACCAGAGCTTTTTATGGGCTTCATAACAAAGGGGGTGAATACATACGCACATGCCAATTTTCTGTTTTCTATTTCTAAAAAATAGTTTTATGTATATATTTTTCTCATTTCACTTCACCAACTTAGACTATTGTGCTCTGATCCATCTCATAAAAATTTAACAAAATAGGTAAAAAGTCAAGGGGGTTGAATTAAGTAATATATTTTGATATTAAAAAGATTTGACAATTGTATTTATAGCTTCAATAGATAAATGTGTCTATTTTGTGTTTAAATATTATATATTTATAGACAATGCATTAGAGCATTTGTTCCTTAGGCACCGTGATTTTGTGTGTTACCCTGGATGTTTTATAATAAAACGGCCATGATAGGGAAAAACAAAAATGTATTTACACATATGTTGATATTAAACGGTTACGTGTCAAATGTTGAAATGTCATAATTTTTCTTTGTATTTATTGGTGCTATACTATCACTTTAACTGCTCCAGACTCTGCAAAGATCTTAAAAACACTTGTGTATGGTCTTTGGTGCATGTAATATTTCTTCAGCTTTTAGGAGTTAGGGGACTTTCCTAATTTGCGAGTGATTTGTAAAGTCTTATTAGCATTGGGTAATTGCTTTTGACGGGTTTAGCACAGGGCACTAAATAAGTAGTCAGCTATTTATTATAGTAGTCAGCTATTATTTATTTTGTTATAAGCAAAAAAGTAAATCAAAAGCAAAAAAATCTTACTTTGAAAATTGTGTTTCACATTTTACCTTCTGTCCTTAATACTGCTCTGTAACGGAACCCATTACTGTTTTACGCTGTTTTATGGTTATTTAATTCTTGGTTAAAATATGATCACATTGCTATACTGTATGTATGTGGTCTGAGCGCCATTCAGTAATAATGTGTGCTCAGACCTAAGCTATCTGCAGATATGTTCTGGGTTATAAAATGTTGTTATTATATCCTTAAAAAATATTGTATTGTGTGGTATGCAGTCACATATCTTTGGTCTCATACACTTGGTCAGGAGTTGCCATCTGCCTCTTAATAGGATTTGCTAAACCACACAAGAGATAGCAGAACAAAAGGGTTTTAGCAGACGAGATGGCACCATGAACAATGGGGGTAAGGACTCTTGAATAATGAGATGACCTGGGGTTTCCCCACACTTCCAGCAGGGGAATAAGTGAACTTATAGATGTTACTCTCTCCACCGTCAGAGGGAGAATGAGCAGTTAGCCACGCCTAGTGGGCGGCTCCTGGGGGAGGGGACTCCTGGCTCCCACTTTTCCCCTGTCTGATTGGCCAGAGGTAATTAGGGGTTGACCAAAGGTAGTCACTGCCCCTACTGTGTATGTGAAGTGTTTAAAAATGTGTTTTTGTTTTTAATAAAGCAGAGTTCTACTTGACCCTTCAAAACGTAGTCTCATCTCGTTCTTTGGGGGGATTTATGGTACAGTTACTCTGCCACATTTTACAGCACTCCTGGATTATACAATGGGATATCGTGGATGGGAATAAACATTTCATTACTGCACAGCACCTTGCTTCAGAAAAGGACGTCTCCAACGGCTGGTACCCTCTCACTACCGGGGTAGCCGTTACATGCTCCTAATAGTACCTTTCACTCCACACATGAACAGAGGAATGTGACCCATCTTCACAAAGACAGGACCCATTCCTCTCTTACTGGTGTGGGGATGAGATAGAGGAACTGTATGCCCCATTCCCCTCTAAAGATCAAGGGATTGTTGTAAAAACTGGTTATTTCCTTGCCATTACTAGAAAACAGAGAGGTGGTAAGGAAATAATAAAAATATGAGATTGCACATATATTTCAAAGGCGGTGTTCACAGAACAAACCCTTTATTATTTATTACCTACCAAAAAGATTGAAAAATAATCTGGTTGAAAATTAATTATATGGAGAGGAGGTAGAACAGGGGACTAAACAGGGAGCTAGTGGCTTTTATTCAATCGTTGGCACTTAGCTTTTCAAATTCATTCTGTGGTACTATAACTCATAGACCTTCACTAAACAAAGAGTTTGACTTATTCCCATTATTGTGAAGAGTTTCACTAACTAGGCACACTGCACCATGTATTGGACCTACCCTCTAAAAGATCTTCTTGGACTCAAAGATAAAAAAAATAAAAAAAAATTAATATAAAAAAATATCTTTATAGTAAATTTGTGGACATAACTTCTGTTTGGACCTCTTTTCTCAAAGCATCCGAAACAAAACATATTTCTTGCCTAGATCCTACTAATTAGTCACATGGCAGACTAGGTATTCACAGGGCAGTTGCCCAATTCTGGAAGCCCTCTACACATTTTGCGATGGCTTGGATCCTAACATTCTGAATGTGCTGAAATGGATCATCATCATACTATTTTGTTCAATGGCACAACCATGCAGTATTACACAATTTGGAATAACACAGGATCTATAACATTCTATGATTAAAGAGACAATCAGTCAAAAATCAGAGCTAAGGATCACAAACAATTACTATTGTATGCAAAGGAGGTGTGGAGAGGGAATCTTTGCAAATCGCACAATCTTGAGTGTGTCTAACACAACGTACCCGGCCGGTGTCCTTAGTCTCTTGGTTCTAAGACATATGCCGTCTATGGTGTGCTAATCCATGGTATAATGTACGTATAGTGTGATAACACCTCGTGTTGAGTGTAACCGATAAGTCTGATGTTGTATACTTCCATGTGAGCTCGAAGGTGTGTTCCAAAGCACAAGTACTTCAGACCTTTTTCATAAATAAAAGTATCTTTATTGGTAAAATTCTGATACAAATCTGTTAAGTAAAATCCTTTGATAAGAACAATAAAACCAAGTAAAAGCGTCAGACGCGTTTCACTGCTGTAATCTGCATCTTTCTCAGTGACAAAAGGTTTCCTAAAACAGGAGATTGATAGGAGTGTGCATGAGTATACATGTTCCTTAGTTTGCAATTATAAAAGTGATAAACATACAACGTGAAATATAACCTTTATAATAACTAGGTATGTATGAATAAGGTTTATATGTCTTGTGTGCATAGAAATATCAAGACTAATAGGATTACTGATGGATCATCAAAGTGCTACATGATGTGTAGAGAGAGCACCTTGAGGGCAACATAAGGCCTTGTATATATGTGTTTCTTTGGTTCTAGCACTCAAACTGATACGGTCTCTTGAATATTTTTCCCCTTACTTCGCTGCTTATGTATCTCACAATGGCGCAGAGGATCTTTTGGGAATTTCAGTTCTACTGAATAAACTCACAAGCACAATTGAATTTTCCACTGTGTCCCTGTACATTTACACTAAAGCTAAAAATAAGTTTTTTAAATCATTCTGTTCTATATCATAGCACATAAAGTTTCAATATTTGAATCCCATCAGGGAATCATACACTGAAAATAATATAAGAAAAATGAATATGACAAGAAGGAAAAATAAATATAAAGTGAAGAATTCAGAACTTGAAGTCTAGAAAGTTATACATTGTTTCAAGAGTACTTTCATTTCATGCGGGAAATTCTCAGTGTGAGAAAAGTTTCCTGTGGAGTGGGTAAGTGAAGTTCCAGCATACGTATTAAGCAGTAAATGGTAAATATTATTTTGCAAATAAAAATCTAAACTAGGTGGATTTGTTAAGAATGTGGAGGGCAAATCACTTTGCATTCCTGTAGATATCGAACACAAAGATTGTATAAATTAAACAGGTTAAAGGAGGGTTATTTTTCCAAGTGACTTCTTTCACCAAGCTTTCTCCAGAATTTTTCAGTTAGTTTTTCATGTTTTTACCTGCTGATCCCAGCTAGAGTTGCTGTCAATCAGAAAGAAATGTAAAATACAAAAGCTCATCTTTCAAAGAGACTAATTATTCTTTGTAGTTAGCTATTTTGTTTTTTCTCCAAGTGTAATTTTGTTTATTTAATATTTAGAGGTGCATTTCTTAAAAACATACTAATACATGATAAAAAATGTACAGACTCTACAATTCTTTGGAGACAGGTGAACAATAAATACTTTAGCTCAGAGATGTAATTTGAACAATGAAATATATAGGAAAAGGAACTCTAACAACCCCATTAAATTCAAAGCACGTAGCGGCATCGGCAAGCCCGCAAAGGCTGTGGGCCAGAGACGCAACCCGTAAACCATTTTACGCACGTTGCATGTTCAGCAGTGAACATGATCAATTAGTCAAACCCGTAGTTACGGGTTTAAACAGAGCCAATGGCAAATGAGATTGTCATCATTACGTCACTGGAAAATGGAGGTTAGATTTTAAAGCCTTACGGGTTTCAATTACGAGTTTCGATCAGACCCGCATTCCCGAAACAATGCAATATTATTAAAGTCATAAATATGATATTCTAGTCCATGCAAGTTCCATTATATGTATTAACACATTGATTGCCGGGAGTGATATAACACAGAAATTAAACATTACTTGACAGTATTCCTCAAGTATTTATTAGAGGACAAATATCACAATAAATTGACACTACCTAAATCTCAAGACTACAGTGCCTTGCCAAAGTATTCACCCCCCTCCCTTGACTTTTTACCTATTTTGTTACATTACAGCCTTAAGTTCAATGTTTTGTTAAACTGAATTCTATGTGATGGATCACAACACAATAGTCGGTGAAGTGAAATGAGAAAAATATATACATAAAACAATTTTTTAGAAATAGAAAACAGAAAATTGGCATGTGTGTATGTATTCACCCCCTTTGTTATGAAGCCCATAAAAAGCTCTGGTGCAACCAGTTACATTCAGAAGTCACATAATTAGTGAAATGATGTCCACCTGTGTGCAATCTAAGTGTCACATGATCTGTCATTGCATATACACACCTTTTTGGAAAGGCCCCAGAGGCTGCAACACCTAAGCAAGAGGCACCACTAACCGAACACTGCCATGAAGACCAAGGAACTCTCGAAACAAGTAAGGGACAATGTTGTTGAGAAGTACAAGTCAAGGTAAGGTTAGAAAAAAATATCCAAATCTTTGATGATCCCCAGGAGCACCATCAAATCTATCATAGCCAAATGGAAAGAACATGGCACAACAGCAAACCTGCCAAGAGATGGCTGCCCACCAAAATTCACGAACCGGGCAAGGACAGCATTTATCAAAGTGGCAGCACAAAGACCTAAGGTAACCCTGGAGGTGCTGCAGAGTTTTTTACAGCAGAGACTGGAGTATCTGTACATAGGACGACAATAAGCCGTACGCTCCATTGAGTTGGGGTTTATGGCAGAGTGGCCAGAAGAAAGAACATTACTTTCAGCACAAAACAAAATGGCACATTTGAGTTTGCGAAAAGGCATGTGGGAGACTCCCAAAATGTATGGAGGAAGGTGCTATGGTCTGAAGAGACTAAAATTGAACTTTTCGGCCATCAAAGAAAACACTATGTCTGGCGCAAACCCCAACATATCCCATCACCCAAAGAACAACCATGGTTTTCAGCAGCCGGGACTGGGAAACTGGTCAGAGTTGAGGGAAAGATGGATGGTGCTAAATACAGGGATATTCCATACCTGCACAGATAGATATGGTAAGAGTTACATGCTTGTTTGCTAGGATCACTGCAAGGAGCTGACACTGCCTGCATTGGTCTGCACTCCTCTAATTCCAGAGAGGCAAGTGAGCAGAAACCTGCATTTTTTATCCATAAGAAAAATAGAACCCAAGGTCTTGAAAATTACCAAAAACCTTACAAAACCTTTCCATTGGTTTGAAAGGGGGACACATCCCTGCAGTCTGATTGGTTGAAGTGAAGAAGACGTGGATCAGTATGTGGGCAGTCAGTTATACATGTAAACACAGATATTATTTTATTTCTCAGTGAAAAATGCATGTATTTCAAAAATGCAAATCATATTTCTACATGTTTTTATGAGATCTTCACATGGTCCATAATGTGTTGAAGTAAGAGGCCCTTTAAGCAACCCTTAAAATATAATCTGTGTCAGCGACATTCCTTCTATAAGGAATAAATTATGGAACAGACAAGTTGCAAACCTTTTTCATATATTTTGAATTTCCCTCATCACTGTCAGTCTAATTTACTGTGCTTTATATACCTGCTCTTTACAAATGTCTTTTTGTGAAAGTTGCCAAGTTCAGTTCATGTGTCTGCAATCTTTAGAGTGTCTCAAGCACATTTTTCATTTTATATCCTTTAAAAGGCTATCTATCTAGTTATAAGTGTCATAAGCTCCTCTATAATGTAGCTAGCGTTCTCACATCTAAAACTTGCCTTTATATGTAGAAAGTGCACCTGTCACAAAAAAGCAATCCTAAAGGCATAAATGTGTCCAATCAATATATTTTCTGCACTTTCTTACACCAATAAATAACCCTTTTTAGTCTGTGGAAAAAAAATAGTTCAGTGGTCTTACATAAAAGAGAATTTAAAGAGGCTGGTGAACATGAGGGCTTGGCAACGGAAAGTAACACGCAAGAACAAAAAGATCCTTCAGGTTTGGAAGACGCAAGCACTCTTGGAGGCTAAGCAAAAGTCTAAGTACGCTCATTATGTTTCTTACAGAGGTGCTCCTGAGCCAATTCACTTGTCACACTGAGCAAGATAAGCAATACCTCAGATTCTTTGATCAGCTCAATTGCCAAAGACACTTTAAATGGATTGCCACTGCTCATATGGATCCTTTATCTTGGAACATTTCATTAGTTGCCTTAAAGCTTTGTGCAACAGCTTAAGCTAAGAGTGTTACATTCTTTTAACTGATAAAAAAGAAAAAAAACTTGCCAAGTTCGCCAATTAAAATGTATTCAGTTGCATTTTCGATTCATTAAGCATTTCCGTAAAGGTATATGGAAATGTCATTGATTATTAATGCATCGGATAGAGCAAAAGAAGTATTATATGAAAACATTTTTTGCATGAAAAACTAAAAAAAAAAAAATCGCTAAATAAACATTAATAAACGTACAAAAAAGTTTGTAAAACTCCCGCAGTTGATTCTGAGAAGGTGAAACCCTGAAACCCAAGCTAAATTAGCATAAAATTCATAATTAACTGTGGCCAATCAGAGGCAGGTGCAACAATGTTTCTGTTTCTCTCTCATTGGCTGAGGCAAAGCTGCTTGGGAGGCAGCCATTATACTGATAGCTGATTCACTCGGATACAACTCTGCACAGATAATTGGCTAGGACACTCTGCCTACATAGGTGCCTTGGGGGTGTAGCTCACACAATAGGTTTCAAAAGTACTTTGAATTACAAATATACCAAATTCCTCATTAAAAGTATTTGATATGAGTTTTCTCCACTTTAGACAGGACACCACCTTTGACTGGAGCTACCCCATCTTTTACAGTCTATGGCAGAGTATGAAACAAATTACACAACAGTGGCATTTTGCAACAAGGAAGCAGCTGCAAGTAAATTTGCTGTATACATTGCCACAGTTTGTAAAACATGGGGGCGCAAACTAGCAAGCTTCAAGATCATGGGAAAACTAACTATTTTTAAACTGATAATATGTTGTTTATACTTAAATTTACTACTAAATTGTGAAGGCTGTACCATTATAGTAGCCCTTGCAGAAAACTTGAGGTCCCTCAAGTTAAATTATACAAAGTTCGAATTGTCCTTTAAAAACTTGTCACACTAATCTGAATTATTACCATCCTTACTACACAAAGCTAATTGATTTAGAAATGTTTTAGAAGATTCCATGCATTTTTTTAAAGTCAGGGTAGAGGAGGAGCAAGGAGTTTCCTCTGCATCTGTTTTTGTGCCACTTTAATGTTCATTTTCAACATTTGTAAACAAATATTTAAAAAAAAATTGTTTATCTTTTGTTAATAAAGGTCCACTTATGTTCAAGAAAAAAGACTCTTGTTTGTCAAGTATGCACCAAATTAACAATATCAGTAGCTGGGTAAGCCACGGGCATAAATATTTTTGGGAAAATCTGATTCTTTTCATGAGAACAGGAATCCATTTTGTGTTTGTTACAACAATTCCTGAGAGATGGATGTTGGGTGCGTGTGTTTGTAGTAGTCAGTGGAGAAAAGGGTGGGGGAGGAGGGAACAGGCAGAAGTCTAGATGCTTTGCTTGATAACTGGATAGGATTGAAATTGACACCAGACAGCTTACTGGCCCCGAATCAGGAGATTGCATCAAAGTATGCAAAAATGGCTCTCAAGGAATGTAAATGCCCTTCTCACACACAACTTGTCATGGATCCCTCCATGGTCCTACATGTTTCCTTCTTGATTCTGCTTTTCACTAGACTCAGTGGGCCTCATTCTATTAGCGGCCGCAGCCGTTGCGGGGCCGCAAGGACCGGCCGCAAGCAATTCGGCTATTCTATTCCCTTACGGCCGGGGACTCCGGCAGGCTTGCGGCCGGTGCCTTGCTATCTCTTGCGGCCGCTCGCGCCAGAGGAAAGCCTTTGATCTAAAACGGCCTTAAGAGTTTCGGCCTTAAGAAATTCCTATTTGCAATTCAATTGCTCCGGGAACCCTCTCTGCAAGGCTAAAAGCGAGCCGCAGCTTACTTGCAGGAAAGAGGTCCCGCTAGCACCAATTAAGCACATAAAATAGCTCAAATAAAGCCATCCTGCACTTTGAGAAGACTATAAAGGGATTTTAGGTGTTAGCAAAAATAGCACATAATTATCCTATACTCAAATCCGTAAAATATTTTATTTTTAATTTCCGTAAAATATCCATGTAAAAAGTCCAGAGTGCTTGGAGCACTTCAGACCCGCCCACGCCGCAGCCGGAAAATAAACAGTTAATTTGAACTCGGGTTTGGGCTGATGTGCAAGCTTGAGAGTGGGTTCCTTTTAATCCTCATGTCCCCCAATATGATCCCTAGCATTTACAGAGCTGTACAGTGAAGGCTTGAATTTATTTTTGCGTTTTTAGATTTCTGAGATTACGGCCGGTTCCAAGATATGCGGCCGGCCGTAAGAGGAGATCCTTGCGGGGCCGTATAATAGAATCGCGAGTTAACAGAACCCCCGCAAGGAATCGCAGCCTTACGGCCGATTTACGTCCGCTAATAGAATGAGGCCCAGTGTTTTTAAACATACATTTTAATTTCTTTCTGCAGTGTTCCTTTAAAGTAAAAGTGGGTGGCCTTTTTTTCATTGTAAGGTCACAGACCAACATGCAGAAAGAATGATGGTCATAAACTTCTAGAAACTATTTGAATGAGAACCCCCACATAAAATGCCTTTTAAATGTATGTCTAAATTTCTCTTTTTCTAATCTAACACATGCTGCTAATATGAGAAACATTGATTCATTCTATATACAGAATTATTTTATTTAAAAATAGAACTTGTTTTCCACTCCCCCAGAGCTGCCTACATAGACACAGTGTACCTACCAATATAAACACTGCATTTGGATATAGATTTTAAACCTTTACTAACCTTTAAGCACAATGCAGAGATCTACAGAGCAGTGTCTGGCTCCTCCTGCTTCCTTTTGCAGGAGACTACACATCCCATGATGCCATCCTGCACAAACTGCTATCACTGATTGATACATTGTATTAGATGCCTATGAATTATGATTGTTATGCAAATCTTAGCAGGGAGTTCAAGGGGTGTTTACTCACAAATGTAACTGCTTGCAACTCAAGAGATTTAGCAAAAATCAGGTTAAGTTTGTTAATGTTTATTTTCATACACTACTCATTCTCAGATGCATTCATAATCCAGGAAACATAAATATGCCTTTAATAAAATAAAACAGGGGTGCATCTACTAGCGGTGTATTCGGTGCAATGCACCGGTTCCTGCTCCGGGGGCACAATTGCTGCAGTGCCCCTCAAATACTTTTTTTAAAATTATTTGTTTAAATTCTCAATGCCCCCAAATATAATTAAATATTTAAAAAAATATATATATACTGTATATACTCGAGTATAAGCCGACCCGAGTATAAGCCGAGGCACCTATTTTACCACAAAATACTGGGTAAAATGAGTGACTCGAGTATAAGCCGAGGGTGGGAAATGTGCTGCCCCCTGTGTCCCCATCTCTCTCCGTGTCTCTTCTCCCCTCTCCCTTCCCTGTGTCTCTTCTCCCCTCTCCCTTCCCTGTGTCTCTTCCCCTCCCTTATCACCCTCCTCAACCCCACTCCTCAACCTCCCTCCTCATCCTCAACCCCCCTCCTCAACCCCCCTCCTCAACCTCCCTCCTCAACCTTCCTCCTCAACCCCCCATCCTCAACCCCCCATCCTCATCCTCAACCTCCCCCCTCAACCCCAACCCACCTCCTCAACCTCAACCCCCCTCAATCCCCCTCAACCCCAACCCCCCTCCTCCACCTAAACCCACCTAAAGGAGGGGGGTTGAGGTTGAGGAGGGGGGAGGGAAAGAGACACAGGGGGTAGAGAGACACATGGGGGGGTTAGAGACACATGGGGGGTTAGAGACACATGGGGGGGTTAGAGACACATGGGGGGGTTAGAGACACACGGGGGTGTTAGAGACACACGGGGGGTTAGAGACACACGGGGGGTTAGAGACACACGGGGGGTTAGAGACACACGGGGGTTAGAGACACACGGGGGTTAGAGACACACGGGGGGTTAGAGACACACGGGGGGTTAGAGACACACGGGGGGTTAGAGACACACGGGGGGTTAGAGACACACGGGGGGTTAGAGACACACGGGGGGTTAGAGAGACTCGAGTATATTTGCCTTAAAAAAAGGGCTGAAAAACTTGGCTTATACTCGAGTATATACGGTATATATATATATATATATATATATATATATATATATATATATATATATATATATATATATATATATAAATAAATAAAAGATAAATTATGGGTTAAACCTTTTAATGGGAAAGATATACTGCTGCACAGAGCTAGTGGCCAAATATGGTAATTTGGATTAAATGTTGGTTTTTTTTGAGTCCCCTCCTTATTCAATTAATCTGGGGTAATTACTAGCCCATAACTTGCTGAGGAGCGTAGCTAATCATAAAGAGGGTCACAACTGGTTAAAAGCATACACTTTTAAATGGATAGTAGAAATATGGGAGAGCTATAATTTGTGTCTGTAACATCTCCTCCTTGCTGTCCTCGATATGCTTATTTTTACGGTTGGATGAGTTATTTAGACATATGTAAAATCAGAAAAAGCAAAACAAGTTGACTGAAGGTACAAAATACAAAATGAATATCATCAAATGTGAAAGGGAAATAGAAACTTAATTAAGCTTTTGCTGAAAGTAATATTTCAGTCTGTTGCTAGATGCTTTTTCAAGACACAAAATTGCCTTCTCACTCTTAATTAAATACAAAGTCTAAAGGTATCGCTGTACTCAGTTTTATATGTTTATTTAATATCTCAAGTATGATTGAACTCTAACTTGAGAAATGTGGTATTCTCAGAACAGGCAACTACTGCAAATAAATAAATACACATTTCCCTCAGCCATAAAGTAAATCTAATATTAGACCTTTTTTAGGCAAAAAATGCTCCTATATTCATTCAAAAATCCATTATTAGTCACATTTTTTCTTTAGAAAAGGAGATGAGAAGTTGTTTAGTTAAAGGGACATGGAACTAAAAAATTTTCTATCATGCAATTAAAAGAGCACGTTTTAAACATTATAAGAGTATACTATTAAAAGCTAGTAAAAAGTAAAGCTATTAAACTATCAACAAAGGTCCGCATAGTTGGTAGACAGTAGTAACATACGGATGTGAGAGCTGGACCATAAAGTAGAACTGATGGCTTTGAATTGTCATGTTGGTGAAAACTACTTTGAGTCCCTGCAAGAAGATCCAATACATTGATACTACAGGAAACCAACACAAACTGTTCACTAGAAGGTATGATCATGAGGCTGAAGCGCAAATATTTTGGCCATATAATGAGAAGACAGAATTCCCTAGAGAAGACTCTGATACTTTAAAAGATTGAATGCAGAAGAAGGGGACGACAGAGGGGGCGATGGATAGGTGAGGTCACTGAAGCAATGAACATGAACTTGATGGAGTTCAGAGGGGCAGTGACAGAGATGTACCCGGAATACTGCAGTCCATATGGTCGAGGAGAGTCAGACCCGACAGAACGACTAAACAACAACACTATTTTCATGTAAAATAATTTTTTTTACTTATTGGAAATATTCAGGAAATGCTACAGGAAATACCTCTGTGTATATATTATGCACCACTCTGGATCCCATTGGCAAACACTTATGACTCATATTGCAGCATGTTGTTTAACAAGGACAAAGGTCTGTATAGTTAGTAAACAGTAGTAACATACAGATGTTATCCAAAGACATTAAAGACGAAATGTGTATATCAATCCTGGTGGGAGTACAGCACACGTGGACCCTTATCTAATGAATTATCACATATATATATATATAATATATATATATATATATATATATATATATATATATATATATATATATATAGTAGTTGTAATTGGCAGTTTGTATGTAACGTTTGCAAGTTACTGGTTTGCACATGTGCACAGCGCTAGCCGGGGCCCGCAATGAGCTCAGAAGGCACTCATTGCGAGGCCCGGCGCTCATCACAAGGCCCGTAACAGCTTAGATCGCCCTTGATAGAACCTATCAGATATGGTACTACTCCTAGCCAGAGGACAAATAGCGGGTCCTACAACCCTAGTTTGTGCTATAGCAAGGGAACTCCACTATAACAGAGTATATTACAGCATATAGACATGAGATATCCTTCCTACTTTGGTCAATAGTGGCTATCCTAATAGTACTGGGATTCTCACTTCGTGACATACAGGAATATTTTGGATCTCACAGTTACATAGACAAAGAAACCCCTGATATATGGGATGCATTGAATGTTTGTGTGAGGATTTACACATTCTTAATAGAAAACTTCAAAAGGGTATCTTTGATAAGCAATAACATCCATAATAAATGAAGTACCTATGTGCACAACTCTATTTATGATATAAGAGAACCTATTTTTTTTGTGTATGATAGACAAGAACTTTAAAGACAGGTTTTTGTTCTATATGAGGTTTATGAAGCAAATATGCAATACATACAGCAGATAGGATAGATACCATACTCTGATTTACAGAAGTTCTGTGTGTGATTTACTTTGTATACAGTTACAGCAGTGTGTGGAGACCATTTCAATTTTTAAATTGTCAGATATTAAACATGTATATGTGTCTAATACATTTTTTAGTTTTCTCCGTAATAAAAGTTACGTATTATATAAAAGGAACCCATTCACTTCTAATACTATATATGCCACTAGTTACATTGGACATTTGGGACATTTGATGCTGACACAACGTTCAGTGTCGGCATCACCTCTCTGTCAATCTCTCCACTGGCTTCCCATAGCCTCCAGAATAAAATTAAAAATCCTGACCCTAACTTTCAAAGCCCTCAACAAGAGCGCTCCCCCATACATTTCTGGTCTCATCTCCAAATACTCCCCCACCCGCCCTCTTCGCTCTGCTAATGACCTTCTTCTTTCCACAACTCTTGTCACCTCCTCTCACTCTCGCCTTCAGGACTTTTCTCGTGCTGCCCCTATTCTCTGGAACTCCTTGCCTCGCTCCACCAGATTATCCTCCAGCCTCTCTAAAAAATATATCTTTAAAGAAGCGTATCACCTTCCACCCTAACACACTCTCACCTCTCTCTCCCTCCTTTTCCTCACACAATACCTTTAGGTTGTAAGTCTGCGAGTTTCAATCCCACAAGGTGCTTTAGGGAAAGCACTATGGATTTGAGGCTCAAAGACAGGGCCCTCCTTGCCTTGCTTTTGTTAATTTGTATGTATCTTTGTCTTGAACGTATCTTATGTAGAGCGCTACGGAATATGTTGGCGAGTTATAAATAAACGATAATAATAATAATAATAATAATAATAATATGTGACAGATAATGTTACTCTATAGTTAAGCATACTTAGTACTTTGTACCACACCAATTTATATTTAACACTTTGAGGGAGATTAACTGGTTAAAAAGTGCAAATCAATATATTCGGCTCCAGGAGCTTTATTTTCAAAAAAGATGCAACAAGAAAATGCATGCAATGGCCCTTAAATCCAGTAACGCGAAGAAATATTACGTTTAGCACATCTTTATATAAAAGAATAATATAAACAGCATTATCTTATGCAGCTTTATCTGCCAAACATTACAGCGCAAGGTGATTGTTTGAATATTTAATCCTGTGTCCTGGTGGGCAGACAAAATCCGTATAGGGTTTTTCTGAAATGAAGGGACCCAAAGAATTGGAAGCATAAAATAACTGTATATTTAAGCAGTTGTATTAAATATTTCTTATATAAGTAATGCTACTACAATAACAGGACATTTCCTGTTGGTTGCCCACCAGCAGTGGGGTAGAACTTTGATAGAGACGGCTGCTTTAAACTAGGGCTCCTCTATATTTGAAAAGAATGTATCAGTGAAGTGTGCTTCATATCTATAATGTGCTCATTTTTCCATTAGTGTTGGAACATTTTTCAGACTAGGAGCAACAAAATCGTTCATAATTACACCATTTTTTGCCGACCTTAGTTTGCAAATGTCCAGGTTTAAAAAGCAGTGATAATTTTTTCATTTAGTTTAGAATCAGCTAATACCAAAGCAAGATGCAAAGAATGCACACGGGTAAAGCACAATTTCGGTGTTATTTGCCAAGATTATACCATAATGCTGCGCACGTTGGAGTGAGATTCTGTTTTTACAGTAATCAGCGGGTAATTTCAGAGCACAATGCATTTAAATAACTAAGTGCAGTATGTGTCTGATGATCCAAGCTGGCAACCTTCAGTGAGATACATTAAGATTGCAAAGCCAGCCTAACAAATCAAGCTGGTACTCTAATACTTGTTTCCATTATAAATCATCATCCTTTGTCTTTGGTGCAACATCTAAAGCCAAGCATCAGTTTGAGTCCTTATGAGTAGTATTCATAACTCCTGACTGGCACCACTAACAGAAGGCTTAGAAATATACATAGATTTAATGATAGGGAAGAGCCAAAAAATACATATAGGCTGCCCATTCCATCTACCTGAATGTTAGCCTTAAAACTCGATAGAAGTTTAATGAACTATAACCACCTACATGCTATGAGCATAACATAATTTGAAATGTAGCCGACCCCTTGTGTAATAGAGAAGTCTATATTTTAAAGTTTGTAATAACACTTTGCACATGATCATTAAAGTTGTTAACAAAGTATACTATAAATATGACAATATACTGTCAATAAAAATATAAAAGCAATTGATGCTAGAACTAGAACGAGATTGCAATTTGCAGGGGACTTCATCAATACCAGATAAAATGAAAAACATATTAAAGCACCACTTTAAATTGAGAAAAGGAGGGGGAGAGGGAGGGAAGGCAGAGGGGAAGGGAGGGGGCACAGAAAGGGAGCAACGGTGGAGGAGAGAGGGAGCAAAGGGGGAAGAGAAAGGGAGTAAGGAAAAGCGAGGGGAAGAGAGAGAGAAAGCGAGAGAGAAAAAGGGAGAGAGAAAAAGGGAGAGGGACAGAGAGAAAGAGGGGAGAGAGAAAGAGGGGGCACAGAGAGAGAGAGAGACACACAGACAATTAAAAATAACATCGTTAATAGTTAGTGGAATAAAAAATAGACCATTTTAACATACAATCTTGTACTCTTTCCCACCATGAAGAGCACTTACAGTGAGGTAAATTAATGTACAAATCAAAGGGTCATTTCTCTAGACTAATTCTCCTGGATCTCTCTGTTGCCTTTGACACAGTTGATCATCCTCTTCTTATCCAAATTCTCCACTCTCTTGGCATCCATGACTCTCTCTTGGTTCACATCTTATCTTGAAAATAGAACATTTAGTGTCTTCTTCTCTGGTGCCTCTTCATCTCCTCGCCCTCTAACTGTCGGAGTACCCCAAGGCTCAGTCCTAGGCCCCCTCCTTTTCTCCATCTATACATCCTCCCTTGGTGCGGTTATAGTATCTTTTGGATTTCAGTATCATCTATATGCTGATGACACCCAAATCTACATCTCTGCACCCGAACTATCCCTCTCTCTGCTAGCTCATGTTGCCAATTGCCTCTCGAGCATATCCTCATGGATGTCTGCCCGTCAACTCAAACTCAACATGTCTAAGACAGAGCTCCTTATCTTTCCACCCTCTTCCTCAGCTCCAACTCCTCTCTTATCTCTCACTGTTGACTATACTATCATCACTCCCACCTCCCAAGCCGTCTGTCTTGGGGTCCTACCGGACCCCTACATCTTTTTCTTTCCCCCTTCAATCAATCACTCACAAAATATTGTCACTTTCACCTAAAAGACATATCCAAAATACGCCACTACCTTACACAAGACACTCTCTCACCATATCACGCCTCGATTACTGCAACTCGCGCCTTGCTGGGCTTCCTATCACGCGTCTGTCTCCAGTCCAATTCATTTTGAAAGCATCCGCTATACAATACAATACTAAATGATCAGTGTCTGCAGCACCTCTCTGTAGGGCACTCCACTGGCTTTCCAAACCCGCTAGAATACAATTCAAAATCATGACCCTAACATACAGTGGATATAAAAAGTCTACACAACCCTGTGTAGAGAGGAGGAGAGAAGAAGGTAATTAGCAGAGCGAAGAGGGCGGGTGGGAGTGTATTTTATGATAAGAGCAGAGATGTAAGAGTGTGCACTATTGTGGAGGGCTTTATACAGTGGATATAAAAAGTCTAAACACCCCTGTTAAAATGTCAGGTTTCTGTGCTGTAAAAAAATGAGACAAAGATAAATCCTTTCAGAACTTTTTCCACCTTTAATGTGACCTATAAACTGTACAACTCAATTGAAAAACAAACTGAAATCTTTTTAGGTAGAGGGAAGAAAAAATATAAAAATAAAATAATATGGTTGCATAAGTATGCACACCCTTAAACTAATACTTTGTTGAAGCACCTTTTGATTTTATTACAGCACTCAGTCTTTTTGGGTATGAGTCTATCAGCATGGCACATTTTGACTTGGCAAGTATTGCCCACCCTACTTTGCAAAAACACTCCAAATCTGTCAGATTGCGAGGGCATCTCCTGTGCACAGCCCTCTTCAGATCACCCCACAGACTTTCAATCAGATTCAGGTCTGGGCTCTGGCTGGGCCATTCCAAAACGTTAATCTTCTTCTGGTGAATCCATTCCTTTGTTGATTTGGATGTATGCTTTGGGTCGTTGTCATGCTGAAAGAGGAAGTTCCTCTTCATGTTCGGCTTTCTAGCAGAAGCCTGAAGGTTTTGTGCCAATATTGACTGGAATTTGGAACTGTTCATAATTCCCTCTATCTTAACGAAGGCCCTAGTTCCAGCTGAAGAAAAACAGTCCCAAAGCATGATGCTGCCACCACCATGCTTCACTGTGGGTATGGTGTTCTTTTGGTGATGTGCAGTGTTGTTTTTGTGCCAAACATATCTTTTGGAATTATGGCCAAAAAGTTCAACCTTGGTTTCATCAGACCATAACACCTTTTCCCACATGCTTTTGGGAGACTTCAGATGTGTTTTTGCAAAATGTAGCCTGGCTTGGATGTTTTTCTTCGTAAGAAAAGGCTTTTGTCTTGCCACTCTACCCCATAGCCCAGACATATGAAGAATACGGGAGATTGTTGTCACATGTACCACACAGCCAGTACTTGCCAGATATTCCTGCAGCTCCATTAATGTTGCTGTAGGCCTCTTGGTAGCCACCCAGACCAGTTTTCTTCTCGTCTTTTCATCAATTTTGGAGGGAGCTCCAGTTCTTGGTAATGTCACTATTGTGCCATATTTTCTCCACTTGATGATTACTGTCTTCACTGTGTTCCATGGTATGTCTAATGCCTTGGAAATTCTTTTGTACCCTTCTCCTGACTGATACCTTTTAACAATGAGATCCCTCTGATGCTTTGGAAGCTCTCTGTGGACCATGGCTTTTGCTGTAGGATGCGACTAAGAAAATTTCAGGAAAGACCAACTAGAGCAGTTGAACTTTATTTGGGGTTTTAAATGATGGCAGGTGCATGCTGACTCCTATTTAACATGATTTGGAATGTGATTGCTTAATTCTGAACACAGCTACATCACCAGTTATAAGAGGGTGTACAGACTTATGCAACCACATTATTTTTATTGTTTATTTTTCTTCCCTCCACCTAAAAGATTTCAGTTTGTTTTTCAATTGAGTTTAACAGTTTATAGGTCACATTAAAGGTGGAAAAAGTTCTGAAATGATTTATCTTTGTCTCATTATTTTACAGCACAGAAACCTGACATTTTAACAGGGTGTGTAGACTTTTTATATCCACTGTATAAAGCCCTCCACAATAGTGCACGCTCTTACATCTCTGCTCTTATCATAAAATACACCCCCACCCGCCCTTTTCGCTCTGCTAATGACCTTCTTCTCTCCTCCTCTCTCATCACCTCCTCTCACTCCCGTCTTCAAGACTTTTCTCGTGCAGCCCCTATTCTTTGGAACTCCCTCCCTCGCTCCTCCAGACTATCTCCCTGCCTCAAATCCTTCAAAATCTCTTTAAAAACACATTTATTCAAAAAAGCCTATCATCTTTAGCCTCTTCACTCACTATGCATCTTTTACTCTCCTATACCTCATTCACACCCTTTAGAATGGAAGTTTGCGAGTTTCAATCTTGTGAGGTGCTTTAGGGAAAGCACTGTGTATATCTGATTGAAAGCTCATTAACATCTCCCATTATTTTTCATTGTGGGGTTATTGTTTATACTGGTTCCTAACCACTGATTTGCGCTGCGGAATATGTTGGAGAGTTATAAATAAAGGATACTTATAATGTAGATGGTAAATAAGCATTTATAGGTGCATAAACCCTAGAGAAGACATTCACATTCTAAGAAACATTTTTTTCTGTGCAAAACAAATAAAGGAACTAGCATTTTACCTTTGAAGAAAACTAAAAAACATTTACTTAAGGGTTCTCTGGTGGTTAAGTGGTTGGGATTTGGTGCTTTCACCGCTGCAATCTGGATTTGATTCCAGTCAGGGAACCAGGAGATCATACCCCACTGAAGCAAGAACTGGAGACCCACTCTAGTATCTCTGCCATGAATACCCAAGTGGATCAGCATGGTGTAATACGGCCTATGAGGTCACAGAGAGTCGGCCACAACTGAGAGACATAAATACACACACAACTAACAAATTATTTGTAGTGTCTTTCAAGATAACATTTTACAGTTTTGATGTATATTATACACTTTAAAAATATAGCGTATAGTTTAAGCTATCAAAATGCTGTGATGAGAATATTAGCAGAACAAAACTCATTGTATGAAAGTACAAACGTGCTTAAGTATAGTCTTTTGTTATGCAAATGTATCACTTCTACGTATTTGAATTACATTTTTTTTTTTAGAACATAGGAACTTTTAGATTAGGTCTTTTCTTCTATCCAGTTGAATGCAGTGATAGTTACACACAGCTTATGAATCACACACAAAGAGGATTTGGTAATATGGAACAATTGTTATAATCAGTGAATGCTTAGGCAGAATTTAATCTCTATCAGACAAAATAAGAGTAGCAAATAATAAAGTTTTTAATCGTCAAAAATTCAGTTGCATAGAGATATAGCACCTCGAAGTCTGCTTCAATAATGGAAAGATGGCATGTATACCAGCAGCTTCGCGGCTTTATGTAGGTATCAATATCCTACCAATTAAAGGTATATGGAAGTTTAACTTTTTCTAACCCAACACATACTGCTTATATCAGAAACACACATTACATGGAATAATTCTATATACACATACAAATTTATACTATTTTTCTTTTAAATCTTTTCCACGCCCCCAGACACCCTGTACTAACCAATAGAAACACTGCATTCACATATGTTATTTAACCCTATACTAACCTTCAAGACTACAGCAGCTCAGTGCAGAAATCCACAGAATAGCATTACCTGAACTGCTTCCTTGTGGTGGGAATAAAACACTATATATACCATGAGTCTTTGCTGTAGAAACTGATGCCCAGACATTCCAATAAAGTTGTAGCTGCCTCTGATTGTCCATTACAAATTATGAATTTTATGCTAATTAAGCCTGGGTTTTCAGGGGCATTCCTTCACAAAATCAACTGGCAGAAAACGGAAGAAGTTTGCAAACTCTAATTATTTATTTATTACAGTTTCTGCACTGTGCTGCTGATGGTTTGGTATAGAAAAGGGTTAAAAAATGTACTTAAATGCAGTTTTTCCATTGGTCCGTAACAGATGCTTCCATAAGCACCTCTGTGGGTGTGGAAACCATTTTTTGAATATAAAATAAATCTGTATGTCTATGGAATGAATCAATGTAATGTGTGTTTCTGATATAAGCAGCATGTGATATGAACACATATAATGTTTCTATAATTTAAATATATAATTACAGCAATGGATGTGCACAAGACAGTAGTCATCAACACATTAACACATGCATCTCATTTCTTCTGTATCATCAGCAATATTACATATATTCCTATATTGGAGGGGAGAGAATTGAGCCTACCTATAAAGGTTGGTTGTATGCAAATAATATTTCACAATAAATCTCATTTGAATAATGAGAATTAATTAAATATGATGCCACAAACAGAGTGTTCTGACTTCAAAGAGAAGTTAGATTTCATATAAAAAAAATAGGAAAGCGGATCACATCAGATGTACTGATATCTATACTAAACTTGGTAAGGAGCTGTTATTGGGCTATATTAACAAACATGAAACTTCTTCAACTCCCAAGATGTTTTGGAAAGCTGATTTTCTATTCAGTGTGAAGAGTCTCTCTAACTTAGAAAAGAGAATAGAATAACATTGGACCGGAGAGCGGTCTCAACAGTGAGAAGTCCTCTCCACAGCAAATATTTATGTGTCTCATATTCATGTAATTACCCAGAATCCACAGTGGCATTAAAATGACTGCTCAGTGACAATTTTAGTGGAAAAAAACAGGTCCCTTGGCCAGCCAGAGTGTAAGTTGGTCTTGTCTCGCCTATTTTTCCCCAAAAAAGATGCTACTGACAAGGCCCAATTAAGACCGAAATATACGTCTAGGGTTTGCAGTTTCTCCTGTTCAGGGTGGAATTGCCTGGTATTTCGGGGCTGGACCACACTATAGGCAGAGACAAATATACTACAGAATATTTATCCCTGTGAACGGCAAAAGTGAGCTAAAAGATGCTAAAATCAGAGTGAATGACCATAGCAAAAGAACTACCTATTTAGGATAGTTTGTGCAATGCCTGAGCACCTATTGGTATTGCAAGTAAGCTACTATCAACAGCCAATGCTAATCATTTAGAGTGTCAGGTTCTAGATGCATACGTCAATTACAATACTATATATATATTGAACAAATCAGAATTAAATTACAGGGTTTAGAAGAAAACCCTACGGGCTAGTTGGAAGAACCATCAATACCAATGCAAGGCCTGCGAAATACAAAAAAAAAAAAAGTGGTAACTAAATGATAATAAATATCTACCAACCAATCAGTACAACGGTTACAGCACTCTGAAAAGATATTTAATGACATTTTAATATATTTCTTTCAAGACTGCGGGTAATTCACGATCAGCTGAAAGTTTTTAGTATTATGTCTCATATTATTGTAATGTATTATATGGTTATTATATTTAATTTATATCACCATCACAGTGCTTTACCAGGTACAAGGTAATTATATGACAATATAAGTGTATTTAATACAAAGACCACCAATGGGTTACAAAGTGCCTAGAGAATAAAGATGACAAGTTGGCATATAGCGAGTGATGAGAGACATAAGGAGCAGCTGAGGAATGAACAGCATTGAAAAAGAGAAGGAGATTTTTATAGGATATTATTGATTTGATTGGTAACCAATTGAGGATTTTTAGCAAGGGGGAAGATGGAAGAAATTTAGTAAAAAAGGAGATGCTATCAAGTATCGATTGCAGAGGAGAGAGATGAGAGGCAGTAAGACTAGAGAGTATCACTACTATGGCCCCTATTCAATTGAGCAATTGTGAGTTACTGGAGCCCGTAATGTAGCCCGTAAACTAATTTGCTATTCAATTGGCGTCTTTTAGCTCTGCGGGTTACAGGCTGAAAATGCCTGCGGTTGTCAAAATCATCACACCGACCCATCTAAGCCTTTGATTTATCAAGGCCGAAAATTTTACAATCGCAAAGCGCTATTTAATTGCTGCAATTCCTCAAGCCCGCAATTGTTTTCACTCCAGTAAATGGTAAATATAGAAGAAAATCTACGGGTACCAGATAGGACTCACAAGGAGGTTAAACACCTGTTGGTAGCACTGTAAATACAAATTAGAAATCAATACTGCACTGTAAATAATGGGGAAAGCGATGATAGACATTAGAATGAATCGCACAACGGTCTCAAGCTTGCAAATCTGCAATCAAAAATATTTTTTTTACTTTTCATTTCCGTGTTATATCAATCTGGGGAATCATATCAGGCCAACCACATGGAAAAGTATTGTCATTCATTTTTATTATTTTATACATAAGACTACACATCCCACAATGCCTTGCTGTACAAACTACCGTATATTCTCGAGTATAAGCCGAGTTTTTCAGCCCTTTTAGGAGGGGGGGTTGAGGATGAGGAGGGGGGTTGAGGATGAGGAGGGGGGTTGAGGATGGGGGATTGAGGAGGGAGGTTGAGGATGAGGAGATAGGTTGAGGAGGGTGATAAGGGAGGGGTGGGTAGAGAAACAGGGAAGGGAGAGGGGTGACGGAGAGGGGTGAAGAGACACAGGGAAGGGAGAGGGATGAAGAGACACAGGGGAGACACAAGAAAAGGGTACACAAGAGGGACACAGGGGGCAGCACATTTCCCACCCTCTGCTTATACTCGAGTCACTCATTTTTCCCAGTATTTTGTAGTAAAGTAGGTGCCTCGGTTTATACTCTGGTCGGCTTATACGGTAAATTCACAGATTGAAACAATGTTATAGCTAACTGTGATTGGCCAAAACAAATTATGAATTTTATGATTATTTTACCACCGGGGTTTTAACTCTCAAAATTGACTGCTAGCAAACTTAAAATATTTAGCCAGCTTTAGGGTAAGTTTATTAATGTTTATTTTGGTATATTTTCACGCAAAAAATGTTTTCATACACTAGGGAGTATCCTCTATCAAATACATTCATAATCCATAAAATGTAAATATGCCTTTAAAGAGAAACATTATGAAAATATTACATATCTAAATAATTTGTTTGTTTTACTTAATAATACATTAAATCAGCCTGCAAACGCAGCCTTTATCCATTAGATATATTTTGAATCATTTTAAGTCTCTCTAGCTATTAAGTGAAAAGGAACAATTCACAAATACCTGTAACATTAAGCAAAAACTAGAGCTTTAATGGCACAATTCTATTATACCATACAGATGTTACATTCCCTGCCTGCATTACACAACAAATTGTTATTACAGCAATAAAACCATAAACATCATATATAAAAAATGAAAAGCAAAACTATAAATGAGGTGGGGAACTGATTTTTCTTAATAGAGAAATGAATTCCAAGAAATACAATGCAGGAATGTGTTCATTATCTGTGTGCACATCTGCGAATGAATACTAATTATACGTATCCATTAACTGCAAGTTTAATATTCTGAGAGCATAAACAAAGCAGCATACACGTGTTGTTCTTTTTTTCTGTGAGAAGACAGATGCAAGAAAAAGAAAGAACATCTAAATACAAGACAGATTACTTTTTAAAAATTGTTAGACTACAATAAATGTAGTTCATTTTAAAAACAATTTAATACATACGTATGTGTATTCCAGGACACTTAGATGGACATTTAACTCACTTTAAGGGCTCTTCATGGTGTGAAAGGGCAAAGATTATATGTTGAAATAATCTGAGTTGTTTTTTTTTGTAATTACACCAACAACAGATAAAAATTTTTAAAGTTTTAAGTCTCTGTTTACATGCAATGTGTATCCTGCTTACTGGCTGCTGCATGAGTAGTAATAGATTGCCGAGAGTGCTGTAGGGGTGATTCTCTATAGAGAAGACAATGATTGACAGCAGTTTTTTTCCTGGACTCAGGAGTGCACTGACTAGTTAATCCATAACTGAATTATGGGTTAACTGGTCAGTGCATGTTCGTGGCATGCTAATGTTTGAACCTGACTGAACAAAAAAATGTGACAATGCAAACAAATGTCTCTAATAAAATACAGTACAAATTTGAGGCAGATTAATCAGGAAGTTTTCAGACCAAAGCACTTCTGCAACTAGTGCTTTGGGGTGAAGAGACACAGGGAAGGGAGAGGAGTGAAGAGACACAGGGGAGGGAGAGGGGAGAAGAGACACAGGGGAGAGAGAGGGGGGACACAAGAAAAGGGAACACAAGAGGGGGGACACAGAGGGCACAAGAGGGACACAGGGGGCAGCACATTTCCCACCCTCGGCTTATACTCGAGTCACTCATTTTTCCCAGTATTTTGTGGTAAAATAGGTGCCTCGGCTTATACTCGAGTATATACGGTAAGTTCACAGATTGAAACAATGTTATAGCTAACTGTGATTGGCCAAAACAAATTATGAATTTTATGATTATTTTACCACCGGGGTTTTAACTCTCAAAATTGACTGCTAGCAAACTTAAAATATTTAGCCAGCTTTAGGGTAAGTTTATTAATGTTTATTTTGGTATATTTTCACGCAAAAATGTTTTCATACACTAGGGAGTATCCTCTATCAAATACATTCATAATGAATGAAATTTAAATATGCCTTTAAAGAGAAACATTATGAAAATATTAGATATCTAAATAATTTGTTTGAACAAAAAAATGTGACAATGCAAACAAATGTCTCTAATAAAATACAGTACAAATTTGAGGCAGACTAATCAGGAAGTTTTCAGACCAAAGCACTTCTACAACTATACACGTACATGGAAACACGACCTGCATGACTTAAAAGGGCCCCTATGTCTGAGTGTTGTGAGATAATAAACTTTGTTTCTCAAATTACTCTCACACTTTGAAATGTTTGAGAAAAAAAAGAAAAGGCACAAAATTAAATGTCATCTGAGTTCAGCTGACAACAGCATCGTAGTTAGGAGCGGAGGAAATTGGCTTATGATGGAATCCAAATCTTGTGTCCTTTAGCCCCCTCTAGTGTTCTAATCAGAACCCATCGAAAAAATGAATTTGTCATAAAACAGCATGTTTACTAATTTTAAAGGACCACTATGGCCACATACTTTATATATGCTCATTTAAAAAAGTTCGATTAAAAATAGGAAAACTTTTTTTAAAGTAAAAAATAACAATAATAATAATATAGCCTCTAATTTATTGCCTTTTCTATGCCATTAAGCTGAAACATAATCTATTTTGGTTTCTGCATTCAAATAAGAAAGCTTTGAATGCAGAATATGTTTCTATTTGCACAATGTGAATGAGACCGCTAAAACAGTCAAATGAAAAGCTAATCCCTGACGCACCCTCCTGAGAAACTGGCAGGTCAGAAAATAAAATGAAGCCACGCACTAAAGATGAACTGGAAATAAAAGTTAAAAATGTTTAGTTTTATATTTCTATTTTTGGGGTCATTTTTCTCAAAACAGATTGTCAAGTTTAGTTATTCAACACACTGCAGAGAAAAAAAATACCACAACTGTCAGCAAAATACATTATTAGAGTAAACATTTATTGAAATTCAGAAAAATGTAAAGGAATATAGAAGTTTCATGGGTTATTAATGCATCTGATAGATGAGAATCTAAAGTGTGCAAACATTTCTTTTGGCATGAAAAAATCCCAAAATAAACATTATTAAACTCGCCCTAAAGTTTGCAAATTTATTCAGTTTTCTGTTGATTTGAGAAGGAATGCCCCTGAAAATCCAAGCTAAATTAACATGAAATTCATAATTTGTTGTGGCCAATTATAGGCAGCTACAACATTATTGCAAGGTCTGGGGATTCAGTCTCTGCAGTAAAGCATCATGGATCTGTAGCCTGTTGGTCCCACCACAAGGAGGCAAGGAGGAGCTAAGGCAGTGCGGTACTGGATTTCTGCACTGAGCTGCTGTTGTCTTGAAGGTTAGTATAGGGTTAAAAAAACATACTTGAATTCATTTTTTCTATTGGTTAGTATGAGGTGCCTATGCAGGCTTTGGGGGTGTGGAAACCATTTAATTTTTTTAATTAAATATTTTAAAAGTGTATAGAATGAATCAATGTAATGTGTGTTTCTACTATAAGCAGCATGTGATCGATTAGAAAATGTTAAAAACATTGAAACTTGCATATAGCTTTAAGTCATCTCCCCTCCCATAGCCATCGTACAAAATGTATCTCACAAGGCAACATATCCTTGCAGAGTAATCAAACAACTAAGAAATTAAAGAACAGCCAAGTGAAGCAAAAAAGCTTTTTAAGTTACTAAATATTTGGAGAAAAAAAATAAGTTTCCAAAAATGTTGCAAAATTGGCATTTAGAAAAAATATAAATATATAACCTAATTTAAAGGTATTCTGCCTAATGATCTGTAACATTACTATCTCTTTAACTAAACTGATATAATGATAATTTCACTAGCTTTATTTTCTTTTTTCTCTGCAATTTGGGACCATATCCTAAATAATTCTGTATATGGGTTTCATATTTATTTTTTTGGTTTATATGTAACAGTATTCTGGAAGAAGCATAAAAAGTATTTTTCCTTTTACTGCTCCATGTTGGATTATACTAGAGATACTTCTTGATTGAAGTACAGAACTATATTGCTCTTTTAATCTATGCTCCAACCTCCGATACTGAAAAGTCTGAAGTTGTCCAGTTCTACGAAGATATTCAACATGTGATAGAAATAACACCAAGAAAAGATGTTACTATAGGAGATTGGAATGCTAAAGTAGGGAATAAAAGACACCTGGAATAACGGGCAATTTTGGCCTTGGAGTACAAAATGTCAGGTAAGAGATTAGTTGAATTGTGTCAAGATTATTCTCTGTTCGTAGCAAACCCCATCTTCCAACAGCCTCCGAGATGACTTTACACATGGACATCACCAGATGGACAATATAGAAATCAGATTGACTATATACTATGCAGCCAAAGATGGATGAGCTCTATACAATCAGCAAAAACAAGACCTGGAGCTGACTGTGGCTCAGACCATGAGCTTCTTATTGCAAAGTTTAGAATTAAACTGAAGAAAAAAATGGAAAATCATCAGGCCAAGTACATACGAAATAAATAATATCTCATGTGAATATGCAGTGGAAGTAAAGAATAGATGTAAGGGACTACAAATTAGAGGCTGTATTATTTTTTGACTTTCTAGAAGCATGTTGCATATTTTATTGCCTTGCAAAAGTATTCACCCCCCTTGACTTTTTACCTATTTTGTTACATTACAGCCTTATGTTCAATGTTGGTTAATCTGAATGTTATGTGATGGACCAGAATACAATAGTCTAAGTTGGTGAAGTGAAATGAGAAAAATATATACATCAAACTATTTTTTAGAAATAGAAAACAGAAAATTGGCATGTGCGTATGTATTCACCCCCTTTGTTATGAAGCCCATAAAAAGCTCTGGTGTAACCAATTACCTTCAGAAGTCACATAATTAGTGAAATGATGTCCACCTGTGTGCAACCTAAGTGGATCAGGGCAACTTAGTGGATGTAGTCTTTTTAGATTTTTCAAAGGCATTTGATACAGTGCCACATGGAAGACTAGTGAGCAAACTAAGGGATACAGGAATTGCAGTAAATATCTGCTCATGGATCGAGAGCTGGCTAAAAGACAGGAAGCAAAGGGTTGTTGCAAATGGAACATACTCCGATTGGTCTAATGTTTTAAGTGGGTTTTCTCAAGGTTTAGTATTAGGTCCTCTCCTTTTTAACATATTTATTAATGACATAGAAGTAGGACTCGAAAGAAGTATCTCCATTTTTGCTGATAACACTAAATTGTGCAAGGTAATAAAATCAGATAATGATGTACTTTCCCTACAAAGGGATTTGCATAAATTAGAGAAATGGGCGGCTAAATGGCAGATGAGATTTAATACAAATAAATGCAAGGTTATGCACTTGGGAAGGAAAAATAGCCATGCTATCTATAGCAGATCTAAGGGTATCAGATATTGAAAGGGATTTGGGAGTACTAGTGGACAACCACCTAGGTAACAGCACTTAAAGCCAAGCAGCAGCGGCAAAGGCAAGTAAAATATTAGCATGTATTAGGAAGGGTATAGAAGCAAGGTAAGCCAATATAATTCTGCCACTATACAAATCCCTAGTACACCCTCATTTGTAATATGGAGTACAATTTTGGGCACCACTTCATAAAATGGACATTTTAGAGCTGGAAAATGTACAGAGAAGGGCTACAAAACTAATAAGGGTAATGGAGGGGCTAAGTTATGAAGAAAGACTAACCAAATTAAACTTATTTTCGCTAGAAAAAAGGCGTCTACGAGGGGATATGATTACTTTATATAAATACATCCAAGGTCAATATAAGGCTTTGTCAAGTGAACTTTTTGTAGCAAGAGATTTTCAACTGACAAGAGGACCCTTTGAGGTTAGAGGAAAAAAGATTTCACCTTAAACAAAGAAAAGGGTTCTTCACAGTTAGGGTGGTTAAACTGTGGAATTATCTACCAAAGGAGGTGGTAACAGCGAATTCTATAGACAACTTCAAAAAGGGGTTAGATATATTTTTGAATAAAGAGGGCATTCAAGGCTATCCTAGATAACTAGCGAAGGAATATTGATCCAGGGAGAAATTTGATCGCCAGTTTCTAGGGTCAGGAAGGAATTTTGCTTTTTTCCCCTTATGAGACAATTGGCAAAGTTTCAATGTTTTTTTTTCTGTTTGCCTTCCTCTGGATCAATTAACAATTAATCACATATATAGTTGTGAGCGTACGAGTTGTTGCTAACACTTGCGGGCTCGTGCAGCGAGCCACGGCCCTCGCATATCGAGGGCCTCAGTTGCTGGCATGGTGTGCCAAAGGTGCTCCTTGCCAGCAACTGCGGCCCTCGCGAAGCGAGGGTCGCAGTTGCTGGCATGGAGCGTTAAAGCCGCTCCTTGCCAGCAACTGCGACCCTCGCAAACTTTACGTTGTAACGCACACGACACACCAACTGCGACCCTCGCAAAGTTTACGTCGCAACGCAAACAACATAAGAGACACGTTAACACACATTACGACCTTGCAACAATCGGACGCAACTCGCGAACATTAAAAAAATTCAAAACACAATAAATACACACAGCACATACATAAAAACCTACAGCAAGAGGGAGCATCCAGGACCTCAAAAAAGCAACTTACACCGTCATTTAACTAAAAATAAAAGAGTTTAGACACAAAAAAATTCTCTAAGCGAGAGAAAAAATGGCCGCCGAAAAGAACGAAAACGAGGCTACAGCACTCTAAACACGCAAGACACCACAAAAAAACTTGCAAAACACCACAAAAGAGCTACGGATATTCTGCTAAGACGTATACCACACATTACCCGCCATTTTATGACAATGTGGAAGTACACAACTACGCTAACGGTTTGGTCTCGCGCACGCACACTATTACACTGCACACATTCAGCACGCTTACACAGCAGCTCCACACCACTAATGCTGCAGCAACATCAAAACAGATTGAAGCTCTTCAACACAATGCTTCAAAATACATAAAGTATATGCATTTATTAATGTATTATAGATTTAAATATTATACACCAAACAGCATTAGCTACCTTACAATTTCATTGCCGTCATTTTTTGACAGGCAATTCTCTAGTAATAAATAGTCCACATATTAAAAAGATCAATAGAGATCTAAAAAGGTTGAACTTGAAGGACTAACTCTTTATTCATCCTCCAATACTATACTATTAATAATTATGCAACAACAAATTAATTAATAACTAATCCGCATATTGCAGATCAGAGGAGATCTTAACAGGTTGAACTTGATGGACTGAAAGTCTTTTTCAACCTTAATTACTATGTAACTATGTAACATGATCTGTCATACATATACACAACTTTTTTGAAAGGCTCCAGAGGCTGCAACACCTAAGCAAGAGGCACCACTAACCAAACACTGCCATGAAGACCAAGGAACTCTCTAAACAACAAAGGGACAATGTTGTTGAGAAGTACAAGTCAGGGTTAGGTTATAAAAAAAATCCAAATCTTTGCTGATCCCCAGGAGCACCATCACATCTATCCTAACCAAATGGAAAGAACATGGCACAACGGCAAACTTGCCAAGAGACGGCCGCCCACCAAAACTCACGGACCGGGCAAGGAGGGCACTAATCAGAGAGGCAGCACAGAGACCTAAGGTAACCCTGCAGAGTTCCACAGAAGAGACTGGAGTCTCTGTACATAGGATGACAATAAGCCGTAAACTCCATAGAATTGGGCTTTCAGCGCTCCTTGCCTGGCTACAACCGCAGCCCTCGTTTTTTTGAGGGCCAACGTTGTAGCATACTCGTCTTGCGAGCCCACGTTGCAAAGCGAGGGCGCGCGGCTCTCGCGTAAAAAAAAAAAAACACAATAAATACATACACCACATACATAAAAAGATTACCGACAGCAAGAGGGAGCATCCACGACCTCAAAAAAACAACTTATACCATACATTACCCGCCATTTTACGATAATGCGGAAGTACACAACTACGCTAACGGTTTCGGCTCGCGCACGCACACTATTACCCTGCACACGTTCATCACGCTCACACAGCACCTCCACACCACTAATGCTGCAGCAACATCAAACAAGGCTCACAGATCTTAAACACAATACTTCAAAATAGGTCAAGTATATTCATTTATTAATTATTATTACATATTTCAGTAGTACACACAAAACAACATTAGCTACCTTACAATTCCATGTGTATATTAATAACTAAACAACTTTCCAAACATACACATCTCATTGCCGTCATTTTTTGACGGGCAAGTCGCTAGTATATATATATATATATATATATATATATATAAACTTCTCTACATGCACACTTTCAGAAAAAAAGGAACTAACAGTTAGGCAGCACTTTACCCTGTGTATTAAATTTATTCAGATAAGCTTACGCATAAACGATGGGATTATGGTGTGACAAGTCAGCTGTCATAGCAAACACCATATGACTAAACAACTGCTCAACACTGATTAGTAAACACAATCTTTAGAAATTAATGAGAATACATTGTGACAGCTTCTAAAAACAAGCCCTATAACACTGGCATTTTGCAAGTGAAGTCATATATTGAATTTTATATTTAATATCCATTAGCTTTGGTCCACCCTTAAAAGTCTTCTATATTATATATCATATACGGAAAGAATATAATTTGTTATTTAACATTATATTATCAACTGTGGAATTTTAAAAGCAATGCATTTTGCTTGGTGTAGAAAAGTCACCCTAAGACTTTATGATCTGGTGACTAGCTGGCTATCTTCAGATACTTCAAGGGGCTGTCTTTGAGATCCAGGTTATTATGAACAGTGATACACAATATATGACAATACCATTTCATCTTGTTTTCTGTCAGTTTCCCTTTACACAGAGCTGCTCATCTCCTCTTCCTTGTGTCTTTCAAGGGAAGTCAGAAGGTTTAGACTGAGAATGCTCAGTATAGGGCGCAGGACTATGATGGCTCATCTACTTCAAGGGGCCTATGAGGGAGCTTGTAAGTTTACCCTACATCTGTTACTCTATGTAGGTCATGGGTGTAGAGCTAACTATCTCATGGATCAGTGCCAGTGACATCTTTGCCCAGCCTGCTTCCAGGCTCCATGATGATCCACCCCCAGCCAGAGCCGACCACACTCATGCAGAGGTGGAGAGAGGCAGCTCTGCTTGGGGAGAAAACAGACAGTTTAAAAAGTAAACAAATATATTAATTGTTATTTATTTTAAACTGCATACTGCTTTCAATAGTGTATGTCCAACACACAAACATATGATCCTTACTTGTAAATGCACTACAGTGGTAGCTTAAGCTCTCCTCATTCGTCTTTGATGCCAAGGACCAGCAGGTAAGGTCTCAGGGACGGCACCAATCCTAAGATAGACTGTTGAGAATCATTTGTGTAGAGTATATCATGCACTATGCAGTAGATCTCTAACAAAACATTTCCATTTGCAACATCTATCTGGCCTTGTCATCTAGTGTAAAGAGATAGTACTAAATATTAAATCAATGTGTCTTTAATAGCAGAAGAAGCATTTGTAAGGTTTTTAAAACCTACTCTTAAATGAACACGGAAGTCACCATATGTGCTCTGCAGTTATAAGTTGGAAAAGGATGCAACAAATCTGTTTTCCTTATTAAAATCGCTGCTATATTAAATGATGATTTTCTCAGCATGCCAAGTGATTGGTTTTAGGCTGCTTCTAACTTGCCCTTGTGTTTTCTGAAAAAATAATGAACTGAACTGGTGAATGTTACTAATTACAACCAGGGGTGAGGCTTGTGAAGGGTATGGTTACATTTCTAATATCATCTATATTACTTATATTGTTTTTACACACTGCAAAGCTTGTAGACACATAGCCCAGTAGTTAAGGTCTTGGACTGTGAAATGGCACATAGTCCAGGACTGGGTTTGAATCCTAACATACACACAGAAATAATGTTTTTGCCCACTGCACCATGTCCTTACATGCAGAGTAAAGAAATCAATAAAGATAATATATAACTAAGGTTACAGCACCACTCTAACCATAATTATCTAAGATATTTCTTCTGGGAGGGCTTTATTGGCTATAGAAACAATAACTTAAAATAACAACAACTTTTCCTTATATGTGATGGTGCAATGAATCTTATGGAGGCATCAGTTTCCCTTTAAAGGGACCCAATCAGGGCAAAACCTGGTCCAAAAACCTAGTGATCCTAATAGAGTATGCCTGAACAATATTTTTTGCTTAAAATATTGCAAATTAAACATTCATTATACCTGAATTATATTGCTAAAAAACACTGTATTTGTTTGAATGGAGGCAGCCAACTTGGAACGGGAGCCTACCTCTCCATGCCCGTGGGCCGTCCAGAGAGCTTAAAATTTTATTAAAATGTTCCTTTCAGCTCTAGTTCACTTATTTTTTATCAAAAAGAGGCATTATCTTTGCACAAACATGTCACTCAAGCAAGTGGTGGGGAGGTGCTGCGGAAACAGAGCAGCATATTTACATATTGAAAGGTACATTGAGCTTGTTCCTGGGGTTATTTTGGGGCGACGATTCAGAAAATTGCATTGTATAGACTGCATCAGCTCTAATTTCTTAGATATGCCTTTGGGATAGTAGAGCCAAACATGAACATTGGTCAAGAAAAGATTGGCCTCCAGGGGAATATATGTTGGTTGGATGACAAAATGTAATCAATGAACCTTTGGTAGCACAAGATCATACTGCCACCACTACATCTAAAGCTAGGCCTGATGGTACAATTTGTAAAGGCTTTGAATAAAGACGGGTTGCGCATTGAATATATAGCACATAAATTACCTGGACTTGCCATGCAAAAATTGAAGGCAGGAATTATTGATGGTCCACAGATAACACAACTTTTAAATGACCCACATTTCTTAGCATCAATTAATGAAATCAAATCACGTGCAGCGTCTTCATTTGTTCTGGTTAAGAAACACTTTCTTAGACACAAGAAGGCAGACAACTAAACACAATTAGTAGAGGCAATGCTCTTTCATTTCAACAGGCTTGAGTGTTAAAGTCCATTATCTGCACAGTCACTTAGATCGCTTTTCAGAGAACTTTAAGCTAAAGGCAAGGTGAAAGATTTCACCAAGACACAAAAACAATGGAAGCCAAGGAAGAAGGGATGCACACGTGATGGCAGACTATTGTTAGAATCTTATGCAGGATTGTCCGAGCAGTTCCCACTCTTAGACTTCTTACAAAATGAGCTTCTTTTATGTCAAATGACTGGAAAGTTTTTATCATAAATCTGTGCTTTTGGTATGAAATAAGTAGATTTTCACGTAGTACATATTTCTTTTCATTTTTATTTTGTTTACATCATGCTTAAAAGACATTAATTAAAATACTACATAAAAATATCCAGATTTTTTATGGGCGAGTAGAATGAAGAGTGGTATACGGCATATGTTCTGTATCTCAAAAACTGAGCGCATAGGGCATAACTGCTATTTTTGAAATAAGCAGGTCAAATATACCCAGAAACAGGTCTAGCATTTGAGGCACCAAAAAAATGTGTTGGCCTGTGTAATCGATCTGTACTTTCAATCACTTAAATCTTCAGAATGAAAGTTATTTGGAACATAATGTAAAGGGACAAATATAAAGTTAGGCATGCTTTACTGATTTGTCTAAAGTTGTTATGCCTGTAATTGGGTCGCTTCAAAGTGTATGGTGGTCTTGACACTGTGATAAGTGGGTAGTAGACCATGTGATGATGACATTCAGTGTAGTTGTTCCCATAAATGATTTTACATCCATAAACAGACTCGGTCAACTACTTCATTATAATTACTGCTGAGAATCCTAATCACCCAATTTTTGATAATAGATTACATTGCAAAAATATTCAAAAGCAATATCCATCAAATACTAATAGAATGATGAAGACCGAGTATTATAATTTTACATAAAAAAAATTAACTTTAGAAATTTTTAAAGAAATTGAAAGTTTAATGAATTGCAAATTACTTTAAAACATTTTATTATGACAGTGAAATATTTTATACTTGAAACCTACTGTAGGCTACCAGTCTATCAAATCCTTATGATTGGCACATCTGCAAGTTTCTCCTGACATTACTTAATACTACTAAAATAGGTTAATTTAGTGTTGGGTCTACATTACAATGATAATGGTTTAAAATGCATGCAACTCTTAGGCTTCGCGAGGGCCGCAGGGTCGCTGCACGAGCCCGCAAACGTTAGCAACAACTCGCATGCTCACAACTATATATGTGACTAGCGACTTGCCCGTCAAAAAATGACGGTCAATAAAATGTGAAGCCATGGCAATGCTGTTTGGCACACAATGTTAAGCTTTTTATACTCTAAGGACCTTCGGCGCTCATTGTGAGCCTCTTCTCACGTGTCCTTTGGCTCCTCTCTATTTTTTTAAATACTAATTAATGAATTAATTGAATAATAAATGAATATAGTTTAACTTTTTCTAATTAATATATGTTACAATCAATAGCCTGAAGAGGTAACAATCTCTTTTTATTGTCCTGCAGAATATAATGTCCAGTGGGACTGTTGCTGGCCTGAGGAGATAGTTTTATGAGTGTTGTAACAGTGCATTAGAAATAGGCTGCGTGCGCGAGGGCAAACCGTTGGTTTATTTGTGTGAAGCGCTACTGTAGATGCGTAATGTTGTTAGTGGCAAGTTAAGATTGTAAAATAGCGTCTTTTGTCTATGTGCTATGCGGTTTGTGAGCATTTGCCGTCCTTTGTAATACTGTATTTTGTACCTTGTAGGTTACGGTGTGAAAGTGGTACGCGTTTGGCATTGTTTTGCGCGGTCCAGGGTAATACAGGGAGTGCAGAATTATTAGGCAAATGAGTATTTTGACCACATCATCCTCTTTATGCATGTTGTCTTACTCCAAGCTGTATAGGCTCGAAAGCCTACTACCAATTAAGCATATTAGGTGATGTGCATCTCTGTAATGAGAAGGGGTGTGGTCTAATGACATCAACACCCTATATCAGGTGTGCATAATTATTAGGCAACTTCCTTTCCTTTGGCAAAATGGGTCAAAAGAAGGACTTGACAGGCTCAGAAAAGTCAAAAATAGTGAGATATCTTGCAGAGGGATGCAGCACTCTTAAAATTGCAAAGCTTCTGAAGCGTGATCATCGAACAATCAAGCGTTTCATTCAAAATAGTCAACAGGGTCGCAAGAAGCGTGTGGAAAAACCAAGGCGCAAAATAACTGCCCATGAACGGAGAAAAGTCAAGCGTGCAGCTGCCACGATGCCACTTGCCACCAGTTTGGCCATATTTCAGAGCTGCAACATCACTGGAGTGCCCAAAAGCACAAGGTGTGCAATACTCAGAGACATGGCCAAGGTAAGAAAGGCTGAAAGACGACCACCACTGAACAAGACACACAAGCTGAAACGTCAAGACTGGGCCAAGAAATATCTCAAGACTGATTTTTCTAAGGTTTTATGGACTGATGAAATGAGAGTGAGTCTTGATGGGCCAGATGGATGGGCCCGTGGCTGGATTGGTAACGGGCAGAGAGCTCCAATCCGACTCAGACCACAGCTAGGTGGAGGTGGAGTACTGGTTTGGTCTGGTATCATCAAAGATGAGCTTGTGGGGCCTTTTCGGGTTGAGGATGGCGTCAAGCTCAACTCCCAGTCCTACTGCCAGTTCCTGGAAGACACCTTCTTCAAGCAGTGGTACAGGAAGAAGTCTGCATCCTTCAAGAAAAACATGATTTTCATGCAGGACAATGCTCCATCACACGCGTCCAAGTACTCCACAGCGTGGCTGGCAAGAAAGGGTATAAAAGAAGAAAATCTAATGACATGGCCTCCTTGTTCACCTGATCTGAACCCCATTGGGAACCTGTGGTCCATCATCAAATGTGAGATTTACAAGGAGGGAAAACAGTACACCTCTCTGAACAGTGTCTGGGAGGCTGTGGTTGCTGCTGCATGCAATGTTGATGGTGAACAGATCAAAACACTGACAGAATCCATGGATGGCAGGCTTTTGAGTGTCCTTGCAAAGAAAGGTGGCTATAGTGGTCACTGATTTGTTTTTGTTTTGTTTTTGAATGTCAGAAATGTATATTTGTGAATGTTGAGATGTTATATTGGTTTCACTGGTAAAAATAAATAATTGAAATGGGTATATATTTGTTTTTTGTTAAGTTGCCTAATAATTATGCACAGTAATAGTCACCTGAACACACAGATATCCCCCTAAAATAGCTAAAACTAAAAACAAACTAAAAACTACTTCCAAAAATATTCAGCTTTGATATTAATGAGTTTTTTGGGTTCATTGAGAACATGGTTGTTGTTCAATAATAAAATTAATCCTCAAAAATACAACTTGCCTAATAATTCTGCACTCCCTGTATAGCCTCGTTTTCATTTTTTGGGGGCGCCATTTTTTTTCTTGCTTAGCCAATTTTCAAGTGCCAAAAATCGCTGATATCGACGTAAATGTGATTTCCACCTCACTCCCAGACGTCCTGGCTGTTCCCCCGTGCTGTGTGTGATATTTTTGTTGTGTTTGTTTTCTTTGTTGTTTTTTTGTGTGTTTTGTGTTTTTTGGTTTGCGCTGTTCAGCCGTTAACTTCCTATTTTTCCTATCTCGTATTTTATTTTTCTAAGTCCCGCATTCGTTAAGTGCTTGCAGCCGAAGGTGATGCCGTGACTCCTAAGTGTTTGGAAGCTAAGTCCCACGTGTTTCATTGCCTCCACTGCTCGCCTCATAAGCGCCTTTGGCGCTCATCGGCCAAGTGCCGCAAGTTTTAGTGCCTTAACGGCTCGCAGGTGATGAGCGCCGAACAGGCTCGGCTCGCAGGCAAAGAGCGCATTTGGCGCTCATCGCCTAAGCTGTATGCACCACGCAAAGAGCGACGACGTCTCGTAGTTCCACAATTATAATATGTGATTAGCTATTTTGTAGCATACCTCGGTTTTCCTTATTTTTCTTGTCTTGTATCTTAGTTATAAAGTATCCTTTGTATTAGGGTGAGAGTTATTTATAATTTTTTTTGTATATATATTACCTTTCTTGTATAAGCACCAAACATTTGAAAAAACTACAAGAAACTCATCTCATTAAAAAAGCTGCTTAACATGCACTTATTACATAGTTTTTTTATTTGTAAAATGCATATGAGAGTAAATGAAAAGGAAAAAATATAATAACCCTAAAATGGCACGGTGAGAAAAAAAAATCTAATTATTGTGCCAGTGGCTTTATTTTCTGCCTATAAATGAGGATATCTGTGTTTTTAAATTGGTTCACACAGTATATTTTGTTAATCCTCCTATCAGATGAATGAGACAGAATGGGGTCATTTCAGAAGACAGATTTTAGAAGTAGTAAAAAGTATATCTTCCCTTTCATGTCCTCTGTGCAAAATATAGATTCAATTATTTGCTGCAGTTTAAACGCTCTGAAAATCTCCCTTTGAATTGCATGATATGGTTAGCACCAGATTTGTCATTCACACTGGAACACAATGGGATAAAAGATGTCAGAAGCAACTATTTAAATGTTAGAGGAGTTGTTTAATAAAAGAGCAAATACAGGTATGATTAGAAAAAAATACTACTGATAATAGAAAATGTGAATGTGCCAGATATAGTACAATTTGCAAGGTTGTAATATAACAAACAAATCGGTTTCATCTTTTTCCATTGTCAAAGCAAAATAGCAAATAGATGCTGTTAACTTGTGTATGCAAGAATTGCTACCTAGAATAACGTGTATTTCAGGGTTTTGAAAGTTCATGTTGCTTACAGAGAAGTTGAAAGTACACTAGACTCTTAGTTAACCGGCACCCATGGGGATTGGTAGATGACAGAAAAAATGTAGTTTCTGATTTCTTGAGAGTTACTATTAAAATAGGCCTAGAATAGCTGCACATAGGATGCTCTGCTAAATATATTTGTCAGTGAGCGTTGATCTAGCAGCAGCAGCTTTCACTCCTCACTTACACACAGGTACGTTCGGCTGGAGGGTGCGGTGCTGAACCTGGGCAATGTATTGCCAACACTGCCCTGGCTCAGTCACTCATTGTGGTCTGCTTCCAGGTAACACTGAATTGCCGGGACGAACAGTGGATGAAATCTAGGTGCCTGTAAGCATTTTTTTTTTTTGGCATGGCAACCTGGCTCCTGGCATTTTTGAGCCCTAAAATTTTTAATTTAAGAACAGTATTCAATTGTTTTTCTCGTTGCTTGAGAGTTTTGGTTAACTGAGAATCTACTATATAGTATTTCACACTTATTATAAAACTGTATAGATATGTTTTAAACAAGAAATAAATATAAAATAAAATAATTTTAAATATAGTAGCCCTTTTGGACGGCTAGCTTGTTGCAGTGAAGGGGCTGTGTACCTCAATGAAGCTGTGAGCTAGGCCATGTATCACACAAGATGGGCAGGTCATAGCGGAGAGGTCAACCAAATCTTGGTCTACTGGAGAAGGAAGCAACCCACTCCAGTAGCTTTGCCAAGAAAATCTTCTAGAAAATAGTCAGCATATGGGCATACCTCCCAACGGTTATTATTTTGGTGGGACAGTTTCGCTTTTACGAGAAAATCTTCTGCCACTCCAAGTCCCCCAATTACACCCGCTTCTGTGTTGACCCCTATTAAGGGCAAATCCCACTATTGCAACCCAACTATGCCCATTTTCATTTCTCCAGACCCTCTTCAATTGTTTTTGAAAAGATAAAGAGTGTTTGCAAAATTTCATCTGTTCTGCTGTATATGAGTATTTCTAGAGAAGTACAATCAAGATGCATAATCCAACTTATGGTATGCTTTAAAGTTGTATAATACAGCAGGCATAAGCTTAACAGAAGCCATGTATGAAGTGGTATTGGATTAGAGAGTGAAAATGCATGTGGAATAATCTGCATGTCTCTGCACATTTTCCCAGAGTGCCATGCAATAACTTTTTTTCTTGGAATACTTTTATTAACTTTTTTTTTAGACGTTCAAATGTGAGCAGAAATGTACTATGTATTCACTGCCATTGGTAATAAATAGTAGCAGCACTAGAAAATAACATGTGTGTCTTCAAAATGTTGTGTCCTTTGGCCACAAGAAATGTAGACGTATATCACACTGCAAATATTGTATTCCCTTAAAATCACTAAGCTTCAGAGGAGCTGCAAATTGCTTGGCTGGAGATTACAAAGTTTGTTTTCTACAGTGAAATTGCCACTGCAGGCCATTAGAGCCCCTGCAAAGCCTTAGTCCCAGTAGGGTATATTAATTATCTTTAACATTTCTTTCAATTTGATTGTGAAAATAAATATTTATGCAGTTTAACTTAAAAATATATATACTTTCAAATAGTCATTAAAGGTGTGCTTTGCAATGCTCATTATCTTCAACAAAATGTTAGCCTTTACACAATCAATAAATATATATTGATAGAACAATAATTTTGTGTAAATATATTTTACAAACCTATCAGTAAACATATATATGAAGTATATATTACTATATTAATGGCTTAACGTTTTTGTTTTATTTTCTATAGTGCATGTTTTGAACAATAAATACTGGAGAAGAGGGTGGCTGTCCAGGGAGGCAACTTACGAGAAGCTCCAACAACGGCATAAGATTTTGCATCAAACTGACTCAAAACTGTAGCAACCATGCAATCCTTAGAAGATGTTTTATTGTTTTAAACCTTTTGTCTAGTATTTTGTATTCTTATTGTTCAGCTTTCTTTGAACTACTATTATTTATTTGTTCTAGAAATAAATAGGTGACTTTGCAAAAAAACAAAAAAGAGAAGATAAAATAAATTTCAGCATAAAGAAAATACTCTTGTTCTTACTTTACATCTTACCTTCACTTCTGTATGGTTCAGTACTGCTTTCTTTGATTACAGTATCTTTTTTTATTTTAACCACACTAAAATTCTACATAGTTTCTTCAAGCAAACCGAGCATTTATTTTTCCTGTACTTGAAACTTTTCATGGAGCAAAATAGTTATGGGGCACCAAATCAAATTTAGCTGGCCATGGCTAAACCTATACATTGTATACTGTAGAACGAGCAGTACATATCTCTGAACATACGCAGTTCAGTTACAAAAATATTTTTCCAGTCTAATGACAATGGTGGTGTAATCAAAAATCATATATATATGGCAGTACTTGCTCAGACATTTCAGAGATAGACACAAAATATAACATGACAGATATTAAAATACAAATCACAAATTTTCCCCACTCTTAAAGGCATGATATTAAAAGCATATATAAATTTCCTGGATTATGAATGCATCTGATAGAGGAGAATCAGTAGTGTATGCAAAAAAAAATTTCCATGAAAAAATACCAAAATGAACATTTAAAAACACACCTTGAAGTAAAATGTCTTGTAATTTCTGAAAGCTGAAAATTAGAGTAAGCACCCCATTGAAACCCAGGCTAAATTAGCATAAAATTTATAATTCATAGAGGCAGCTCGTGCAGCTGATACATTTGAATTAATCTCTGGGGTTCCTGTTTGTGCTGCAAAGCAGCCTGGGATATGTAGTGTGTCTGTGCTGATCTGTGGCAGCACAGACAGAGAGCAGACACTGCAGCTGGAAGCACATCCCAACAGTGACTTCAGGGCTGACATCAGTGCTCTCCTATTGGCGGAGGAAGACATAGAAGGTGTGTAATGAGTTATAATCAATGCCCTAATGCTACATGCTGATTGGGTGGGGATCAGTGGCTTATGTAGACACCCCTGTGGGTGTCAACTTAATCATTAGAGGGATTTTTAGAAATGGGGAATGTGCTGCATATATAAAGTATGGGTTTTACAGAAGGAGTGCAGAAATATATTAACCCATGAAACTTAGATATGCCTTTAAATACGGGATTTTGTTTTGTCTCTTTAAAATTTTTATTAATATTAGATATTAGGAATCAGCCCCACACCTAAAGGTCGAAACTGTATGGTCTGTGGGTAGGTTACCCAACTCATTCATATCCAACCTCTGTTATGCTCAAAAGCGGTGTTATAATGACAGGCAAATGCTATAAAGGGCCATGATTAAAATGGCTGTTGGGCTTAAAGTGTGTAGCATACTGTGAACTTATTTGTATGTCCCTGCCCAGAGGGCAGTGTAAATACCCCATTTCCTGAAATATTGAGCAGGAAGCAAGTTTATTAGCTTACTTTTTAGTCATGGTAAACAGTCAATGTACTACATACACCAATGTACTATTTGCTTACAAGAATAAATATAAAAAATGTCACACCATCTACTTTCACATGAAGCAATAAATCCAAGATTAAATTCATCAATTGGTGCAATACAACTTAAATAAAACTGATACTGATAAAGTAAGTTCCAGTAATATACATGTTTTTGAAACTTTATGCACAGTATTAAAATATATGTGGCTTCATTATGCAATATATGGGTGATCATTACTCAAATGGTTACTTACAGGTGAGGCAGACTAGAAGTGATCTCACTACAAGTTCAAATGGATACCTCCATCGTTTCTGGATTTTGGATGTAATTGCTGGCATAATAATCTCAGCTGGAACATAGTACTGAATTGCGTAGGTAACGAAAATCCCAAAGGAATACAGAATTTTCACCAGTTGATATAACCTATTAAAATACAAGAAAATGTTAAATTGCTACTCAATTATGTGAAAATATTGCATGTAAAGAAGAGCAATAGAGGTACATTCAAATTAAACATAAACATAAGCCATTGTAAAACAAAAAGCAACACGTTATACATTTCTGTAAAATATGCATTTTAAAATGCAGTAGACTCTCCGTTATCCGGCACCCATGTGGATTAGTAGGTGCTGGATAAATGTAGTTTTTTTGCTTGAGAGTTACTATTAAAAAAAAGACCTAGATTAGCTACCATAGGATGCTCTGCTGAGTATATTTGTCAGCGAGGGCTGTTCTAGCAGCAGCAGCTTTCACTCCTCACTGTGCATGATGGGCAGTAAAGCGTCTGGGACGCTTAGAATCCCCTTGTATATACAGAAAGGAGATACACTGAAACAATGTTTGCTATTGTTGGCTCAACAGAAGAGAAAGCAAATTAAGAACAATAAGGATATACATTGAATAAAGCAATAATACATTTTAAGATACAATTAATTAAGCTGGTGCAATATGAGACAGAGCCCTAAGTAGCTCAAAGAACAAGTTGTTTCAGACAAGGTAACTATCTATCTTGCACATTCTGAGATTAGTTCCTATTGGCATCTGCCTTTATATAATTAACAAACAGTATTTTTAGGACAAATTCAATTAAACCAACAAAATAGGATGAAAGATCCAGATGAAAGACACATTATTTCTGTTATAAACAGCATTATATGTTTTCTAATGTGATATCCACAGTGAGTTAATAACCTGGACTATACCCCTGAACTGTGTTAATCAACAGAAATCCAAATAGAAGAGGGATCTCTCTTTGTCTTGAATACAAACGTTAACAAACTGTTATCTTCTCAATAGCACCTTTTTATCTCCTAGTGCCAACAGGATAAATAAGACCAAAAAAACCCGAAAAGGCTGGGTTGATTAACTTAAATATAAGTACAGGCAAATTGATACCATACAATACAAAGAAAAAGCCTTACACTGCATAAGAATTTAACAAAAGAGGCTCTTGAATTTAACTTGATGACCCCATTACAAAAATAACAAAGGGCCAGATGTTTTAATGGTTTTTAACTTTTTTATTTTTTCATGCACCGCTGTTCATAGTGTAAATAAAATGTATTAATATTTTTGTCCCAAATATGATTTTGGTATAAATCACTACTACTTGTGTTATGCACAAATGGGTAGAAAGATAATTTCAGTATTTTTTTAGTTTTACCCCATCACTATGTAATAGGTTGGCGCTATAGAAATTAAGGATAATAATAACAATAATAAAATGATAATAATATGAAGTTTAATATTTAAATCTCTTACTGTGAAACAGGCTATAGTTTGGCTCTTTGATTAAAAGGACCATGAAGGACAGCAAAGGAACATTTCCCTATAGAAAGCAGCAGGAATAGAAATATGCTACAGAAGACTCATTTTTAAAACATTTGGCTCGTCAGATAACAGTTTTACAACAGTGCAGCTCCACAAATTTATGTTCTAATCTGTCCTTCTGGTCTTTGGGCTTTTGGATTGTGTTGAGCAGACACATCAAGGGTTGAGATCAAGGTTGCCTAATAAAATGTTATTCTGGACAGTCTTTTATCTTCACAAAAAATAAGCTATGTTTTAAACCCTACAAGGAGGCCAGCAGATCTCATACAGTGTAAGTGGGAGAATGAAAGGCTGCTCCCTGGACTCAGTGTTTTATTTTTATTTGAAAGATGATCAGATCTCTTTTAGAAGTTGTATACACAGAGAATTGGAATGCAATCAATTTTTTTAGACATTTAGGGCCTTATTAAATTAGCCTTCTTAGTTCTCTTGGTACTCGCAAAAGGCAGTTTTTTGCTGTTTGCGAGGACTGATTCCCCAATACTTCCCTCGCAGCCTGCTTTGCGAGATGACTCCGAAAAATGGCCGAGTATAAGCTCCGAGAGAGCTACGGAGTTACACGCAGCCTTAAATCTATGAGGTGAATCTCGCACCTCGGAAAAATCCCTACGAACGCAAAAAAAGTGCTAGAAAGGGATACTAAAGCCTCTACGTGCTGCGTCGGAGCAGCCTAAGACAGCCGTGTGATGTGCAGCCCCCTCACATTACCCCTTGCATCTGGGGTGCCCGATCTGGATAGATCAGGCCCCCGCTGCATTTAAAACTTTTAAATTCCCCGCCGGGGCTCCATTAAAGGGCCTGCCGCACACTATCAGCAATCCCAGCCGCGGCACTGCTGGGGGTCCCCATCGGTACCCCAGAAGTGTCCCCACATTAACCCCTTGCAGTGGGGATCCACGATTGCACCAATCGTGACCCCGCTGCATTTAAAATGTTAAATGTCTCTTCTCGCGGGTCCTTAAAAAGACCGTAAAGGTCCTGAAAGGACACACGCTAAAAAATATTAACCCCAGGCAACTAAAATTAGTTGCAGCGGGGGCCTGATCGGTGTCGATCGGGGACCCCCGCTGCAAGGGTCATAATGTGTATGGGCTGCGGGGGTACCTATGGACCCTTGCAGCAAAGGGTTAATGTTGGAACATTCAGGGGTCCTGATGTGGTCCCCCGCAGGCAGGGCTTATGTGTGGGACTGCAGCGGAGGTCCCGTTTAGGAGCCCCACAGCAATTGAGGAGGTGTGGGAGCCTGCGAGATCATCTCCCAGGCTGTCACTCCTCATGTACATTTTCTCTGTGTTGATACGGACGGCAGCAGGGCTAATTTAATAGCGTTGTAACTTTGAGAAATTTGCAGTATGTAGGATTTAAGTAGAACCTCTTATCTACGAGGCTGGAATTTAATAATGTTGTTCACATTTAAGTATTATAATAAAGTTATTTTACTAATTTTATTTACTAATTATTTATTCCTTTATTCAAAAGTCACAAAACATACAAAACCTAAGTGATTTTGTATGCTTAGCTTGTAATGCTTTTGTAACTTAATAAAGAGCTTTGAACCAACGTACTTTTTAACCCCTATACAGTGCTACGGACAGTGACGGATCTACCATTTCGGAGCCCCTGGGCAGTGAAGTGTAGGAGTACGGGTGCATGGTGGGCATGCACCCATTTTTCCCCTTACCTAGGCATGTATATCACTCTCTTACTGTGTGAGCAAATCATAGACATTGTGTGGCAAACAGCATTGCCAGCCTTACAATTTTATGCACGTCATTTTTTGATAGGCAATTCGCTAGTAATATATAAATGTGAATAAATACACTTACCAATCATACGCATTTGGCCTTTGTAAATGAGACATATGCTTACTGACTTGTGGTAACCCTGAGATCCAACTTATTGTCTTTGGTCTAGCAATGTGAACCCACAAAATATCTCTAATGAAAAGCATTCATCTCAAAAAAGATATTTTGAACCCTCATTGTTTCTTTATTATGTACCTTGAATAACAGTCAGACCTGCATAAGGTAAGAGACTTGATGCCAGCCCTGCAGTAGAACTAGCAAAGCATGAATACCTTGGCTGATCTTAGGTCAATGAATACCTGCTTAAAGAAATCAGCAGATTTGCCTGCAAGTGGCTTTTTATTTCCACCAAAACCCCTGTAAATACTCTTACCATATTTGTCTTCCCTATCACTAGACTGATTGCCACATAGACAAGGCTGAGGAGACAATGGAAACTGAATGAAGAGTGGGTCTGACACATGGTTACAAAGTTGTTACGGACCTCTATTCAATCAACTTCAATATGTCAAAACGAACATTCACAACCACTTAAACAATGCATATTGAATGCAATGCACAACCCACCATACCATGGGTTATTTTTTGTTGCATTTGTACAATACCTCCTCAATATTAGAAAAGCAATATATCCAACTGGAAGGGGAGGTCGCGTGCAACCTCACTTCCAGATGTCCTGGCTGTCCCCCCTTGCTGTGTGTGATATTTTTTGTGTGTTTTTTTTGTTTTGTTTTTTGTGTTTTTGGATGTGCGCGGTTCGGCCGTTAACTTCATATTTTTTATACCTCGTATTTTTTTTTCAAAGTGTTGCGGGTCGTATTTTTTTTTTTCTAAGTGCAGCTTTCCTTTGCAAAGTGTTACGGGCCATAATTTTTGTAGGCAATTTTTACAAAGTGCTATGGGTCTCGCACTGTGAATTGTGTAATTGAGCGTTGTGTTGATCTGTAGTCCCGCGGTTCGTAGGTATGATGCTTAACTCGTGTGTGGGCTCCCTGCCTACGGCCGCCATCTCCAAAAACATTTCTACGGTTATGTGTGGTTCAGTGTGTGCATAATTTACCCTGGCATTATAATATAGCACCCTTTGCACCCCTAATTCAATCAAAACTTCCCCAAAATCCCTGAGAAATGTATTAACAGCATGTAAAGGGTAGAGAAATTCAGCTGGTACATAAAAGATTGTGAGTAATGAGATGTAAAACAAGAGCAAGTGATGGAAAGAAAATTACTGTATGCTTTCAACTCCTTTCCAGTTATGTTCAGAAGAAGTTGTTTTTTTTATAGAATCCTGTGTAATATTTGCTTTTAACAGAGAGATTCACTTTGTGTCTGTATCACCAGAACATTTTTACTGAAATATGTATCTTCTCTCATTTAAAAAAAACACACAAACAGCGGTTTAATTCAATATCTGCTTATGTTCTGCTTTTAAGCCATTGATATGTAGAGCCATGTGATTATGCTGCTTATCAATATCCTGTTACTATTTCAGTAATCATCAATTTTCCTTTTTCTATATATTATGATATTTTTTTCACTATACACCTATACAAAATAAAGCGTTATTGATTGGATCTCAATATTTATTTTAAGTATTCTCTGCTATTTATACAAATTTATGGTGATTATGATCAAAAGAGAGGAAAAATATAAATATATATATATATATAGAATATGGGTAGTTTGCATCAATTAATTATTATATTGTGCCAATGTATTTTAATATTAATTAATAATAATAATACTTCATAACATGCAACACTTTGTGCAGTTACAGTATTAGGAGAAGAGAACCCATAATTGTGAATGCCAAACGATAAAGGAGAATTTTGACAAAATTATCTCACAGTGCTTGTTAAACAGATTATAAATAGCATTAGTGTAATTACATATGTTTTGTATTGTTTAAAAGAAGAAACATAATGTATAGTCTGTATAGTTTTTAAACAAAAAACAATGAAGTAGTAAAATATATATGGACATTAAAAATCTGAATATGGGGGGCGTGGTTGGAGAAGGAGCTGAGCAGTCACGCTTGGACTGAGCTCCGGAGTTAGGACTGCTAAAAACCCAAATAAAGTGGGGCAACCAGACCCAGCTAACCCCTAATCTACATCAGAAGACTCCCCATATCAAGGGGATAATTTTGAGGAGTTCCAAGGGAGGCACATCGCCCAAGTGTTACCCCACGAGGCCTTTGAAGCGCATGGAGCGGGCGCATCTGATTTCCCCACGCAGCCTCCTGCCGCAGGCAGACCGGGAAGCCCGACTGGGGCAACCCGGCGGAGGGCCAGCAAGACCTAAGAGAAGGAGCGGAGAGAGCAAATCCGGGACATAGCCGGGAACTGGGACCCGAACCTGCACTCTCATCCCCTCCCAACCGCACTGGACCCACTCCGGGTGACGGGACAAACAACGAAACGTGAGTTACCTGAAGGTGGCTTGGAGGGAGAGGGGAGCACCCTGAGAGAGACGAGGGGAGACATTGGAGGTGGGATAGCGGAGAGACGGGTGGGGACACAGCCACTGAAGCGCCTCCATAACTGGGCGAGAAAAGCCAGCGAAAAATACGGCGGCCTTCTTAAACAATCTACAGTCGGCCATTTTAACTCACTATATGAATGAAACAAGTGGGAGATCAGAGGCCTAGCTACATAACTGAACAAAAACCGCTTGTATCTAAAGAAAGGAGGCAGACAGGCTTGGCAACACACAGGCCCTTAAGGTTATAATAGCAGTGACTGTTACACAGACACCCTGGAAGGGAATTGAAAAGGAAAAAAAAAAAAAACTGAGTCACCGCTCACAACCCAGAGACATAAGCCTCCAGAGAACTGATCAATAGCTTACAATAGCAGTCAATCAAACATTTAGCCCCAATGGAGGGATGCAGAGGTGAAAAGCAGCTGGCAGATAAGAACATAAACATGGCCTAAAACATGGCTGCAAACCTGGGTCCCACCGTCTAGATATACAAATGCACCACTGCCTCAAGCCTCACATAGAACCCCAGAATTACTATACAATGTGGAAACAATAAAAACTTTATGCTAAGGGAGCTCCAAAATCAAGGCTGTCACTATTGGCTAAAACACTGCATACAGTTATAAACAGTGACAAAGAACTACGACACTAATAGTGCAGATTTATTGCAGATCTGGAATCATGGTCAAGCCCAAACGGTCAGAACACTCCAAAAACATTAAAGAACACTTCCAAGCAACTATGGCCAATCAAAAACAGACCGCAGACAATGACCCAGCAGATTCAGGACCCTCTGAATCAGAAATGGAACAAAGTAGTAATACCTCAATGGACATATCTGCAAAGTCAATGGCACAAATAGCAGAACTAATGCAAAGCAAACTAGACAGCGTCAAAAAAGAGCTTACAAAAGAGATCCATGATCTGGGTCAAAGGACCCATCTCTTAGAAACCTTGGTGGATGACCTGGGAGAAACACAACACCAGATGGGTTCGGCTGTGACAGAGCACTCCCTACAAATAGCAGAAATGACTGAGAAATTAGAAGACATGGACAACCGGAGCCGGAGACATAATTTGAGATTAAGGGGGATACCCCGAGCAGTGACGGATCTCTTACCCTACATCCAGGCCACGTTCAATTCTCTGACCCCAGCACTTCCAGAAGCAGAATGGGAAGTTGAAAGGGCTCATAGGGCCCTGGGGGCTACTTCAGCTCCTAATATTCCCAAAGATGTGATCATACAGCTTCTTCGTCAGAGGGACAGAGATGCTATACTGGGAGCAGCAAGAAAGTGTAGAGAAATTAAGGGCCCAGATGGCTCTGTATTACAGATATATGCAGACTTGGCCCCCAATACCCTCTTGAGGAGAAGACAGATGAGACCGGCTCTGACAATTCTACAACAACATAAGATAGCATATAGATGGGGATTTCCCTTTGTACTCCTGTTTCAAGTGAAAGGAACTTCTTATTCTGTTAAAACCTTAGAAGAATGTATGCGAATACTACAAAACCTAGGGTTAATTACAACAATGGAACGAGGCTTGCAGCTACAAGACTCCCCTCGAAGGAGCCCAAAGAGACAGTGGCAAGATACTCCGCTTCCACAAAGGAGTAAAACAGGACTTATAACTTAGGAACTTTCTCAGAAAATATAAGCGGGGGTTCTCTGACTTGACCGGACCCTGACTTAGGGACTATGGATTGCTCAGAGACACTTATGAAGCCTCATATAACCAATGCTGGGACTATCAAATTTGCAGAGACTCTCTTATAAGGGGCCTTAATAGCTAGGTTAAAATTAAAGAGACTCTTGTATCACTAGACCTTGAAGTAACTATAAGGGTAATCCATATACACAATCCTATGAAAAAACACCTGTATAGGGGAATATGGACGATACAGAGAAAGCTAAAGGGTTCCTTTTCTCTTACACCCGAGGTATAGACTGATAAAAATAAAGGGACATTTATTTAGAAGAACACACCATAAAAATCAAGGTTAAAAAAGATAGATTTACTTACAGTCTCCTAGACAGTTTAAAGATATATCTTACACACAACATTATTAATGAGAGGAAGGTCTGAAACGAACAGCAGACAATTGGGAGTATGTGAAACTATTAAAGTAAAGGGGAAACTATCTGAGGGGGAAAAAAATAAAATAATAATAATATAGGGGCAGTGGGGAAATATTAAATAGAAAAAGAAGGAAACGAAATGGGAAAATAAAAAATTAAAGAAAAAAAGAGAAAAAAAAAAAAAAAAGGAGCTAGAGGGTGGGACACTACGGTGATTAAACAAAGAGCGTTTAAGGGGGGGTGTCTTAATAACCTAACATACGGTGCATTCCTCATACTGGCATGGCGGAGACAAGGAAGGCCCTATCTCCTCAGACCAGAATTACTAAGATACATCTACAAAGATGTTGGGGAATGAGCACAAAGATATATAGACTTGAAGAAAGTCTTAGTTCAGTCGAAAATATTGTTACCATTTTTTGGTTAGTTTTTTTTTTTTTGGCAGTGACACAGAATCGAAATCTACAACTCAGAGGGTCAGGAAGGAGGGTCTTGCTTGGTCCAGCTTTCTCAAGACACCAGGGATCATTGGCTTCAAAAGTAAGTACTATTTTTGCACTCTTCTCTCTCCCCGGGACGGATGGCTAAAGTAGGATACACTTTTATAACTCATAATGTTAGAGGGTTCAACTCACCCTTCAAGAGAAGGAAATCCTTCTTAACATATAAATCTCATAATCCGGCAGTTATCTTACTTCAAGAAACTCACTTCAAATTGAACGATATCCCGAAATATATGCACGGAAATTATCCTCACATATATGCCACCACACAGACCTCAAGAAAGGCGGGAACGGCTATCCTGCTACACAGGGATTTCCCCTTTATTCTAGGTAACAAAACAATTGATCCAGAAGGGAACTTTATTATTTTGACAGGCACAATACATGATAGCAAAACTACGCTTATTTCACTATATTCTACAAACTCATCCCCTCACAACTGTCTTTTACGATTGCTCCGACACTTGGAAACCAAGGAGTTAGGACACGTGATCTTAGGGGGGGACTTAAATTGAGTACTTAGGCCAACCCTAGATCGCACAGGAACTTCCATGGGAGACAAATATTCCAAGAAAATAGACCTAATACAAACTAAACTAAGGAGACTACAGATGACGGATATTTGGAGAGAGAGCCACCCTCTCGATAGGGAATACACATTTTTCTCCACAGTACACCAAACTTATTCGAGAATAGATACATTCCTGATAGGAACAAACTTAATTGACCAGACTGATGAAGTAGAGATATACCCATGCTCTTGGTCAGACCATTCTTATGTTTGCCTTAAAATTCAACTAGGGGGGACCCTAGGGGGAACCAGAGGTTGGAGATTAAATGAAATGCTCTTAACCCAACCTCATCTAAGAGACCGAGTAGCGGTGGCTTTAGATTTATACTTCGCAGAAAATGCAACTGGGAATATATGGCTGGGTCATAAAGCCTGCATTAGAGGGACTTGTATACAAATTGCAGCCCAACATAAAAAACAACAAAATCAAAAGGAGAGGGTAGCAAAAGAAAAACTAGTGGAATTAGAAAAGATTAATCAACAAAGCCCGACGAAAGCTTTAAGACAACAAATAGAGCTGGTGAGAGTAGAGCTAGACCAAATCTTGTCAGCTAAGACTGAAAGAGCCTTGCGTTTTACGGGCCAGAGGTTCTACGCTAGGGCGAATAAACCAGATACAATGCTGGCCAACAAATTGAAAAACAAAATTACCCAATCAAAAATCTACCAGATAAAAAATACACTAGGACAAGTAACATCTAGCCCCAAGAAAATTCAAGAAGTTTTCAAAACTTTTTATAGTAAACTGTACACCTCCCAAGGCTCAACATCAGAGACTCCTATAAGGGATTTTCTGAATTCGTGCGAGCTCCCCAGTTTAACGGAGGAAGATAATGAGGTAATTGATTCCAAAATTTCAATAGAAGAAGTGACACAGGCCATACAAGAGGCAAAGGCGGGCAAGTCCACTGGACCGGACGGATTCACGGCACAATATTATAAGACCTTCTCACATATCCTAGCCCCGCATTTAACCACCTTTTTTAACTATATTCTGAAAGGTAAATCAGTACCAGCAGAATTTAACCAAGCTAATTTGGTCTTTTTCCCAAAAGAAGGTAGGGATAGGTTAGAAGTTAAAAATTTCAGGCCCATATCATTACTTAATATTGACTTAAAATTATTAACAAAGATTATGGCCAACAGGATAGCAAGATTTCTCCCAAGGTTAGTTCACCCAAACCAGGTAGGTTTCATTTCCCATAGGCAGGCGGGAGATAATATCCGCAAAGTAGCTAACCTAATTCATCTGGCCCAACAACAACGCTCTACTTTGTGCTTGTTGGCCCTGGATATAGAAAAGGCCTTCGACACTGTAGAGTGGTCCTATCTATGGGAAGTACTAGCAAAGTTTGGTTTCTCAAACACTTTTGTGAACCTGCTCCGATCACTTTATAATAAACCAAAGGCGGAAATAAAAATATCAGGTCAGAACAAAGAAACTATAGACATACAGAGGGGCACTAGACAAGGCTGCCCGCTCTCTCCGTTACTGTTTGCCCTGGTAGTGGAGCCTCTGGCCCAGAGGATCAGGGCTTCTGTCCAAGTAAAAGGAATACAGGTAGGCCCAACTCAATATAAAAGTAGCAGGTTTGCGGATGATGTCCTTTGTACTCTCAATAACCCTTTATCCTCGATTCCGGCTTTGTTTGAAATACTTGACAGCTTTAGCTCAATTTCAGGCCTTAAGTTAAATACGACCAAAACAGAGGTGTTGGCTTTAAACTTAACTCAGGGAGAAGAAACTTTCCTGAGAGAAAATTATCGGTTCACTTGGCCAAAGACCCATATTAAATACCTAGGGATTAATGTTACAAGAAACTTAGGGGATCTATATAAATTCAACTATGACCCTCTTATTAAGCAATTAAAGAATGATATGAACTCATGGTCCAAACTCAAACTATCTTGGCTAGGACGGATACATTCCATAAAAATAAATCTGCTACCGAAAATTCTCTATTTGTTCCGATCCCTGCCAGTTAGATGCCCGGAGAAAGAGTTAAGACAATTCCAAAAAGCAATATTTCAATACATTTGGCAACACAAACCGCATAGAATAGCGAAACAGATAATGACTAGACACAAAAGATGGGGGGGCCTATCGTGCCCTAATCTCATTCAATATTATCGCGCAGCTCAACTGGCAGTTATCCCTAGGATCCATTCACGGGATCATAAACCAAGTTGGGTCTAATTAGAGGATCAGGATTTACAACCTTACACTTGGGAGCAAGTAATCTGGCTAAAAGATCCACTAGCGGCACTAAAACGGCTACAAAATCCGATAATTAGGTTGTCATTACAGGGCTGCAAATGGGCTCAAACAAACCATGGGATTTGGGGGAGGTTATCTCCCTTGACTCCCCTAATACCTCACCTGGAATTTCGGACCCCCCTATCTGAACGCTCAAAAGAATGGTGGACATCCAAAAACCTAAGCAGAATTGGGAGTTGGGTAACAGAGGGAGGCTCTCTCTCCTATATGAGCCTGAGGGATAAACATAATCTTCCACTGGAGGAGCATTATAATTTTTGTAGGATTAGTCATTTGGCGAACTCCCTAATCAAGCAATGGGGTGTCCCGAAATTTACGTGGTTCTCGAAATTATGTGACACAGCGCCTTTAACAAGAGGAATACTGGGCATGCTTTATTCAGAATTCAATAAACCGAAAACTGATCCCAGGCATAAATTTATGAAGGAATGGGAGAAAGATTTAGGTTATACTTGGGAAATAACCCAGTGGAAAAGATCCTGGAAAGAATTGACTAGGGGCTCGCTAAATTACAGCTTACTAGAGACATCCATAAAATTTTTACATAGAGCTTATATAACCCCGGACCGGATTGCAAATTGGAATGGGGGCAAAATCCTAATTGCTATAGAGGATGCAGCCTGAGAGGCACTTTCATACATATGTGGTGGACTTGCTCCAAAGTCCAAAGGATGTGGCAAGAATGTACACGTCTAGCTTCCCTTGTCTTTCAATTGGAACTGGAGGCTCAGATAGAGGTATGTCTTCTGGGACTAGGCATAGAAGCCTTAACGGCTAACCAAAACAAAATGATGCAGTTTATATGCTTAGCAACAAAAAATTGCATAGCTAAAAAATGGAAAGCAGAACATATAGAACCACTAGAGATAACCAGTAAATTAAATCAAATTATGTTATATGAAAGGATATCTCACACACTAGCAGACACTATGGACAAATTCTTAGCAATTTGGGAGCCCTGGGTCACTTACCAAGAACGACAAAGATAACTTAAAGGGGTTTGACGTCCCGGGGAGAGAAAGAGAAGGAGGGGAAGAAAAGAACTGGGAGGCTGGACTGGGGAACACCCAAGAACTCCTTGCACCAAAGAGGTAAGAGAATAGCAGGGAAATCGACTTAGAAAGATGGAAGTCGGATTTTCCAAGATAGTTAATAACTGCCAACAGTTTAGTTACGGTTGAAGATGTAAATCAAGTTTAATTTGTTCTCAATGGGAAAAGAGGGGAGGGAGACAGGGAGAATACGAAAACTCAAGGAGCTTAAGGAACATGAATAAGGAGGTAGGATCATGAGGGCTCCAAAAGCGAGTCTAGCTAACGGGGATAAGTAAAGAAAAAGGGAACAGAAAAGGAAAAAGAGGTGTGAAGGTCACAAACCTTAAATGAAAATTTTAATGGAATATGATTACTGTATGTTTTACTTTTATGACTATTTCTCATTCCACTAAGCTAGAGTCTACATTTTTCAAATTGTGATATAGATGGAAACAGCCTGATCTGCGAATCATGGCATACTGATTCATTGTGGAATATCTCCTCTTTTCGAAAGTGACCAATAAAAAAAAAGAATGGTTAAAAAAAAAAAATCTGAATATAATTTTCTTTTCTTGAATACCACGGATTTGTTTAATTTTCCAATGTGTAAATGGCCATTTTACCGTCTAAAATAAAAAACAATTTCAGTAGGTTTAAGCAGTTCAGTAGGTTTCGTGCATAATTTGTTGTATATTTTTAATTAAAGTGATATCAAAGTTTGCTGCATTAATAAAATGCAGTCTATATGTATGCAGCACATCTCATAAAACATTTTATTTTTATTAATATCTAAAAATCCCTCTAATGATTATGTTGACACCCCCAGGGGGTGTCTACAACTTCCTGATCCCCACCCAATCAGCATGCCGCATCTGGGGAGCAATAATAGCCCACTGTTTAGCTGCTCTTGCTCGCTGTTGCCATAGCACATAACATAGTCCTATGTCTCAAATCTTTCATCTAACCGGATTGGCCAAAACAAATTATGGAGGGGGTGTTAACCTTAATTTTAAACAGAAATTACACTAAATTTTGCTAACTTCGAGGTAAGTGTTTACATTTTTTTGGGGGGTATTTTTTCAGATGCATCAGGTGCATTTATAATCCAGGAAATTTACATATACCTTTAAGTATGTGGCTATATGGTTAACATGTACATCATTGAATCATATCGTTTTTACATTGCACCAACTCCACCCTGTTCAGTGTTTCCAAAAAACTGCACAAACTCTGTGTTGGACTGGGCCACAAACTCAATTTTGAAGCTAAGAGATTGGGGTTGGTTGCATGTATTCCTGTAACTTATTTTCATCTGGAGATTTTTTTTTTGATTGCACAAAGAAATATACATTGCCACAATGTGTTGTAGTGGTAAAGGTAGAATTCACTGGATTGTGGGTTTCTAGCTTCCTACTGACTTCCTACATACTTTACTAATTTTGTCACTGTAAATTTATATCAAGAAAGTGCCTTGTGAACGGTCACACCCTGTTAATGGCGCATGAGGCTTGTTTATTTAACATAAATTGTGCAAGATAATCATCCCTATAACTTCCGCCTTATGCTATGGTCTGATGATACTAACATTGAACTTTTTGGCTATCAAAGAAAACGCTATGTCTGGAGCAAACCCAACACATCACATCACCCAAAGTACACCATCCCATGAAACATGGTGGTGGCAGCATCATGCTGTGGGGATGTTTTTCAGTAGCCGGGACTGGGAAACTGGTCAAGGTTGAGGGAAAGATGGATGGTGCTAAATACAGGGATATTCTTGAGCAAAACCTGTACCACTCTGTGTGTGAGGCTAGAACAGAGGTTCACCTTCCAGCAGGACAATGACCCCAAACACACTGCTAAAGCAACATTCGAGTGGTTTAAGGGGAAACATGTAAATGTGGTGGAATGGCCTAGTCAAAGCCCAGACCTCAATCCAATAGAAAATCTGTGGTCAGACTTCAAGATTGCTGTTCACAAGTGCAAACCATCCAACTTGAAGGAGCTGGGGCAGTTTTGCAAGGAATAATAGGCAAAAATCCCAGTGGTAAGATTTGGCAAGTTCAAGGAGACTTATCCAAAGCGACTTGGAGCTGTGATTGCCGCAAAAGGTGGCTCTACAAAGTATTGACTTTAGGGGGTGAATAGTTATGCACATTTACTTTTTCTGTTATTTTGTCCTATTTGTTGTTACAATAATAAAATTAAAAAAAACATCTTCAAAGTTGTGGGCATGTTCTGTAAATTAAATGATGCAAATCCTCAAACAATCCATGTTAATTTAAGGTTGTGAGGCAACCAAACATAAAAAATGCCAAGGGGGTGAATACTTTTGCAAGGCACTGTACGTACGTACATACATACATACATATATATATATATACATATACATACATATACAGTGCCTTGCAAAAATATTCACCCCCCTTTTTAAAAGCCTACAAGAACCAAAGTGCAGCCTGTGTTTTAAAAAAAATAAAGTGTAGCCTATGCCTATAAGAATCAAAGTGCAGCCAGTGCTTACAAGAACCAAAGTGTAGCTTGTGCTTACATCATGAGTTCAATGAAGGCTAGTAATACAACTCAGCAGAAAAGAAAAATAGTAAGAACCACCATAGACTGAAAAATTACACAATAGCCAATGTGGTAAAAGACAGGCCTACAAGTGGTAAGTATTTAAAGCTAGTCATGGTTGGTTTGATAATTTTAAAAAGAGAACTGGCAGTCACCGTGTAGTGAGGAATGGAGAGGCAACCAGTGCTGTCAAAGAAGTGGGTGAAACCTTTGCTAGTGTGTTTAGAAACTATGTAGAGGCTGAGGCCTTTATTCCTCAACATGTCTTCAACTGTGACGAGACTGGTTTATTTTGGAAGAAAACAGAACCTACATCACTCAAGAAGAGAAGACATTGCCAGGGAACAATATGATAAAGACAGACTAACTCTGTTGGTGTGTGAAAATGCTAGTGGGGATTTAAAAATTAAGCCTCTACTAGTCTATCACAGTGATAACCCCAGAGAAAATTTGATAAAAATCAAGTTACGTGTAATGTAGAGGGCCAACAGCAAAGGCTGGGTAACCAGACAGTTCTTCATTGAATGGATTAACAAAGTGTTTGGCCCATTGGTAAAAACAAACTTGCAGGAAAAATTACTGCCACTTAGGGGTCTGTTAATAATGGACAATGCCCCTGCCCACCCTCCAGGCTTGGACGACAACTTGCTGGAGGACTGCAAGGAACTTTGAGGCTGAACCAAGCCCAATAGTGGAGGGCATTATGTCTCTGGGAAATGCCACGGGCCTGAGATGAGTAATGAAGACATGGAAGAGTTAGTGGAGGAGCACAGATACAAAATCATCACCGAGGAGCTGCAAGAGCTTAAAAGGGAGCAGCAACAGATGTTGAAAAGTATCACCCTGACAAAGCTCAAGCACGCTGAAATCTGGACTTGTTTAATGTTCAAACAATGTCTCACTTCAGAAACATTTAGAAACAAAGGCAGAAGCAAGTTTCGATTGATAGGTCTCTAGTAAACTCCCTACATCACAGTCTCCAGCAGGGTTCAGTGGTGGTAAGAGAAAGAAAAGAGAAAGATGCCCTGTGTAAGTGCCTGATGTTCTCTTGGAAAAGGATTTCCATTCCAAGCGATAATCTCTCTCCCCCTTCTCCTCCTCTACATTGCTACTATCCCATTGGACCCTCAAGTCCTCTCAAAACAAGTAAAGTCAAATTCTATTGTATTTCATCTCATTATTATTATTTTTTTTTATGTATGTCTGTTTAGTTTGAAGTCTCTGAATCAAAAAACAACACTATCAGTTTAAAGTAAAATGTGAAGTTTCTGGGGTTCAAAGCAGATTATTTCAATTTACATACAGTAGTTCCTTTTGGGAAATGTTGGTTTGAGTACCAATGGACAACTGTATCTAAATAATTTATATGGAATCCTCCTAGAGTGACTCAGAAGTAAGCACATGGTAAATGAGAGTCGACAGCAAGCTATGTATATGTAATGAAATCTGTGCATGTTTTTATATGTAAGTATATATATAATTATATACAATTTGCATATTGGCATCCATAGTGCAATTTTTTGACATTCAGATATACTGTATCTTACAGAAATATGTATACATATGGTTACACACATCTATTGTACTAAATATAACTAAGCTTAAACATGCAACAAATATGCTCTGCTAAGCTCAACAACACAGATGGATCTAATGATGCACTATTATGTAGTATGATCCCTGTACACATTTGTGAACTAATTTAAGAGATACACACACACTTAACTTGTGCACAATACAGCAGCTCAAATATTGACATTTCAGGGTTCTGTCTTTCTTCTAGACTTGAAGAGAAAACTAGAGAAGGAAACTGACAAACTGAGTTTTCTGTCACACGTTAGAATACAATAACATGGTAGTTAAAAAGGTTCCTCCTTAAAAATGCCAGCTCTTCATAGAATATTATTTGCCTTTGATAATTGAAGTTAAGCAGCTATCACAGTCACTAATTTGCATATATCATGATATCAATAATTATGTGGTAGTGACTGCATAAAAAGTGTTTATGTAAACAATGAGGACAGGGACATCTAAATGAGTAAAACACAGTCTTAGAAATACTATAAATATATATTATTTACTGGATGGTAGAATATTTCTTCAGTCAGCATTTTAACTCTTTAGCTAACAGAATAACCTGTTGCTCAGTTCAACTTTTAGTTCCTTGTGCTACTCTGCTGTTTGCAGTGGCACAGAGATGGGTAATTAGTATAGGTATAAAAAACCCTACTTCATGGTCTGTGGGACTCTTCAATATTTCCTGTGCCAAGCATCCCACTCCAAGCATCCCACTCATACTCTCAATATGCAGTATGCAGTCTCAGAATGTCAATGTCTCAAATGGAAGATCTGTGCTTAGCCCAGAATCCTCCCCAAAATCCTGGGAGACATAAAGACTACACCTGTCAGCATGCTTTGTAGAAAAGAAAAAAAGTGCATAGATTGGCAGTCAGAAAGAAGGTTTGTTATTCCCTCCGTAAAGCACTGTAAACCATGTTGTCTTGATTTTAATACATTGTTCAGTGCAAAAATAAAGGAGAAGCTGCCTACTCTGTCTAATGGTAAATCTAGCCCTGTCTCCAAACCATGAAACAAATTTACTGTATAACCCATCTGTAGTAGATATGACAACATTTAAGGGACTACTTTACTGCTAGTATAATAAACATTCAGTAATTCTACAGTTCCATCTTAATTGCGGTGTTTCACCTAAATATATGCTGCTCTGAAAGGGTACACTTACATAAATTCCAAAAGTTGTGTAAATGTTTTACTACTTGTGTTTTATTGCTACTATACTGTATATCAGGTAATAGTGAACAATGGATGCGACTGTCATAGTTTCAAACCATAGCTGCAATTTAACTGGCTCTTGAACTAACATTTGAACTAAATACCCAATCAGTCCAGCATTTTTAATGATGGCAACTGTTCCACAAACATGGAGGAGCAATTGGCAAACTAATCAAATTGCAGAACTTTACTGTAAATAATCTTCTCCAGAATTGATGGAACCTACTGTCTTCTTAGATGTTCTGCATGAGCCCAATATAAAAAAGTTAAGAAATTAAAGGATGTTATTTTCAGTTTCCATTACCAATTAAAGTTGTTCAAAAGAGTATACTATGAAGTATGAGACTGCAGTATCTATTTAAGTACGGAATACTTCCCCTGTTGCAAAGCTTGAAGTGGTGCATGATCTTAGATTTTCCAGTTCAAAGATATTAGTCCTGGACTGAGCTGTATTTGTATTTTAATAGATACAGAAATTATATCAATTAAATTATGCCCATAAATGTTAACTTAGCATGTACCGTATTGGTCCGAATATAAGCCGCACCCGCATTAAGCCGCACCCGTAAAGTTCAAGGGGAAAAAATAGAAAAAAGATAGTACTCAAATATAAGCCGCACATGTAAAATTGGAGAGAAAAAGACTCTCAAAGTGATCAGCCATTGCAAGAAACAGGCTTTCTAATTAGCACTGTAGCTTTATTTGCAGGTTACAGGATTTACAGGATGTTAGAATCACTAAAACCGTAAATCGCTCATCAATATCGCAGTCTAAAGCATGAAAATCGGCACCCTTAATTCGCAATCGCACAAATCGGCAGTCATTTTGCGTTCGCGAATATAAGCCGCACACGTAAGAAGCAAAGTTCGCAAATCGGCAATGATTTTTTTTACGGTCGCCAATATAAGCCGCACCCGTAACTCGCAAGCTCAAAAATCGGAAAAAAAGGTGCGGCTTATATTCGGACCAATACGGTAAGTCTTTAAAGCAGTGACAAACGACCTGCTTAACATGAAGGGCATTATGTGAGCCCCACGCTTCCTTAGAAAACATTAAACCTTTTTTTTATTTTACTCAAAGTGAAGAAGCAATAGCACTGTAGGAAAATAATTAATTTGTAATACATGTATATATAATGGAGGGACGTATTTGGGAGTACATCCGGATATTAGTGCCAGTTTACAGAAATATAATTGACCTTGTATTGTTGAAGACGGCATACTCTTCCACTCCAGAGGCTAGGGCCGCAATGCACCACTTCTCTGGTGAGCTATACTCCTATTAATATGTATGCCATTTTGATTTCTCAAACTGTTCCATGACATATGGATGTACACGGTTGGACAAAATTATCCCAAAAATACGTTTTTTATGAGCCATGGATCAGTATATAGATATTTGTAGAATATGCAGAAGTATACAGAAAGTAGACAAGTAGTTTACATTTATGGGAGTCAACAAAGGACAAGTAAATTTACAAGCTCTAAGGGAATTCATACAGCCCTAATTAAAAAATACTGAGCTATCAGTTAGTGGCATACTTGAATACAAAGAGTTACATTATATAAAAGTTCTGTTTTTTCTAAAACATGTTCCAAATATCATATTTAGCGATTTAAAAAAAACATACAGAAAAAAAAAATGACTACTATGGTTCTTACATTCATATAAAATGGACTTACCATGAATTTTGTGGAAGGTTCAAGGTGATGCTTCCTTTGATTTTATCACCAAATGAAAGATATCCCAGAGTTGCAAGGGATATATACAAGATAGATACTATTGCCATACCAATGTTCAGTGCTTTGGGAAATTTGTCTTTATCTTTCATTCGGTTTTCGAGTGGAAGCACCTGCAATAAAAGAAAAGAAAAAAAATACATTATTGAATGTGTTCATTGCTAGCAGTTTATCTTGAACTTGATCACAAAATTAATGTTATTAACATCTAATGTTATGAACAAATGCAGTTTTCCTGAAAATGTACTTGGTTTGACTTCATTTTATCACTTAATGAGAAAGTGTTCTCAGGGCTAGTTTATGCTGCTATACACACCAATGGAAAAAAAAGTAGGTACAGAATGTTACTATATATATTAGATCTACAATAATGGCATGTTGGTTTACCATTAAAATACTTGTTTTAAAGCAAAGGTGATGGCATACTGCATAGATATTGCTAATATGGAAATATAATTGCTTTTTATACAGTGTTAAGTGTATCGTTTAAACACAATTATTTGCTAAAAGGACCACTGCAGCTCAAGAAACAAGACACTTTTGGTCAAGTATGAACCAAATTAACAATATTAACAGCTGTGTAAGTTATGGATATAAAATATTATTTTCTGGAAATCTGACTTTTGAAGACTCTGTATATCACAGGAATGCTTTTGTGTTTGTTTTACATCAAATCCTGAGAGTTGGATGATGATGATGTGTGTTTGTCGAGATCAATAAATAGGGATGACGGAGGAGGGAAAAAAAGAAGTCCAGAGCCACTATATCTACATCATTTATATGGAATTCCCCTAAAGTGACTCAGCAGTCAGCACATGCTAAATGAGAGTTGACAGCAAGCTATGTATATGTAAAGTTTGATAAGATTGAAATTCACACCACACCCTTTCCACCTCACTGGCCTAGAATGCCCTTCTCAAAGATCTCATAAGGTTCTGCAGAGGCATACAACATGTTGCTGCTTACTTGTGCTCTTAGTCAGACTTAAAATGTTCAAACATACATTTTTGCATAGTACAGTGGTACTTTAAAAGGCTGAGACCTCAGTGGCTAAGTGTAGAAACAGTAAACAATATGTGTCTTTTTTTGGCTATTTAAGTTTTGGTAGGTAAGCTAATGATGCAAATATACCTTCATAGTGCACCAAAACATTTGGCAGAAATACAAAAAAGGCAGCTTTATGAAAACACTGCTTTAAAAAAAAAAACATTGGATATTATGGTTTCTGGGGAGCTAGGAATAGAGTGATTATGTCCCAAAAATATTGCCATTGAATAACAATGGACACCTACAGTAACAAAAAAATGGGTGTTTGATATATGAAATGTGAGGAATATAAGGTTATATTAGGTTGTAAAGGTCTATGTCTAAGTGCCCATTGGGTGACCCAGTTATACCTACTTAATCGTGTTTGACACAAGAACAAATGCACAGTGCCAGATTGTGGAGCACTGATATGTTTTCGAAAAGTCAAAGCACCCAAACATGAAACATTGCTCCATGTCCAAGCATACAGAGATATTCTTTATTTGATGTCATTACTGGATTAAGTAGACCACTACTCGGAGGATTTGTTTACTTGTTTTAGCATCACACAGAAACATATATTTGATGGCAGATTAGACCCAACATGCCCAAACAATATGCATATGCTATCTACTAAGATTGGCTTCATTAATTCTCGGGATAGCTTTATGCTTATCCCAGACTTTCTTAAATTCATTAACTTACCAGTGGTAGTAGATTTATGGAGGGATCAGCACCCCAAGCAAAGATCATAATCTGTTTACGCTCTCCCACACTGCTCATACTCCCTTATGAATTATATTTTACCCTCATCTTCAATTCTCCCTAATATAAAATATATCAATATCTTGACAGGGAGAGAGACAGAGAGAAGGAGAGAGAGAGGGAGACAGAGAGAAGGAGAGAGAGAGACAGAGAGGGAGAGAGAGAGAGAGACAGAGAGGGAGAGAGAGAGAGAGAGAGACAGAGAGGGAGAGAGAGAGAGAGACAGAGATGGAGAGAGAGAGAGAGAGACAGAGAGGGAGAGAGAGAGGGAGAGAGAGACAGAGAGGGAGAGAGAGAGAGAGAGAGAGAGACAGAGAGGGAGAGAGAGAGAGAGAGACAGAGAGGGAGACAAACAGGGAGAGAGAGAGAGAGAGAGAGAGACAGAGACAAAGAGACAGAGAGAAGGAGAGAGAGAGAGGGGGAGAGAGAGGGAGAAAGAGGGAGAGGGAGAGAGAGGGAGAGAGAGGGGGAGAGAGAGAGAGAGAGAGAGAGAGAGAGAGAGCAATAAGATTGTAAGGAAGGTAATGGTGTTTGGATGAGAGATTAATTTTGTTGGTGCTCCAAGGTGCTTCGGCACTCATTGCGAGCCTCGCGCTGAGCGCCTTCGGCGCTCATTGCGAGTCTGTTGGTTGTTTGTGTGCTATGATGAGGCTGTTGGTTGTTTGTGTGCTATGAGCATTGTTTTTTTTTTGCTAATGCTAATTAAATAATTAATCAAATAATACATGAATATACTTTACCTATTTTTAAGTAATATCTGCAGGAAGCATTGTCCAGAAGAGCTGGCTATCTGTTTGGATGTTGCCGCAGCATACAATGTGTGTTTTCATTGCTGTGTAGCTGCTGTGTAAGTGTCAGCAATGTGTACAGTGTAAATAGTGTGCATGCGCGAGTAAAATCCGTTAGGGTAGCTGCGTACTTCCGAATTGTGTAAGTTAGTGTTGTAAAATGGCGCCTAATGTGCCATTTTTTCTCTCGCTTAGGGGATTTTCGGGTGTCTAAACTCTTCTATTTCAAGTGAAATTGAGGTGTAACTTCAGTTTTCGAGGTCCTGGGTGCCCCCCCTTGCTGCGGGTAAGCTTTTTATGTATTTGTTGTGTGTATTTATTGTGTTTTTAATGTTTTCATGTGGGCGCGTTTCGGGTGGTAAGGTCGTATTTTTGCGAGGTCGTAATGTGTTTTTTTTCTAAGTTCCGCGTCTCATATTTGTTTCTCGTAAGTCCGTAAATCTTGCGAGGTCCGCAGCGTTAGCAACAACCCGCATGCTCACAACTATATAAAAAATAAATATAATATTTTACATTCGTTAATTCACGCTGTTCAGGTGTGGTTCATTCCGGGGAGGCAGGCTTCGATTATATAAGGAATATTCAAATTCTGATACATGTATCTCATAAATACAAAATGCAATCTTGCTTATTATCTTTAGACATAAAAATGGCTTTTCACTCCCTATTTATTTGAAAAATTATGGTATATGGGATTCTAGGGAGATTTTATCAATTTACTAACAATATTATGTTAAGACCAAAAAATGTCTATGAAACTTCTGGAACCATTCTTGAATTTCATTCAAATACAATGGGGAACAAATTAAGGCTTTGCCATATCACCAACACTATTTCTAATTGCAAGCAAATAATTGTCAGCTAGAATAAGAAATAATTAAAATAAATTGAAGTATAAGATCAATATATTTGCTTATGATCCATTTTAAGGATCACTAAACCCCTTTCTACATTATCCAATCGAATCGCATTACTCAATAGATCTGCCAAACTTTTCTGGCCATAGGGTTAATTCAGGTAAATCTGTTGCTTTAAATTTTGAACTTCTACAACAAAAGGAAAAATGTATTACAATTACATTTCGATTTCCAATGGCATATACTAGAGACCAGCTAGAGTTGATACAATCTACAAAACAAATTATCCTCCATTACTATTCAGTTTTATCAAAACCCAACATCACTGGCATACACTCTTCTAGGACCTATTGCAGCACTCAAGATGTTCGTTCTTCATAAATACTATATTTAGATCCTGCCAACTACAGTACCACAAGCAGACATCTCCCAATTTGCTTTTATATGGTGGAATACACATCCAAGAGCAAATTAATCCAGAATATATACTAATAGAACAACAGGTGGTTTCTCTGTTCCTAATTTAGACACTTTACTATATAGCATTTGTAGCTTTGGCATATCACTCATAACCCTCCTTGTTGTACTACATAATGTGGCAATGCTTGTATGAATAGTGGAGTTCTCAAACTGGCAAGAGTGGTTATAAATCTGACAGAGGTGGGCAGAGCATTCCATAGAGTGTGGCCACAGTAGATGTGAGAGGAGTTGAATTAAGAAATGTTTAAGTGGTAGTGGAAAGTGCAGAAGGGGTGTTTAAGGAAGTATTTGGAGATCTTATGTGTTGTAGAGAATTGTTTTGTAGGTGAAGGTGAAGATTCTGAAAATAATTCTGGAATATATTAGACGCAAGTGAAGCAGCAGATGAGTGAGTTCTGTGGGATGTAAAAGTATCTATGGATATTTTAATCAAAATATTTTTGTTGCTCTTCTATTTTGTATATAGAGACATTCTGTACACTTTAATCCTATATGCATAAGAAAAACCTTCATAAACACAAACTAAAAAAAGTTTGAAATAAAAGTGGAAGAATATAAATACTACATGTTGTATCTGCTAACATGGTCTATGGGGAACCGAACACCTGCCATAAAGGCAATACATGTTTATATCCAAGACATTAGAGTTTCCATTTCACAAACTAATTTATTTTAATTACAACAAAAATATAAACAACACAGCTGTACATATAGCTCACACACCATACATGAAACAACAGATAATCCATTAACTACATTTTATATAGATTTTTATGAAAACATTATTTCAAAGCATTAGTAACAAAGTAACAGCATGTTTCACAATTAAATAACTGAGATCAAAGGCAACGCACATGAGTTTTGATTACATTTCAGCAGAGTCTGATGTTTAATGAACATTGATAATGTGCCAAATATTGTAAGAACATAAAAATAGAAGTAACTTTAAATGTATTAACTATTACATACATTATTATTATTTACTGGGGGAGGTAATAGTTTTCTTTAATTGCCTTGTTTGTCACATGGGAGTATCATTCTAAAACCAGTTGCATTATTTTGTATAAACATTTGCATTGCATAAACATAGAATGTGAATATGATCTGCATCCCAGGTGACAAATGTCAGATAAAAGAAAAAATAAAAAGGCAAATCTCTCCAAAATACATAATTGTGTTTTAGAAACAAATACAAGAGAAATGAGCATTGACTGGAGATTTAGCAATTTAAGGAACATGTTAAATATATTTGAAGCCTTATTAAATAGCAATTCGACAAATTCTAAAGGGCTCTATATAAGCACATAGCATTAGTTAGTGAACTTCTATCCAAAAGCAAGGTCTTCACTAGCTAAAAACTTCTGTAAAAAAATATGCTCTGTGCTTATATAGAGCCCTTTTAAATTTGCCGAATTACAATTTAATAAGGCTGTTGGTATTTTAGTCAAGTTGAATTGAAACCAAATATATTATCCCATTAGATTGTAAGTTGGCGAGTTTTCAATACAGTATGGTATTTTGAAAAAAGTACCATTTATATATGATTTTAAACAAAAAAAAAGGGCTCCCTGTTTTTGGCATGTGTTAATTTGTATTCATTTTTTCTTTATACTTAACCCCTGTACAGACGGGCTAAAGTATTTTAATGAAACAAGACTACTATATACGTACAATATAAAAGAGGGAAAAATGAAGCTTGGCTCTGACATTTATATTTACATTCTGGGAAACATACATATAAAATACATATTTATGCATCAAACATAAATATAAGATAAATGAGCAATGTCTGGAAATTTAAGTTTGTTTGTTATTTTTATTTTATTTTAGCCAATTTGTATAATTTTGTAGAAGTTATTGGCGAAATAGATTTAAATACTGAAACAGCAAATCCCTAGGAAAAAATAAGGCTTAAACACAAAAATCTCAGTACAGGATTCCCTCATTATACAAGAATATTTGTTCTATGAAAATTTCTTGTAAAATGGAAAAACTAGTGTAATGATAATAAAATCTCTCATTATTTCTGCATTATAATCTGTTACATTTCTTAGAAGGAGTGAAAATATACTCATATAAAAAGCTGTCAAAATACATATAAAAATTCCTTGTACAAGGTATCCCTTTATTAAGTAAGGTGGTCACATTTCCCAGCAATACAGTGTGATGCCACCTAATTAGTGTATACTGTAACCCCAGAGCATGTCTATGCATCATTAGATATGGAATGCATGCCTTATGTTTCTCTTGTAGCTTATATTGATACTTTCATCTACTTATAACAATGTCCTGAGGTAGAGCTCTTGCATCAAAATGTCGACATTTCAGAACATGTCATTATTCTTTCTTTGTATTTCATGGTCTGTCAAGTTCAATAAAAACTAAAATGTAAGGTACCAACAACCATGGGTTGCAGAAAATGGGATAATGACATTTCACAGAACATGGAAGACGGTCTCTGTAGCCTCCATTCATCATTATGTCCATTTCAATAATTCAGTAACACTGCAGCCCAAAAGTACCCAATGATTTTGATTCATCAGCACATATAAAATAAATAATAAACACAAAGTTAGGCAAGGAAGAAAAGCTTTTTAGAGTATGATTTTTTTGGTAAGAAATTGAGTTTAAAGGGCCATTTAACTCACTATAAGTGCTCTTCATGGCGTGAAGGAGCACAAGATTCTATGTTAAAATGATCTATTTATTTTTTATTTTTTATTACACTAATAACAGTTAAAATCTGCAGTCTTAGGTCTGTTTACAAACACACTGCTGACTGTTCCATGATTAACAAAATTTGAGGACACTGGGATGGTGCAAGTTCTGTGAAAACAAGATTTTTTTTTTCTCCGTATTCAGGAATGTAATAAGCCATCAGTTGACCCACAAGTAACATATTTAGGAGTTTCCAGTAGTCATTTCCCTACACAGATGAAGTTGTGTAGGCTTAACTGTCTTTCTGCTCTTTGCTGTCAGTCTGCCTGGAGGACTTGCCAGAGTCTCATGTAAACAGACACATCATTTATGATTTTTTTCTATGAAAAAGTCACAGATTTAACTTTTTTAAAGTATTTTAAAATGTTTTTAGGAGTACTTTACAGTGGTGTACTTCAAGTTGTGCTGAATTAACTGGCCCATTAATAACATATATTCAGAAATATAAGCCATTTCCAATTGGAAATTACCACTTGGTACTGATAAATAACAATTAAATAAATGAATCATTTAATTAGAAACAAGTTAAAACTGCTCTTCTGCCTAGACTCACACCTAAACTAAATATACATGATAACACCAAATGTAGGATAAAAATATCACAACCCTATATCCACTAGAACAGTTATGAATAACAACCTATACATGGTTTCAGTAGTGAAGTGCTATATAAATACATGTACAAACACAAACCAGTAAAAGAAGTTGTAGATTTACTTGGCCTCTTTTTGAAAACCAACAACTTTTTAACTGGATTGTCTGTAGGTATTATTATAATTTATTTAATTTATGATATTCACTTTTAAATTGAAGCATATGAAGATTTATTGAAAGATTCAGCTACCCTGTCCTTGTACACATAATGTTCTTTTATCACTTTCATGGAGTAGTTAGGTATTGTCAGATTTTTTGTACGAATAAAAACCAATCTTATATGGGTATTATAATATAACTAGCGACTTACCCGTCAAAAATGACAGGGCAATAACATTGTAAGGTATGGAATGCTGTTTGAGCCAGACATTATTTTTTCTGGTGGTCCGAAAACCTTCAGTGCTCATTGTATTTTTTTTTCTGATAGGCGCTTTTGCTGTTATTGTTTTGTCGGCAGTGATCTGCTTTTTGCGCTTATTGCAAGGCTTTGTGTGCTATGAGCAGCGTTGGCGCTCGTAAGTCGCGTGGTGAATGGGTTTTGTGTTTATTGTGAGTGTTTTTTTGTTTTTGTGTATATTTGTTTTCGCATGCTAAAGAAATAATTAATAAATTAATATACTTTACCTATTTGGAAGTAATATATGCAGGAAGCATTGTGCTGAAGAGCTGACAATCTGTTTTGATGTTCCTGCAGCATACATTGTAGGTTTGCACTGTTGTGGAGCTGAGGTGTAAGTGTCAGCAATGTGTGCAGTGTGTAGTGTAAATATGCTGTGTGCGCGAGCGAAAGCAGTTAGGGTAGCTGTGTACTTCCGCATTGTGTAAGTTTGTGTTGTAAAATGGCGGCGAATGTGTATGTGGTACGCGGCTGTGTATGATGTAGCGTCCTTGTTAAAAGTGTATCTTGTACGTCTTTTTTGAAAAGCTGTATGTGCTTGGTAGTGTTTTGCGTGTTTAGGGTCCTGTAGCCTCATTTTGGGGTTTTTCGCTGGCCATTTTTTCTCTCGCTTAGGGGATTTTTGTGTGTATAAACTCTTGAATTTTTACTTAAATTAAGGTGTAACTTCACTTTCAGAGGTCCTGGGTGTACATCACTTGCTGTGGTAAGATTTTTATGTTTTTTTTTGTGTATTTCTTGTGTTTTAAATGTTTTCCGGTGCGTGCGGTTCGGCCATTAAGGTCATATTTTTGCGAGGTCGTAATGTTGTTTTTTCTAAGTCCCGCGGTTCGTATATTTTTGTGTAAGTCCGTATATAGAGATTGCATATTTGTAACCGCGTGTGAGGCGCCGTTGAGCCTCTACCTCCACAAATGCGGCCCCTCGCTTTGCTAGGGTCCGCATTTGCGGGCCAAACTGCATCCCTTGCTTCGCGTCTTTGTTCTGTAATAGACACTACATAAAGAAATTGCACAGCAAATTGATAAGGTTAACTTAAAGGTTTATGTTTCTTAGAAATAATAGGATACTCCTTCTGGTTCCCTTGTTTTAAGTAGATATCATGTCTTTCCCAGAACATAAATTTGTTTCTTGGTTTATATAACTGACACCCATTATCACTAACCCTATCTTGTTTATAGTTTGTGGGTTAAGGTGTCATAAATGGATTTTATTTTAACTCTTAGTGGTAATTTGAAGGTTCAAGAGCACCCTCTGGTGTTCTAAAAAATTAATTGACGCTTAATAGTCTGTAGAAAAGAATACATTCTATTAAGAGTTAAATATTTTGTGACATCATTATGATTTCTGATTGGTTGCCAAATACATAGCCTGCTTGGAATTTCTGATAAGCAAATGAAATGGTGGGTATAACTGAGGGAAGAGCGAGAATCTAAGAAAGGACAAAGGGAGAAAGGAAAGAAAGGAAACCAAGAACACGGAGAGAAGGACACACATCCACACACCTCTTAACAAACATAGACTCCTGGAGAGACACACCCCAGGGTGAAACTTTGGTAAATTCTTAAGAAAAACATCTTAACACTTACTATTTGGGACATCCCAAACACATAGTAAACTCAAAAATGCATTCTACAATGAAACTTCCCCAGCTCACTAACAAAAGAACGTATACACTTCCATACCAAGAATTTCTTCTAAAAAGATCCAGACCTCCATTGAAATCAAGTACAACCAGGTAATTGTAGAAGTCTATTATTTCCTTAAATGTTATTTCTTTTTCATTACAATCATGGAAATATTTTGTTAATATATAGCTATATCAATATTTACCTGATATATCCAATATAAGTCGACATATAATTTGCAAATTAATTTTATAAATATGAAATATATCAGCTGTTATAGCGATTTAATATATCCAATAATTAATTGTAATGAAAAACATGTTCTCTTCTTGAATTAGAGATAATACTATAATTCAACTATAAAATCATATGAAATAAAAATCGTATGATATCTTTATAAAAATAATCAATCAAAACTATCTCCAATATCATATACTACCATATTAATTATAAGTAAGCATATTGTGCATGCCTTCTATAGGATTATGTGGACAATCTGATAATAACTAACACTTTATAATTGATACCTTGATATATATCTGTTACAATTGTTTATACCATCTTGTTATATTGAAATACTAACGAATTGTCTGTAAAAAAATGACAGCAATAAAATTTGAAGCCTGTGAATGCTGTTTGCCACACAATGCAAGGCTTTTGCTCCTTTGAGCACATTCGGCACTCATCGCGAGCCACACACTGTGCGCCTTTGGTGCTCATTGCGAGCCTGTCGCCTTGTCTACTTCAACTTTCCTGCTTCGCAATTATCACCTACGGCGCTCATCGTGAGCCTCACGATGAGCGCCTATGGCCTTCGGCGCTCATTGCAGCAAGTTGCGCGTCTCGTTTCACAATGCGCGCAAGCGTGACATCAAATCACAGTTTGATAACTATTATATGTGATACTGAAATATTATCTATATTCATTTATAATAAATATAATCTCACATAATGCAGTACTGTTTATTTCATGAGGCCAATGCTCTTAATATATTGTGTAGTAAGAATTCAGAATTAGTCGAAATTGGCAAATATGTTAAAATATGTACATTTTAATTATTAATAAAGGTTATTGATATTAATAATATCACCATATTAATTGCCAAAACCCAAGACAGTAGCACGCCAGACACATCTGTTAGCCACTGCCCCTCTGAGCTCCCTCAATTTCTTGTTGATTGCTTCAATAAGCCCATCTGCCATCCATCCTTTGTGTGCCTTCAATCTTTACCAACATCAGAGTCTTCTCTAGGGAATCCTGCCTTCTCATGATATGGCAAAAATATTTAACCTTCAGTCTTATGATCAAACCTTCCAGGGAACAGTTTGGCTTGATTACCTGTAATACGGATGTAATGACGTTTCTTGCAGTCTTCTTCAACATCACAAGTGAAAGGTATCGATTCTACAGCACTCTTTCTTCTTTATGGTCCAGCTCTCACATACATGGGAATATCATAGTTCTAATTATGCAGACCTTTGTTGTTAGTGTAATAGCTTTACTTTTTAATAGCCTGTTCAGACTTGCCATAGCTTTCCTCCTTAAAGAAAATGTCTGTTAATTCCATGGCTGCAGTCACCATCCAAAAAAAATCACTGTAACCACTTATTCCATTTATTTGCCAGGAACTGAGATAGTGGTTTGCCACGATCTTCATCTTTTTAACGCTGAGCAGCAGCCCAGCTTTTGTACGCTCTTCTTTCACCCTCTTCAATAGGTCCTTTAGTTCCTCCTCACTTTCCGATATCAAAGTTGTATCATCCGCATATTTGATGTTGTTGCTATTTCTCCCAGCAAATTGATTCCTGCTTTTGATTCCTGTATCCTGACATTACGCATGATTTATTCCATGTACAGTATAAGTTGAATAAATAAGGTGACTATATACAACCTTCTTGAACTCCTTTCCCGATCTTGAACCATTCACTAGTTCCAGGTTCAGATCTAACTGTGGTGTCTTGGGTCTACATACAGATTCATCAGGAGGTGGATAAGATGGCCTGGTATACCCATCTCTATTATTGGAGCCAAGCTTGCCGTATCTCAAGTATTACCTTGCTGGCATGTGAAATGACTGCAATAGTTCGATAATTGGATCATTTTTGGCTCTGTCTTTTTTTGGGATTGGGTCCAGGTATTGATAGCAGAGTGTAAAAGAATAAAATATATTCACTAGTGATATCTTATATTGATTGCATAAGGTGGGCATATATTTATATAGCACTTTTATAAAATACATCTTACTGATCTTCCGAAGTCATTAAAAAACACAATGAAGAAAATAAAATGTATTTTACATGAGCACACAGAATACTAAGAAATATTCTAGCCTTTTTTTATATATATTTTAAATGACCACTGAAGTTTTGACAAATTTGGCAAGATTTTAGAGAAAATCATATTTCAGCACACACAGCTTGTGTCTGGGCCCTCCCATATTAGATTGACCTGCAGCCTAAGAGGGAATGTTTTTGTACTGTGAGATGCACTTTCATTTATTCATATTTTTAATTATTATTACTATTGTAATGTAGGAAAAGTTCACAAGTTTGTGAAGTATGTAGCAAACTAACATTAGAAGCTATGGGCCTCATTCTATTACCGGCCGTAAATCGTCCGTAAGGCTGCGATTCCTTGCGGGGGTTCAGTTAACTCGCGATTCTATTATACTGCCCCGCAAGGATCTCCTTTTACGGCCGGCCGCATATCTTGGAACCGGCCGTAATCTCAGAAATATAAAAACTCAAAAATAAATTCAAGCCTGCACTGTACAGCTCTGTAAATGCTAGGGATCATATTGGGGGACATGAGGATTAAAAGGAACCCACTCTCAAGCTTGCACATCTGCCCAAACCCGAGTTCAAATTAACTGTTTATTTTCCGGCTGCGGCGTGGGTGTGTCTGAGGTGCTCCAAGCCCTATGGACTTTTTACATGAATATTTTACGGATATTAAAAATAAAATATTTTACGGATTTGAGTACAGGATAATTATGTGCTATTTTTTCTAACACCTAAAATCCCTTTATAGTCTTCGCAAAGTGCAGGATGGCTTTATTTGAGCTATTTTATGTGCTTAATTGGTGCTAGCGAGACCTCTTTCCTGCAAGTAAGCTGCGGCTCGCTTTTAGCCTTGCAGAGAGGTTTCCCGGACCAATTGAATTGCAAAACTCTTGCGGCCGTTTTAGATCAAAGGCTTTCCTCTGGCACAAGCGGCCGCAAGAGATAGCAAGGCACCGGCCGCAAGCCTGCCGGAGCCTCCGGCCGTAAGGGAATAGAATAGCCGAATAGCTTGCGGCCGGTCCTTGCGGCCCCGCAACGGCTGCGGACGCTAATAGAATGAGGCCCTATGTAAATAAGCATTTTTGAAGAAAATCTTAATTTTAGCAGATTCTCCATCTGTTTGGGGGCTTCCATATTAGAAGAATAGAGACTACTTACTGAACTGGAACCTTAGCAGGCAGGTTTATCCTAATGTGAAAAGCATTTTCATAACATCCTATTCATCACTACCTAGATAGAGCCGAGTAGAGATCTTATATGTGTCCCAGTTCTCTTCCTCCACAGTAGGACGAAACAAATGGTTCCACCCATCAAATTAAAAGTGAAAATAATAAATAATGGTTGTGGTTTTTCCTTTTTTAAAACCCCTAAAAACATGTCTCCTCTCGCTCCCGCCTTCAAGGCTATTCTCGTGCTGCTCCTGCTATGTGGAACTCCTTGCCTCGCCCACTAGACTATCTTCCGGTCTCAAAACCTTTAAAAAAAATCACTAAAAACAGCTGATCACCCTCAACCTTAATATGCACAAATACACACTCTACAGCTTAATGTCGCCCACACCCACAATCTAGAGTGCAACACACAGACACCTCCACTTGACTAAACCAATTGCTTTCCCACTGCCATCTATCACCCTTTTGTATTACACCCAAACCTCTTAGATTGCAAGTTTGTGAGTTTCAGTGCTTTGGAAACAAGTAATATGTAAATTTGTTTATAAGCTCAAATACAGGACCCTCCATTCTTTGCAATGTGTTAATTTTATTTTTGCCTTGTACTTAATCCCTGTATAGCGCTACGGAATATATTGGTGCATTACAAATCACATATATAGTTGTGAGCGTACGGGTCGTTGCTCACGCTTGCGGGCTAACTGCGTCCCTCGCGAAGCGAGGGACGCAGTTCCCCGCAAATGCGGGTCCTCGCGAAGCGAGGGCCCGCATTTGCGGTGATGGAGCATCCCAACTTCCCCGCAAATGCGGATCCTCGCGAAGCGAGGGTCCGCATTTGCGGAGGTGGAGGCTCAACGTCGGCTGTGTTAACACACACATACACACACGACTTTTTAACAAAATAAACCCAACCTCCCAGCCAACAAAAACCCAACAACGTCCCCGCAAATGCGGATCCTCGCGAAGCGAGGGTCCGCTTTTGCGGTGGTGGGAGCATCCCAACATCAGCTGTGTTCACACACACACACAACTTTTTAACAAAAAAAACTCAAAGTCGCCTCACACCTGCTTACACCCAGACACACACAAGCAAGACTTAACAAAAAAACAGTAAAAAAGGCCCCTCACACGCTCTTAACACACATACGCACGACTTAGAAACAATAACACACATACGCACGACTTAGAAACAAAGACACTGCGTCGTACACGTAAAAGCTAACCGCGTCTATCGCAAAAAAATACGACAGCATCGCAACAAAATACGGCCGCATCAGAAAAAAATACGGCCGCGAAAGACCCATTCCAACCGCTGCGCATCAAAACATCACAAACACAAGAAATAAACACAACAAACACATAAAAAGCTTACTTACAGCAAGGGGGGGGCATCAGGCACCTCCAAAAGTTCATTTACACGTCCATTTAAGTAAAAAAAATGAGTTTAAACGGCCGAAAATCGCCTAAGCGAGAGAAAAAATGGCCGCCGAACAAAACGAAAACGAGGCTTCAGACGTAACTACACTGCAGTAACCCGCAAGAATGAAACACATACTATGCGGAACGTACCACAGTCACACTTAAACACCATTTTGAACACTACTACGCACAAAATGGCAGATAGAACGCAAATTGTAAGGTGGAACGCAAATAGCGCATGCGTATTGCGTGCTAACGTTCTGAGGCACTTCAAAGTTTCAAAAAATACTGCCCACTTTCCAGAAATTTCTACAAGGTTATAAATACTTCCTAATTTCCAGAAACTTATACATTTCTACTCAGGTGATGAACAGAGTGACTTCATAGATAACTGCTGCTTTTACTTGAGAAGACAATTCTTTCATAATTTACTACTTTACACTGTGCAAATTACAACCGAGAGGTAAGCTATAATATATTACATTTTATTATCAAGACAGCACAAAAAACAAAAAAAATGAACTATGAAAATGTGATTTCTGTTTAGTCACATGTCACACGCACATTTATGTGTGTAGGCCCACAAAAAAAATAAGGTTCATTTAACAAAAAACAAACAAAACAAGTATTTTGATATCAAAAAAGCTATTTATTTATAGTCACATGTCACACGCACATTTATGTGTGTTAGCCAAAACAAAAAATAAGGTTCATTTAACAATTAAAATATGATTAATGTATGTCACACGCACACAAAAAAATTACATTGAACTCTGCAAATGTGCTTCATGTATGTGACATATGTGTGTAGCCACACCAAAAAAAAAATGTTAATTGAAAATAATTACAGAAGTATATTTAAATGACATTAATTTACTGCAATTTAATAGATCATGTAAAACTCAATCTTTCTACTTTTAATATTCAAACAGACTGTGCACCAACAGCGTCACTCAACAATTTGCACTGTGCATTGTGAAGCACAATCCCTTTTAAAGAACACCAACAAAGAAGAACAGGTAAGATAGAACAAGACATTATATGCTGAAAAGGCCATGCTTTGCTAAATAAAAAATAAAAAATATACAATTAACTATTTCACTTTCTTTTTCAAACAGACACTACAAGAAGACAGGCGGATTAAGATTGGCAGGAGGGGACCCTCTGTCATTCCACACTTCAATCAAGGTAAAGTATTAAGTATAAAAAAGAAACAAACCATGAGCCTCATTCAATTGCGAGTTGGCCAATTGAATAGGGCTCTATATAAGCACATAACATATTTTTCATACAGAACTTTTTAGTTACTGAACTTCTATCCACAATCAAGGTCTTCAATAACTAAAAACTTCCGTCAAAACATATGTTATGTGCTTATATAGAGCCCTCTTCAATTGGCAAAATTGCAAATGAATGAGGACCTATATATCTTTAATGGCTGAGGGCCTCATTTAAATGTGATTGGCCCATTTCAATAGGGCTCTATATAAGCACAGAGCATATTTTTTAAATGAAGTTTTTAGTTAGTGAACACCTTGCTTTTGGATACAAGTTCACTAACTAAAAACTTCTGTAAAAAATATGCTCTGTGCTCATATTGAGCCCTATTCCATTGCCCAAAATGCAATTAAATAAGGCCCCCACAATATAACAAATGCAGCAACCAAACGCACTCATTCAATTGATATTTTGGACAAATCAATAGAGCTATAAATAAGCACTTTTAGAGCCCTATTGAATTGGCCAAACTGCAATTGAATGAGGGCCAAAGTATGCAACATATGGTACACACAAAGTGGTACACACCAAACAGGATTGTATGAAAACTCACACAAACACATAGCAAGCTAAATTAATATTCTTCTTTAATGTTTAACAACCTATAAGCCTTAAAAAAAAGCATAAATAAGTATACCAAAAGTGGTGCCCATCAATCAGGATTGTACAAAAACTCACACAAACACATAGCAAACTACATTTATATTCTTATTTAATGTTTAACAACCTATAAGCCTTAGAAAAAAGCCTAAATAAGCATAACAAAAGTGGTGCGCACCAAACAGGATTGTACGAAAACTCACACAAACACATAGGAAACTAAATTAATATTCTTCTTTAATGTTTAACAACCTCTAAGCCATAGAGAAAAAAGCCAAAATAAGCATACCAAGAGTGGTGCGCAAAAACTGGATTGTACAAAAACTCACACAAACACATAGAAAAGTAAATTAATATTCTTTTTCAATGTTTAACAACCTTTAAGACGTACAAAAAAGCCTACATAAGCATACCAAAAGTGGTGCGCATCAAACAGGATTGTACAAAAACTCACACAAACACATAGCAAACTACATTTACATTCTTAGGCCCTCATTCAATTGCAATTCTGCCAATTGAATAGCGCTCCAAATAAGCATTTAACATATTTTTTTTAAATAAGTTTTTAGTTAGTGAAAACCTTGCTTTTGATAAGATGTTTACTAACTAAAAACTTCTTTAAAAAAAAATATGTTAAATGCTTATTTAGAGCGCTATTCAATTGGCAGAATTGCAATTGAATGAGGGCCTTAGTTAATATTTACCAACCTATAAGCATTAGAAAAAAGCATAAATAAGCATAAACTAAATTGGTGCGCACCAAACACGATTGTAGGAAAACTCACACAAACATATAGCTAACTAAATTCATATTCTTCTTTAATGTTTAACAACCTATGAGCCTTAGAAAAAAGCATAAATAAGTATACCAAAAGTGGTGCGCACCAAACAGGATTGTAGAAAAACACAGAAATAATGTCATTTTTTCCTTAATACAAATACATACAAATAAAATAACATTTTCATTTTTATTTTATAACAGATACTGCCTCAACAACATCGGACCAGGAGTTTCAACTGAGGACCAGACCAGCGGACGAGGACTTTTAACAGAGGACTACACCATCGGACGAGGACTTTTCACAGAGGACCAGACCATTGGACGAGGACTTTCAACAGAGGACTACACCATCGGACGAGGACTTTCAACACAGGACCAGACCATCAGACGAAGGCTTTCAACAAAGGACCAACAAAGATTCTGCTTGAAATCAAACTTCCACCAAGGTACAGTATAACAAGTAAAAAAAGAGAAAAATAAATAAATATTCTTCTTTAATGTTAACCATCCTATAAGCCTTAGAAAAAAGCCTAAATAAGCATAACAAAAGTGGTGCGCACCAAACAGGATTGTACGAAAACTCACACAAACACATACCAAACTACATTTATATTCTTATTTAATGTTTAACAACATATAAGCCTTAGAAAAAACCCTAAATAAATTATCACAGTGCTGATTCTGTACTTGCTGATGACAATGAAAGTCAGTCCAACTTTTCGACTGAATTCATAAACTCACTAACTCCTTCTGGAATGCCACCACATATTTTGCAGCTAAAGAAAGGTGCAATTATTATGTTACTGCGAAATATGAACCCCAAAAAAGGACTATGCAATGGGACAAGATTAATTGTTCAACAATTAAAGGACCATTTTATAGATGCTGAAATTTTAACTGGGACCCATAAAGGAGAGAGAGTTTTCATACCAAGAATAGATTTAGCACCAAGTGAAAGTAGTCTCCCTATTATACTTCAAAGAAGACAATTTCCCATTATTATGGCATTTGCCATGACCATCAATAAATCACAAGGTCAAACATTCAAATCTGTGGGTATTTTCCTGGAAGAAACAGTATTTGCACATGGTCAATTGTACGTTTCGTTGTCACGGTGCAAAAATCCACAGACTATTAAACTTCACATTGAAAAGAATGAAAGTCAAGGTGATTTATTAGAAGATGGACGTATTTTTACTAAAAACATTGTCTACTATGAAGTACTATAACTTTGCAGTAAAGAAACAAAACAAAAGGAAAGGAAAACACATTTAAAAACATTCAAAAATAATAAACAAGAAACAATTTCAGTTATAATTTATGGAACGACTCTTTATGGATGATTCGACTCACAAAACACTTGCCTTGCAACTATATATATGTGATACTTATGTTAAAATGTTAATTAACCATGTTACAAGTTGGAAAACAAGATTTTAACTTCCTTTACTTCAACATATTACACAGTTCATGTTAACAGCTCCACCACGTTTTAAGACACAATGTAAATATTGTATGTTATGTTAATATTACTCCCTGTATTAAGGTTTATCGACAGTTCATGTGGTCATGAAGGAATTTATTTAATTGAGTACATTTTACAGAGAGTTTTTACTTTTTGCCTTCCTTTGCATTCAATGTATATTGAAGTTAAGAATTATTCGGATACAAATTGCATGTTAAAAAACCATTGCCTTAAGTTTTAAATATTGAGTACTTTGAAGTTAAATTGTTTTTACATTCAAATGTTAATACTTTCAATACAAAATTATGTTACAATCTTTATTCACTATGTTACTGTTTATACTGTTTCAATTTGTACAAATCTTTTTTACTGTTGGAAATGTACATATATAAGAAACTTGAAGTTTAAAAATATATTATGTCAAGTTTCTTACTTAAATATATTAAAAAATTCATGTTACAATTGGATACCTTTCAAGCTGGGTTTTTACGGTTTGTTTTCATCGGGATTAAATGTAAAATATTGAAGTTAATAATTCTTCTGATACAAATTGATTAGTTTAAATACTGATTAGTTTAAAGTTCAACTGTTTTTAAATTCAAATGTTATTAATTTTTATACCAAATTATGTTACAAAATGTGTTCACTATCTTATTGTTTATAATGTTCAAAGTTATATAAATGTTTTGTCAAGTTCCAAAGTTACACAAATAATAAAGTTAAACTTTCACAAAATACAATTTCAAGTTTATTATTTACATATATTACAAAGTTATATTTGCTTTTATTGGGATTTCATGTATATTGAAATTAACAATTCTTCACATACAAATGCATCTTAACAAACCATTGCCTAAAGTTTACAATAATGATTAATTTCATTTTCAACTGTTCTTACATTAAAAGGTTAATACTTTTAATAGAAAATGTTTCAACACTTATTGTTCACTAAGAGAACATTTTACAACTGTCACATAGATATATTTATAACTAAACAACTTTCCAAACATACACATCTCATTGCCGTCATTTTTTGACGGGCAAGTCGCTAGTAAAAGATAATAATGATAATAATAATAATAATAATAATAATAATAATAATAATAAACAGTTCTTCAAAATGGCTCATTAGAAATATGACACTTTCCTGGACCTGACTGAACAGAGATCTTGTTTGCACCCAGGTGACTAATCCTGTTATGAACAAAATTAATCCTTGTAGTAAAGCAGAATTGAATAGAATAAATGTATTAATGCTTTCATTTCTAAAAACACATTATCAATTCAAGTTCTTAAAAAATAATATACTATAAATATAAACTTCAGTACATGCAGGGTTGGGCCTGGTCAATACTTGGATGGGAGACCACCTAGGAATACCAGGAGCTGTATGCTGTGGCCCACTGGAGAAGGAACTGGTAACTCACTCCAGTATTTCTGCCATGAATACCAAGAGGATCAGCAGGACTGTGGGCATAAAGATATCCTGATGTGTTACGGTCCATGAGGTCACAGAGCGTGGGAAATGACTGAACAAATGCAAAAAAAAATTGCAAGTCATGAAGGGGGTATATATGGTGCTATAGTAAGCAAACGGTAAATATCATACTTCAAGAGATACAGCAGAGATTCCAAATAGGGTAGAATATAAAACTACAGGTAATAGCTAGTACTTTATAAGCAGAATTTTATTAAAAACAATATTTTCAATAGTAAACCAACACACAAAGTTTGCCATTGTTAGTGATCAGTCAGCCTTTCTGTCCGCCTTTCTGTCCACCCACAATTCTTGTTAATTAAAAGATCATTACCAATAATTACTGAATACCCCATGGGACCTTGAGCTCATTCTCGTCAACGCAAGTCAGCAGCAGAACAAAAAGCCTCGGCATACCCAGATCCAAGAAAAAATGCTCAGTTTTTTCAGAGAATAGCCCTGACAAAATTAAATTCATTTAAATTGATAATTCTCATTAGAAATGATCAGAAGAATTTAACTTAAAGCTTGACATACAGTACATTGTACCTCTTATTTAAAAACCAAGGGTAGGTTATGTTATAGTAATAATCCGAGGTCCGTGAAACATTGGTCTGTTGCACAAACAAGTCACAGGCTGTTGAACAAGACAAAGGACCTGTCAAGAGGGTACAACAATATAGAAAGGAAAACTAGATTTGACAACATAGGACTTCATTTTATTTTCCTTGACCAGCTTTCACTGTGAACAGAATATCAATATTGTTGGAAGCGTTTCATCATAACAAAGAGAAAGGTCCTAGAACTTTTTTATAACTGAAAAGGAAAATACAGTAATTCATCACAGAAGTGAATAGATGTGATGGGCTCGGCCTCCAGCTGTTGTTGCCAAATACACATTTCTATTGTAGCTTTTTGAATTGACCTGCAGTTTATTTTAAACTGTTTCCGAACTTTACTTTCTGTATTTTTCAAGTTGACAGTACGTTTGTAACAACCTATTTTGTATGTAGCTTTATTTGTACAGTTCCATCAATATGAACATCACTTTACAGAGACGAGCTACAAAGTAATTACATGATAAGTGCATTGTACATAAAGACCACAGACTGCCACAAAGAGCTAAGAATTTAATTATAAGGTGGGAGGGGGGTCATATTAGGGTAAAAAAGGAAGTGCAAATGGAAGGGAAAATGCTACTAAGTGTCTACAAGATAATTTTCACAGCTGTATTTAGAGGACAATTGCATAATGAATGAATGAATATATATATATATATATATATATATATATATATATATATATATATATATATATATACACACACACACATATATAGTACATCTCTGTCCAACTTTGAATGTCTAAACAAGTTAAAAAACCTGCTTCCACCTCAGATTTCCGAGAAAAACATATAAATAGATAGATAGATAGATAAAATAAATAGTACATTTGTGTTCACATTTGAATGTCTAAAACAAATAAAAACACCTGTTCATTTAAGCATATTGTTATGAACAGAAGTGCCCACTGGACTGTTTGGGGTTCATCAGTTATTATATGGGTGGTCAGAAAGTACTAACAACTTGCTTAACAGTCATATCTGGAATATTAAAAAGGTAAATAATTCAAAAGAATTTATATGGCCCTGCGATTGGCCACGTGTGAAGGCTCTAGCTTTAGTCATGAAGGGGGGAGCTAATTTTATGGCTCTGTAAGAGGGAAAAAAATGTGTAATGAGAACAACAAAGCCATGTGGGTGAGAGGGTAGCAAGCTAGGAGGATGGTCTAGAACTGGGGGAAAATCTTTAGTGTTTTATGTCATCTGAAAATGTGTTTTGATATAAAGAAGTGCCAGTCTGATTTTGGACACACTAAACAAAGGTGGTGTCAGAGTCTGCTGGTACTAATCAAAGGTACATGGTGTGTGATTCTGAGATCCTAAGAAAAGGGGTCTGAACAAACAGTTGCAACCAATAGAGAGAGAGACAGAATTGGGGTGAGAGTAATCCCCCAAATCAGGCGGGCGTAACACATATGCCTGCTGAATTACACAGCTTTGAGCAAAGCTCAGGAAGGATTATACACAAGCTAGGAATACTACCCACGTGTAGCTGTTTCAAGGTTGCTGCCTCTCATTAAAGCGTGGGGCCGGTTCCTAGCTTTGTGTAGTAGATTTTGTGAAGAGGTAATTTACCACAACAATCATTTAATTTATGGTGGGGAAAAGAGTGATTATATATTTATTTTTAAACTTCCTAAAAAGTTATCAAATTTAGTTATTTAAATGATCATATAGAAATATGACCACTGTGGTCCTTTAACCAGGTAGCTCACTGGTATGTTGGGTCTTTAGATGCAGAGAAAGGTCCTTAATAGAGTCATCTGGAATTTTACAGTATATGCAAACCACTGATAAAATTTGGTAAATCTTTGATTGTGGAACGCCTGCCCCATGAACAGATACATACAGTATCTCACAAAAGTGAGTACACCCCTCACATTTTTGTAAATATTGTATTATATTTTTTCATGTGACAACACTGTAGAAATGACACTCTGCTACAATGTATAGTAGTAAGTGTACAGCCTGTATTACAGTGTAAATTTGCTGTCCCCTCAAGATAACTAAAAACACAGCCATTATTGTCTAAACCGTTGGCAACAATAGTGAGTACACCCCTAACTGGAAATGTCCAAATTGGGCCCAAAGTGTCAATATTTTGTGTGGCCACCATTATTTTCCAGCACTGCCTTAACCCTTTATGGGCATGGAGTTCACCAGGGCACACCCCCAAGATGACCACTGCCTTGCTAAGGAAGCTGAAGGTAAAGGTGATGGACTGGCCAAGCATGTCACAAGACCTAAACCCTATTGAGCATCTGTGGGGCATCCTCAAATGGAAGGTGGGGGAGTGCAAGGTCTCTAACAACCACCAGCTCTGTGATGGCATCATGGAGAAGTGGAACAGGACTCCAGTGGCAACCTGTGAAGCTCTGCTGAACTCCATGCCCATGAGGGTTAAGGCAGTGCTGGAAAATAATGGTGGCCACACAAAATATTGACACTTTGGGCCCAATTTGGACATTTCCACTTAGGGATGTACTCACTTTTGTTGTCAACGATTTAGACATTAAATGCTGAGTGTTAAGTTATTTTGAGGGGACAGCAAATTTACCCTGTTATACATGTACACTTACTACTTTACATTTAAGTCATTTCTTCACTGTTGTCACATGAAAAGATATAAAATATGTACAAAAATGTGAGCTACTGTATATATTTTGTATGTAAATAATACACAGTACTAAAAAAATCATTAAAAAACTATAAAATCATTATAAATCACATTTTAGAAAATGTGCGTTCAATTAAAGCTACAATGTTTATTGTGTGCTCTTCTAAATAGATCACATAATCTTTACCTTCATATGTCACAAGTCTCTTCAGTTTAGACCAAAAGCGGTTACATTTTTATAAACTTACCACTCCTATTCCTTCAAAAGCAAATATGGCAGTACCAAAAAAAAGTGGATACTTCTTCCAGCTGGCTGATAAAGGTAGATTGCGAGGGTCTGATAAATTCTGCAAAAGAAATGAAAGACAAATCAGCAATATGAATAAATATACATTTTCCTCCAGCAGTTTTCCTATAAAACAATACAAAAATAGAAAAAATTGACTATTTCTGCAACACTTTGTGCAATCATCTTAAATTGATGAGGTTAAAATTTTCTGTATCAAATCTTTTGCTACAATTTTTGAATGGATATGGAACACAAAAATGTTTAAAGGTATATGTAAGTTTAATGGGTTTCAAATGTTTCCTAATAAACAGCTACTGATTAGTAGAAAAATATGTATTATATTGAAAAGTTGAATTTGCTTACATATTTATATGTTTCAGTCTTTACTTCCTCCTGATTGACCAAAACAATTTTTCAAATTGTATACCAATTAGCCTGGGTTTGGAGATTGTTAAACCTAAGTTTCAACTGACAGAAAAAAAAAATTGCTAACGTCAAAGTAAAAGTGCTTATTTTGGTATTTTTTCATGCAACAAAAATGTTTTCATATACTACTAATTCTCCTCTAACAGATGCACTCATAATCCAGCTCACTTACATATGCTTTTAAGTATCAGTTTTAAAATTAATTATTTACACATTATACATGCTTTTTAGATTAGGAAATATATCATAACACTTTTTTAAAATATGTAATAAACATGCCTATCATATCACTGTATTATATATATAGCATTGGCTGAAGCTGTTAACTCCTATTACTGCTTATTAGCTGACAGGGGAACATCATGAAGAGCAGATATATGCTCACAAGAACTTTCATTCAAAAAAAGAAAACAAACGCTTATCCCCTCTTAGGCATCATCCTTATAGAAAAAACAAGTCTAATTTGGTTAATCTTTCTTAATAGCTTAATTCCTCTGCCCACCTAATTCATTTTATTGACTTTTCAGTCACCTTTCTAGGTCTACAATAACCTTTTTTTTTTAAGTGCTGGGCAAATTGTACTCTATTACAGCGGTTCTTAAACCTCTCCTAATTGTTCCTCTTGGTTTCCACACCCCCAGAGGCACCTGGAACTAACCAATAGATATACTGCATTCAAAATAAACATACTCATCAGCATGTACCAAGTGGAAATAAAATGAATAGGAGTAAATCACATCCTATGTGGCTTAACAATGACTTAAAGATCATGATGAGGAAAAAGAAATATGCATTTAAATTATACAAGAAGGAGGGAACAGAGGCAGCTTTATGTAACTATAAGGAAATCAACAAGTCTTGCAAAAGGGCTATTAGACTGGCTAAAATAGAAAATGAGAAGTCAGTTGCAATGGAAAGTAAGACTAACCTTAAAATATTTTTTAAGTATATTAATGGGAAGAAGGCCAGGAAGGAATCGATAGGACCATTACAATGTGACACAGGCCATCTGATAATTAGTGACCAGGAAAAGGCAGATGAGCTAAATAGGTTCTTTTCGTCGGTATACACAAGGGAGATACCAGTGGTTGGCACACAGCAACATAATGGGGCCACACTACCTTTACTAAATAATTGGTTAACGCAGGAAGTAATACAAAAGAGGTTGGAGAAAATAAATGTTAATAAAGCCCCAGGTCCTGATGGAATACATCCAAGGGTACTGAGGGAGCTGGGTTCTGTAATAGCCAAACCATTATATCTAATCTTTCAAGACTCACTCACTACAGGGTCTCTACCAGATGACTGGAGAAAAGCAGAGGTGATACCTATATTTAAGAAGGGAGCAAGAGCAAATCCGGGGAATTATAGACCAGTGAGCCTCACTTCTGTAGTTGGGAAGCTTTTAAAAGGGTTAATAAGGGACAGAATACAAGAATATGTCTATTTGAACAGGATCATAGGTAGCAGTCAACACGGATTTATGAAGGATAGGTCGTGTCAGTCCAATCTAATTAGTTTTTATGAGGAGGTTAGTAGGAACTTAGATCAGGGCAACTCAGTGGATGTAGTCTTTTTAGATTTTTCAAAGGCATTTGATACAGTGCCACATGGAAGACTGGTGAGCAAACTAATAATACAGGAATTGCAGTAAATATCTGCTCATGGATCGAGAGCTGGCTAAAAGACAGGAAGCAAAGGGTTGTTGTGAATGGAACATACTCCGATTGGTCTAATGTGATAAGTGGGGTTCCTCAAGGTTCAGTATTAGGTCCTCTCCTTTTTAACATATTTATTAATGACATTGAAGTAGGACTCGAATGTAGTGTCTCCATTTTTGCTGATGACACAAAGTTGTGCAAGGTAATAAAATCAGATAATGATGTACTTTCCCTACAAAAGGATTTGCATAAATTAGAGAAATGGGCGGCTAAATGGCAGATGAGATTTAATACAAATAAATGTAGGGTTATGCATTTGAGAAGGAACAATACAATGCCAAGCAATCTATAATCTTAATGGAGCAAATCTAGGGGTATCAGATATTGAAAGGGATTTGGGAGTACTAGTGGACAACCACCTAGGTAACAGCGCTCAAAGCCAAGCAGCGGCTGCAAAGGCAAATAAAATATTAGCATGTATTAGGAAGGGTATAGAAGCAAGGGAAGAAGATATAATTCTGCCACTATACAAATCCCTAGTGCGTCCTCATTTGGAATATGGAGTACAATTTTGGGCACCACCTCATAAAAAAAGACATTTTAGAGCTGGAAAAAGTAGAAGAGAAGGGCTACAAAACTAATAAGGGGAATGGAGGGGCTAAGTTATGAAGAAAAACTAACAAAATTAAACTTATTTTCGCTAGAAAAAAGGCGTCTAAGAGGAGATATGATTACGTTATATAAATACATCCAGGGTCAATATAAGGCTTTGTCAAGTTAACTTTTTGTAGCAAGAGATTTTCAACTGACAAGAGGACATCCTTTGAGGTTAGAGGAAAAAAGATTTCACCTTAAAGAAAATGGTTCTTCACAGTTAGGGTGGTTAAACTGTGAAATTCTCTACCAAAGGAGGTGGTGACAGCGAATTCGATAGACAACTTCAAAAAGGGGTTATATATATTTTTGAATAAAGAGGGCATTCAAGACTATCCTAGATAACCAGCAAGGAATATTGATCCAGGGAGAAATTTGATCCCCAGTTTCTGGGGTCAGGAAGGAATTTTGCTTTTTTTCCCCCTTATGAGACAATTGGCAAAGTTTCAATGGTTTTTTTTTTTCTGTTTGCCTTCCTCTGGATCAATTAACAATTAACAAATAATAATAAATAGTCCACATTAAAAAGATCAAAAGAGATCTAAAAAGGTTGAACTTGATGGACTCTTTATTCATCCTCCAATACTATACTATTAATAATTATTTAATCAATAATTTAATTAATAACTATTCCGCAGATCAGAGGAGATCTTAACAGGTTGAACTTGACGGACTGAAAGTCTTTTTTCAACCTTAATTACTATGTAACTATGTAACTAAACTAATGCTTTTTAACCCTAACTAACCTTGCAGCACATACAATGCTACAATGTTGTAGCTGCCTCTGATTGGCCACCTCTATATACCTTTACAGTTTTTGAATGCTATCATTGATTTTTATTTATATTTATTACTTTCATTTACTTACAATTACTTACTTTTAATATTACATATTATTTTTCCATATGTATAATCACGAATGTAGTTTCTGAAAGTGCTTAACACATGCACAGTACAGAAACGATTTGTACGGATTCTGTACATGCCGCACTGGGCAAGGAACAGCAGAGGGGAAGGGACAGAGTGGGAAAGGGGGGAAGAGACACAGGGGAGCGAGAGGGGGAAGGAGACATGGGAAGGAGACGCAGGAAAAAAGACACAGGGGAAGGAGGGAGGGAAGAGACACAGTGGAGAGAAGGTGGAAGAGACACAGGGGAGGGAACGGGGGAAAAGACACATGGGAAGGAAAGGGGGAAGAGACACAGTGGAGAGAAGGGGGAAGAGACATGGGGGAGGGAACGGGGAAAAGACACATGGGAAGGAAAGGGGGAAGAGACACAGGGGAGGGAGAGGGGGAAAGAGACATGGGAAGGAGAGGCAAGAAAAAAGGCACAGGGGAAGGGGAGGGGAAGAGACACAGTGGAGAGAAGGGGGAAGAGACACAGGGAGGGAACGGGGGAAGAGACACAGGGGAGGGAAGGGGGGAAGAGACACAGAGGAGGGAAGGGGGGAAGAGACACAGAGGAGGGAAGGGGGGGAAGAGACACAGCAGACGGAAGGGGGGGAAGAGACACAGGGGAGGGAGGGGGCAATAGACACAGGGGAGGGAGGGGGCAATAGACACAGGGGAGGGAGGGAGCAATAGACACAGGGGAGGGAGGGGGCAATTGACACAGGGGAGGGAGGGGGCAATTGACACAGGGGAGGGTGGAGGCAAGAAAGAGAAACAGGGGATAACTTTTTAAAATTAAATAAAATTAAGAAGCAACCACACTTACCCTTATAACATACTGATAAACTATGACTAGACTGATAGCCATGGAGACATTTGCAAAGAAAGAACATATAGAAAGCTTCTTTAGGTCCTGGATAAAAACAAGTGGAATTAGGAGTGGAAGAAAGAACAGCATGTATAGTCTTACGTCAAGACTGAAGCTTTCTTGTGAATGACTAGCAAAAAGTGATTCAGACACCTGCAAGAAAAGAAATGTACAAATAATATTATAGACAATAGACAACATCATAAAACAAGATCAGTTATAATCTATAGAGCGTTGACACTGCAATGTACTAAAGCAAAACTAATTCTATTAATTATACACATTAAGTCAAATTAGTCAAAACTGACAATTTGAATGGTATCTTTGTACAATTGTTCAATTAAATCAACACTGTTGTCAAAAAAATGTAAATAGGCTCTGTTGAAGAACCGCACTTGAAAATAAGTACCATGATTTTAGAATGTAAAAAAAAATAATACAGCCTCTAATTTATTATTTTTACATATCATTATTCTGCTATGGAATTTTCCATATTAAGCATAAGTGACTTTGATTACATAGGAAGTTTGTATCTGCAAAATGGGAAGGTGGCATATACAACTGCCCATGCTCTTATGGAAAGTTGATTAGTTTACAAGGAAACACCCGGTTATGCAGAAGCTGCTAGAAAGAGCCTTAGAAAAGAAAACACGAGGCTGAAGATCATATATTTTGGCCATATTATGAGAAGACAGGATTCACTAGAGAAGACTCTGATGCTGAAAAATATTGAAGGCACGCATAGAAGCGGGCGGCAGTGGAGGAGATGGATAGGAGAGGCCATTGAAGCAATGTATATGAGCTTGATGGAGCTCAGAGGAGCAGTGGCTGAAAGATGTGCCTGGCGTGGTGTGGTACATAGGATCACAAAGAGTCGGACAAGAATGAATGACTGGACAACAACCACAACAAATAAAACAGAAGTATGCAGTAACGAATGACTGCATATAAATGTGAAAATGTAAATGCTAGTTTTCTTTTTAACAACATTTTCCACATTATGAAGTTTTGTTATTCAAGAAAAATCATATAGAAAACAATTGGGTCCTTTCCCTCTTCACCGTCGCCAAAGATTGGCAGCAGCAGTGCCGCCCATCAACCACCAGATGGCGATGCCGATTTTCCCACTAGTGTTGCACAATGCATATAAGGCATTTGCTGGCCGTTATACAACAGGATAGATCTGAAAATTGACCACTGTAGTCCTTTAAGTGCTGTACTGTGATGGCACAAAAATAAGCCTTTTACAGTCAATTTTCCTTATAAATATCCTAATTTAATTAATATAATTGAATCTATACCGGTCTCAAGTATTCATTGTATTAAAGGAACACTGTGGTCAACTGTTTTCTAAATGGACTTTTGAATAACAAAACTTGATAATGGGAAAATGTTTTGAGAAAACAAAAAAAAATGTAACTTCTTATCTGATTATATCTGCTACTATCAAGTTTACTTTTAGTCCTACTTCCTGTGCATTTAAAATCTTCTTCTACCTCGAGAAGTTGATCAGCAGATGCTAAAATGGTATATATTGTAACGGACCCGCTGGCACTCCGACTTATCACATTTCCCCAAGCATGAGCCACGGCTTCCAGAAAGGGTCAAGCAGGTCTGTTTAATGAGCACCCAAAGCACCAGCACTCACACAGCCAGAGCAACTCCTCCTCAGACAGAGAAAACTGACAGTTGAAAACAGACAGTATTTGAAAATATGACAGTTATTAAGGGTTCTAAACTGGTGTTCTAAGAGGGAGGGGAATAAAACAGTCTAATAAAATTCACTATGCTAAAATAACAATCAGAGGCTGGTGTTTTTAATATATACTAAAAACATTTTTCCTATTTTCAAGTGTATTTCTTAAAGGTATACGGAAATCTCCCTGTTTTCATCTTTCTCTAACCTAACAAATGCTGCTTATATCAGCAAATACATTACATGGAGTCATTCTATACACATACAGATTTGTCCCCCCCCCCCCCCCCCCCAGAAATGCCTTCATAGGGACCTTGTACTAACCAATAGAAAAACTGCAATCAAGTATGTTTTTTAACTCTATACTAATCTTTAAGTCAATAGCAGCACAGTGCAAAAATCCAGAGCAGCAACTGGCTGAGCTGCTTCATTGCTTTCTTTTGTGAGAACAAGACTACACATCCTGTGATGCTTTGCTGCAGAGACGGAATCCCCAGACATTGCAACAATGTTATAGCTGCCTCTGATTGGCCAAAACAAATGATGAATTGGATTTAATTTAGCTTTTATTATCAGGGGCATTCCTTCTCAAAATCAACTGCCAGAAAACTGAAGACACTCGCAAACTTTAGGGTAAGTTTATTAATGTTTGTTTTGGGATTTGTTCATACAAGAAAATGTTTACATATAGTATCAATTACAGTCATCCTTTGCTCTTTATATCATAATTTCTAAAAGGATATTCAATATAATGTTGATGCAAAGTAGCTTTAATGAAAATAATTATATCTATAAAATATCTAAAATGCAGAAAATTAAAAAAACAACAAGTAAAATACATTTTAAAAAAAATTTCGGCTTCAGCTTGTATCACATTTTGTTGACAAAATTCTCATAAAAAAGCATTATTAGAACTACATTAACATTAGATGTTGAAATATAAGCTTACTCTTAAAACCTGTGATTAAAATATGCAAAACAAAGCTTTAATGGCATAATAATGAAGTGTCACAATTGTTTTAAACCCAACAATGATTAATTAACAATGGAAGTTACTGAAGTAATAAATACAGGATAAATACACTTCTCTTATGGATATGAATTTATTAAACTGACATCCCTAATTATGTAGCGCACAACAACAAATTATGGCGCACTATTCTCCTGCCAAGTTCTGAATATCAACAAGAATATTATGCTGCAAAATGGACTTTATGTTTTCCCAACATCTAGTCGCCTAATCATCACATAAAAAAGTGTACTTAGTATGCATACCAAATTGGGCTGCACATGCAAGATATGTTTTGACAAGCTTCTGTCTAAGCCAATAAAGTTTGCAATTCTCAAACTTAGGATAATCCCTGGGAGCCAAAAGTTACTTGAAACACATATAACTCTACGTGATAAATGCCTATAAATATACTTATATATGCATTTAACGCACCGCAGAAGGAACTGGAAAACCACTCCAGTATCTTTGCCAAGATGAGCACAACTAGAGACATTACGAGTGTGCCTGGAGGGCTGCAGTCCATAGGGTCACGAACAGTCGGACACGACTGAATAACAAGCAACAACATGTATTAACTACAGTGTATTGGTGTATGTATATATAATTTTCATTAGCGCAATATATAAGGGTACCATACACCTTTGTCTGTTAAACAATCGATTAGGTTTGTAAAGTATGAGAACATCAATGACTTTCTATCAGAGCCCATTCCTCTCCGACTAAATGAAAAACCTTTTTAACTTTGCATACCTTCTAACTAAGCAAAAAAAAAAATTCCCCCAGACCCTTGCTTTTCCTTATATTTTCTTCCCCAGGTTTCGGCTTCTTCAATTCCCTTTAGATTGTAAGTAGCAAGTTTCCAATCTTGTAGGGTGCTTTGGAAAAAAACACTTTCTACAAAGATTCTAAGCTCAAAACAGGACCCACCATTTCTGCTGTTGTAAATATTGTATTTTCCTTTTTCTTATCCCCTGTACAGCGTTACGGAATATGCTGGCGCATTACAAAAAAAAGTCAAACAACAACAACGACACAAAAAGCAACACGCAAAACAACACCAACAACAACACACAAAACACCAACAACACACACCAAAAAAAAAAAACTATAAAAAAACTTGCAAATTTGGTTCCTCTCACAGCCCCACATTACTCTTCAAAAATCTAGCTTAAAGTTAAAATAATTATGAATAATATCTTCTGGATCGCTACCTTGTCGTAGTGAAGGGGCATGTGAGCTATAGCATGTAGGGTTAACCAAAATGGGCAGGTCATAGGAGAGGTCATACAATATGCGGTCCACAGGAGGAGGAACTGGCAACCCAATACAGTATCTTTGCAAAGATAACATTATGGATCCGAACATCAAGAGATATAAGAATGTGCCTGGTGTGCTGTGATCCATAGGGTCACTGAGAGTCAGACATGACTGAATGACGAAACAACAACAATTAATTAGGATAAGAAGATACATATCATCTGCCATTTAGCTACCCATTCTTCTAATGTAGAATATAGAAAGTATACGTGGTACCTTTACTTAATAAGAGAATTAGAGCAGATCAAGGGAACTATGGAACAGTAAGCCTTGCAACAATAATGGGAAAGCTCTCAGAATAGCTGCAAAGGGATTGTATTCAGGAACCATCCATTAGCAATCCAAGAACAACATAATACAAGCTTTCACAGCAAAGGGACCTGTATACATTAGAAGGATAGGTAGCTAAATGGCAGATGATATGTAACACAGAGAAACGTAAAGCTATGCATACAATTTGTTTTGTAATCTCTTTTCTAGGAGTGTTTGTGGACAATCGCATACATAACAGTGATAAAAGCATTCATTAAGAGGATTATACAAGAAAGATAGAATATTACCACTAAATAAAATATAAAATATCTAGTTCAATCTCATTTAGAAAAAAAGTGCAATGGAGAACAATGTGGACACAAGAATTAAACTTAATATTAAGAGACTAACTAAATTAGACATATTTTTTCTAGAAAGATGGTGCCTAAAAGGGGATATGATTACCTTATGTAAATACATCCTGATTCCAGAATGTAAACAAAGTAATTAAGCATGTTTCAAATTGTGTTTTCTTTTTTTAAATGAAAGATCTAGTGCTCAATCAACTACTCTGCGCAATGCGCATCTGTCATGTAAACCATTATGGACAAAAGGTTTACAATTGACAAGAGGGCACCCCTTGAGGTGGTGAAAGCAGATTCAGTAGATTAAACTTTAAACCATGGTTTGAAATATTTGTGAATAATAAGGGCATGGAAGATTACGTTGGATAACTATAATATGAGGGATCCATGAAAAAGTCTGATTTGGGATCAACTTATCCGAGAATTGGCAAAGGGTTTTTGCTTGACTTCCGTGGATCAATATACATAATATGGATACGAGGTGATACAAATGTATGGATCATCAGCCTTTTGTCAACCTCAAATACTATGAGCCTTATTCTATTGGAAGCCCGCAAATGCCTCTAACCCATCATTTTGGCTGCAGGTGTGTTTTTCTCTAAACGTTTAGATGTATTCTATTGACTCAAGCTCACAGTTTACATTCTTAAGCCTAAACTCGTAACCCTGCCTTTTTAGTCTGATTTCAGGGGGCATGATCACATGATCTGACAATATTTAAGCAGACCATAATTTACTTCTTAGACACAGCCAATATTAAATGAGTCCGTCATCATGACGTCAGTAAAACATGGAAGTTACACGTAATCTGCAATCGGAGGCTACAAATTAATTAGTGCCAATCAACTATAATAGTTGCCAAATATGCAAATGTGTCCATCACACCAATGTTAAATTACACTGCGATGAGCAGGCAAACTCGCAATTCCGACTACTGGCGATGAGCGGAGCAGGGAGTTAGCCTGCAATGAGCGCCAAAAGTGCTCATTGCAGGCCTCGCAATTAGCACCACAAGTGCTTATCGCGAGGCCTGCGGGAGTTAGGCTGCAATGAGCGCGGAAGGTGCTCATTGCAGCCTTGCGATGACTTTCCCTAATGTTAATAAGGCGGTGTGAAAAAGACTCTCGGATGCATTAGATACATTGGATTTAATAATAAATAAAATAATAAATAATAACAAAATAATAATAGTAATACATTACTGAATCGTTACACCATCCTCTATTGGCGCTAAGGAGTCATAACAATAACTTATTAGAGAGCCATCATTTGGATGTGGAAATATAAGTTGCATTCTTACAGCCATCTGTTGGATGTAAGGGTAAATGACAACAGTGGAAATCGTTTTTGTAGCGCCTTCTATTGGATATAAAGGTGTATAATACCAAGAAGCCCCATTCTTCTAATGCCACTTATTGGAGATGAGGATGTAAAGTAGAGGGGAGAAAAGCTTCCAATGAGCGCCAAAGGGGCTCATTTCAGGGCTTACGATAAACGCCAAAGGTTCCCATTGCGAGCCTCTACTCACATAGCACTCTCCCTAGCTCATTTGCTCTCCCTCACAGAACCCATCCTCCCTGTACTTTGTTGTTACTTTGCAGCAGTTGCTCTGTTACCTTCTTCCATTATACATGTACACCGCATTCTGAACTGCTCCACACTGCCACCTCTTAAAGCATCATCAGAAATGTGATTTCAGGTGCATGTGCGGCAGGGGATGGATTGCAAGGTAATAATAATAATAATAATAATAATAATAGTAACAAAAAATAAACATCACTGTCCCTCCTTCCCAGGGAAAGGACCGGATGTACTGCACCACCTGCTGTACCACTGGTAGATCCACCCCTTCTCCCTCTCTAATGCAGTTTGAATAAGTTAACCACTCAGTGGCAACTATGCCACTAAATTCTGTACTCTTGCTTTTGAAATGGAGTATAAAGAACCTGCTCTTAATACTGCTTTAACCACTGGTCTAAACAATAATGAAGAAGACAATGGAGTTATGGCATAGGAATTTAAGTTAGAAAAAGAAAATATATCTTATTTATCAGCAAGAGTGTTTGTTATTAAATATAAAAAATAATGCTTTCCAACTATTTTAGCCGACTGTGAAATTGTCCACAGGAAAGCACCAATACATGCTGCATCTATCGATTTACATAAAAATGGTGAATGGAAATACAAAACGTATTTTCCTTCAATATTCTTTTTGACTTATGCAAAACGCTTCTACAGCATTGTGTTGTAAAATATATATTGTTATCTACACTGAAGTAATGAACTTTATGGTGATTGACTTTCAAATTAGACATTTTGGCTGAAATCATACAAAAAACATGTGTTTTTTTTAAATGTATTATTAAATAGCTCTAGCTGTATTTGAAAGATAACAAGCAGTTTCCTTCCGTTGGTTGGTAAAAACTAAAGCTTAGAAATTAATCCTATACTTATTACTTATTGTTAATCTGAAACATTCATACTTCACTACATAAAGCAAGCCTTTAAGCCAATGTAAATGAATATAAGATACATTAATTTCCATTGTACTCAAACGTCCGGGTATGCAATAAAATACTAGTACAGTAGACTCTCAGTTATCCGGCACCCATGGGGATTGGTACATGCCGGATAAATGTAGTTTCTGGTTGCTTGAGAGTTACTATTAAAAGAGGCCTAGATTAGCTGCACATATATTTGTCAGTGAGGGCTGTCGTAGCAGCAGCAGCTTTCACTCCTCAATTAAACACTGGTGCGTTCGGCTGGAGGGTGCAGCGCTGACCCCGGGGAATGTAACGCCAACACTGCACTGGCGCAGACACTAATGCCTGTCTGCTTCCAGGTAAAACTGAATTGCAGAGACCTACAGTGGATGAAATCAAGGTGCCTGTAAGCATTTTATGGCATGACAACCTGGCTCCTGGCATTTGTTGAGCTCTGTAAATGTACATTTTTACTTACAGTACAGTATTACATTTTTTTCTGGTTGCTTGAGAGTTCTGGTTGCTTGAGTTCTTGATAACTGAGTCTACTGTATTATAAGTGATACAATATTTTCATGTGATATGCAACTTCTTAGCACCTACATTGAGCAGGAGCTCAGTAGACTTGTTGTAAAACAGGAGTTTAAAGGTATATGGACATTTTCCTGTTTTTAATTTTTCTAATCTAACACATGCACATGTGTAACACACATTACATTCTATACACATACAGATTTATTTTAGTTTTTTTTTCAAAATGGTTGTCACACCCCGAGAGGTATCTGGTAATAACCAATAGGGACACTAAATTCAAACATGTTTTTAACCCTATACTAACCTTACAGCCAGTAGCAGCACTGCCTGAGCTGCTTCATTCCAGTCGGGAGAAAGGTGTGAGGTGACAACAAAAAAACTACAGATCCCATGAGACGGAAGAGACTGAATCCCCATATTGCTACAATGTTGTAGCTGCTTCTGATTGGCCACAACCAATTATACATTTTATTCTAATTTAGCTTGGATTTTCAAGGGCATTCCTGCTCAAAATCAACTGCCAGAAATTTGAAGAATTTTGCAAATTTTAGGGTAAGTTTATTAATGTTTATTCTTTTTTTTATTTTTTTTCACACACTACTGATTCTCCTCTATCAGATGCACTCATAACCCATGAAACTTCTCTATATCTTTAAAGATCATCCTAGACACAGTACAGAAGTCTCTCTGAGGCTTAATATTGTGACAAGTTCAAAAGTACACAATGTTGATATATTATAAGGCAACATATATGGGTATGTTTGAAGCATCCCACCAGAGGGCACCATGCTTAAAAAAATATGTTACTTTTCCTTAAAAGGAACACTAAAGCCATATGCACTCTGCACCAACAGATACAGGGTGGAAAATTGTGTGGAAAAGTTGTTTGCATTTTTTTTAAATGAATTGACTTCTATACTGTCATGTTCAGTTATTGCTTGAAGATCTCCAACAAGAAACTGCATTGATAATGAGGTTCAGGCTGTCAGTCTCATGGTATTTTAGTTTTATTGATTTCTATTGTCATAGTTTATCATGTATAGACATGGTGCAGTGGGTAAAGGTATCTACTTTAGACTTGAGAGTTGTGGGTTTAGACCCTTCATCTTCCCTTTTACTGTTTATTAACTTTAATTTATTTTTATTTTGAATAATATAAATACAGTAGAATCCCGGTTAACCGGCACTCAACTAACCGGGACTCTCAAGAAACCGGCACCAATTCCCCAAATTAAAAAAACTCCAGCTAAACTGGCATAACTAGCGCTATCCAGCACTATTCGGCAGTTCGAGGCTGCAAAAAAAAAATACTAACTTTTTTATAATTATTTTTTCTGGGCCGAAATAGCCCTGTTTACGTGTGAATGCCTTTTTAAAGGCATTTTGGAGGGATTTTGGGGGGTTTAAGGGTCGTTTAGACCCTTAAATTCGGGACTCCTGATTAACCGGCAACTACAGTTATCCGGCAATAGGGAGTCCCCATAGGTGCCGGATAACGGGGTTTTTACTGTAATTACTTTTTTAAATATTGCATCTTCTATATTTGTTTCATACCACCCCTTTACAGTTTATATATATTTTCTGTAGTATCTTAAATAAATATAAATGAATAAAACAAAAAATAATATTTGAAAAAAATGAAGGTAGTGAGGGTATACAAACCCACAGCTGCCAGTTCATAGTCACCTAGTTCTCTAGAGTGGGACAGCATGGCCCCCTACAACAACATATATATTGTCCAATATATCTCTCCACAACTAGCAGATTACAATCTTGAACTCTAAAACACTTAACCTCAATATCTATATCTCTATTATGAATTAACCCAAATCTACCTCCCCCTCAATGAAGCTGTGAAATATACCATGTAGGGCCACCCAAGATGGGATGGATGTGCTGCGTCCACATGGTCACCGAGAGTCAGACACGACTGAAGGACTAAACAACAACAACTACCTCTCTCCCACAGTGATTTCAACATTTTTGCTACACATAAAGCAAATAAGCTTAAAAAACACTGTGTAAACATTTATTCGATTTTGGGACGTATATGTGTCCCTTCAGGTGAAACAGGTGGCCTGTCACAGTTTTTAGCCGCCACAAAGCTTGTAGAACTATTTAATACAGTACAAATATTAGAAATGTAACAGTTACTTACAGTTTCTTACGCAGCTATTGCTAATATTTTAGGTTGTTATATACTTCACCAACCAGTGCATTTTATGAATACTAATTTGCAATACATTATTCCTATTGAAGGCACCAGCTTTAATTAGTTCCACCAGTGGTGAAATATTATATACTAGTGACTTGCCCGTAATAAATGACAGTATCATAGAATGTTATGTGGGGAGTATGCTCTCTCTCTCTCGCTCTCTCTCTCCGTCCCGTCGCTCTCTCTCTCTCTCCGTCCCGTCGCTCTCTCTCTCTCTCCGTCCCGTCGCTCTCTCTCTCTCTCCGTCCCGTCGCTCTCGCTCTCTCTCTGTCCCGTCGCTCTCGCTCTCTCTCTCTCTCCGTCCCGTCGCTCTCGCTCTCTCTCTCCGTCCCGTCGCTCTCGCTCTCTCTCTCTCTCCGTCCCGTCGCTCTCGCTCTCTCTCTCCGTCCCGTCGCTCTCGCTCTCTCTCTCTCTCCGTCCCGTCGCTCTCGCTCTCTCTCTCCGTCCCGTCGCTCTCGCTCTCTCTCTCCGTCCCGTCGCTCTCGCTCTCTCTCTCCGTCCCGTCGCTCTCGCTCTCTCTCTCCGTCCCGTCGCTCTCCGTCCCGTCGCTCTCTCTCTCCGTCCCGTCGCTCTCGCTCTCTCTCTCCGTCCCGTCGCTCTCCGTCCCGTCGCTCTCTCTCTCCGTCCCGTCGCTCTCGCTCTCTCTCTCCGTCCCGTCGCTCTCGCTCTCTCTCTCCGTCCCGTCGCTCTCGCTCTCTCTCTCCGTCCCGTCGCTCTCGCTCTCTCTCTCCGTCCCGTCGCTCTCGCTCTCTCTCTCCGTCCCGTCGCTCTCGCTCTCTCTCTCCGTCCCGTCGCTCTCGCTCTCTCTCTCCGTCCCGTCGCTCTCGCTCTCCGTCCCGTCGCTCTCCGTCCCGTCGCTCTCCGTCCCGTCGCTCTCGCTCTCCGTCCCGTCGCTCTCGCTCTCCGTCCCGTCGCTCTCGCTCTCCGTCCCGTCGCTCTCGCTCTCCGTCCCGTCGCTCTCGGTCCCGTCGCGCTCTCTCTCCGTCCCGTCGCTCTCGCTCTCTCTCTCCGTCCCGTCGCTCTCGCTCTCTCTCTCCGTCCCGTCGCTCTCGCTCTCTCTCTCCGTCCCGTCGCTCTCGCTCTCTCTCTCCGTCCCGTCGCTCTCGCTCTCTCTCTCCGTCCCGTCGCTCTCGCTCTCTCTCTCCGTCCCGTCGCTCTCGCTCTCTCTCTCCGTCCCGTCGCTCTCGCTCTCTCTCTCCGTCCCGTCGCTCTCGCTCTCTCTCTCCGTCCCGTCGCTCTCGCTCTCTCTCTCCGTCCCGTCGCTCTCGCTCTCTCTCTCCGTCCCGTCGCTCTCGCTCTCTCTCTCCGTCCCGTCGCTCTCGCTCTCTCTCTCCGTCCCGTCGCTCTCGCTCTCTCTCTCCGTCCCGTCGCTCTCGCTCTCTCTCTCCGTCCCGTCGCTCTCGCTCTCTCTCTCCGTCCCGTCGCTCTCGCTCTCTCTCTCCGTCCCGTCGCTCTCGCTCTCTCTCTCCGTCCCGTCGCTCTCGCGCTCTCTCTCCGTCCCGTCGCTCTCGCGCTCTCTCTCCGTCCCGTCGCTCTCGCGCTCTCTCACCGTCCCGTCGCTCTCGCTCTCTCTCCGTCCCGTCGCTCTCGCTCTCTCTCCGTCCCGTCGCTCTCGCTCTCTCTCCGTCTTGTCGCTCTCGCTCTCTCTCCGTCCCGTCGCTCTCGCTCCCTCTCCGTCCCTCTCGCTCCCTCTCCGTCCCGTCGCTCTCGCTCCCTCTCCGTCCCGTCGCTCTCGCTCCCTCTCCGTCCCGTCGCTCTCGCTCTCTCTCCGTCCCGTCGCTCTCGCTCCCTCTCCGTCCCGTCGCTCTCGCTCTCTCTCCGTCCCGTCGCTCTCGCTCTCTCTCCGTCCCGTCGCTCTCGCTCTCTCTCCGTCCCGTCGCTCTCGCTCTCTCTCCGTCCCGTCGCTCTCGCTCTCTCTCCGTCCCGTCGCTCTCGCTCTCTCTCCGTCACAATCAGGTTCATCACCAATAATCCCCACACATCTTTATGCAAATGAGTTTTGCTGAAATGTTCAAAAAAGGAAAAAAAAACTCTAAAAGCATAACAACTGTATATAAAAGTAGATAACTAGAGGCTGCATTAATATTATTTTTACATTCAAAAAATGTTGCCTATTTTCAAGTGTAATTCTTCAAAAGGACTATTTTATATTTTTGATCACAGTGTTTTTTTTAAGTTGAAGTATTATGTACAGTTACCCAAGACATCTGATTATGATGATCAATATAATTAAATAATTCGTAAGCATTTTAGAACTTACCTGTTTTATATTTTCTGCTAAAAATACAAAATATACACTGCAAAACCCAAGCTGTGTAATCACCAGGAAACAGTCCACAATTTTCCTACAGAAAGACACACATTAGAGAGAACAATATTAAAGAAAATATATTTTAAAAAATGCAATGAGTACAAGTTATATGGTAATAAAGTATAAGACATTCACAACTGAGAATGATCCCAGGCAGCAAGCTTATTAAAAGGTATATGGAAGTTTCCCTGTGTTTATCTTTTTCTAATCTAACATATGCTACTTACATCAGATACATACATTACATTGAGTCATTCTATACATTCTATATTTTATTTTTTAAATTCGTTTCCACCCCCCCAGAGCTGCCTACATAGGCACCTCATACTAACCAATAAAAAACCTGCATTCAGGTATGTTTTCAAGCCAACAGCAGCACAGTGCAGTAATCTAGAGACTGCAACAAAGTTACAAACAAATTATGAGTTTTATGCTTTTTTTTTTATTTTCAGGGGCATTCCTTCGCAAAATCAACTCCCAGAAAACTGAAGACATTTTGCATACTCTAAGGTAAGTTTATTAATGTTTATTTGGAGATTTTTTTTAAACAAAAATGTTTGCATACACTACCGATTCACCTCTATCTGGTGCATTTGTAATTCAAGAACATTCATATACCTTTAATGTTCCTTTAAATGTTTGGTATCAACAGTTTATTACACATAGAGCCTCCCGCTCTGCGCAGTGTGGCGTTGCACTCAACTTCTTTTTTTTAATAAGCATACTTGCTCTCTAATGGCTGCAGGTCCGCTCTAGGCCCTCTTCCGCACAAGGCCCCCATATTAGTATCCCTCCTATCTCCTTGGCAATTACCCTGACCTTCAATATACTTTATTTAGGGTGTTACTGAAGGAAACACAATATATTACGGGTAGATACTTCTAGAACTACTTCTGAGACGGTTGGTATATGCATGATTTTCAATAGCCGCATTTATAATTAGTAGTGGCTTTTGCTTAAAATTACATGGGATTTTTCAATGCTGCTTTACATCAAAGAGAGAACTGAAAACCAATTAAAAAATTTTGATTATTTATAATAGATGTATATTTCACTGTTCTATAAGAGTTTGTATAAAGCCCGGTAAAATTCTTTAGCTGCAACCAAAACATGTCAGCTTTCTCCTTTAGTTTCTTCAAACACACCACAAAAGAATAAAAGCTGAAATGTATTATAACACTGAAGATATTATACGTGCAATGAGTAGAAGCGTGTAATTTATGGCCCCTTCAGTAGCTGAGAGTTTATCCCCATATGTTCAAAATATAGGACCGTACAGCTGTCTACTGATAAGGTTCACAGTAAATAAAGACGCAGAGTGCTTTAAAAGAGGACAATGCCTTATTGAAAAAATGTAAAACAATGAAAAGATCTTAAAGTGAAAATGTTTTTACGGATTTTCCTCTTGATTTTGAATGCTCTATATGATGCTGTTGGCAGAGGATAACATGGGGAATTGAGTAATTAACCCTTCAAGAGGTGTAAAATATATTTCAAATCTGTATTTTTATTTAAAATTAAAGAATACTTAATGTGACAGAGAACCTACAGATGTCCACCTAAGTGTGTAGGTGAAATAATTAACAACAAACTGGTTTATCCACAAGGTCAGTAACCTACGGCTGTAAAAATAAAAAATAAATCAATAAATAAACATTTAATTGTCACCTACACATAAAAATCAATAATATAACTATTACTACAAATTGAGAGGTCACACCACCCTGAAGCCATGCAGGGTTGGGCCTGGTCAGTACCTGAATGGGAGACCACCTAGGAATACCAGGGTCTGTATGGTGTGGCCCACTGGAAAAGGAACTGGCAACCCGCTCCAGTATCTCTGCCATGAATACCAAGTGGATCAGCATGGTGATTTACAGTCCACGAGGTCATGGAAAATCGGATGCGACCGAGTGACGCAGACACACACACACTACCAATTTAAGATGTTACAATCTATTGCAGTCTTTAGTTACCCAGAACTATAAATGTTATACAAAAAACTCAATTTGCTCACAACTCTACAGAAAATCTTAAGAACACGGAGACAGAACCTAATAGATATATTTATTACTCATTCACAGTATATGTGAACAAAAGAGTTATAAATTGATATACAATGATGAAATATCTGCCTAGCATCAGAATTATTATAATAACATAACATAATTAATATCAACGAATTTAAACATAGAAGTAGCTCCTGGTGTGGCCACATGAAGGTCACCCAGGAGTATTGAGTTTTAAGTTACTATCTGCACATGGATAGATGGCAAAGGCCGAAATGGAGAATTTAGTAGCCATATAGGACTAGTAAGGTAAAAGGAGGAGGAGTATAGGGGTGTAGTTGAACTACAGGCATAAGAAAGTGAACTAGAGGATCTTCAATTCTCTTTGGATTCTCTCTCTCTTTGGAACATCTCTCTTGCCAATTCATCTGGACAAAAAGGATTGGTAACTTCACATACAAACATAGACACAGCACTGCAATACATTACATATTCTAAACCATAGAATGCTTTTTCTGCTAATTTAAGATGATGTTTCTAGCAATATAATATTTATATATATACTGTCTTAACTAATGTTTTTGTTTCTTCTTTTAATTAACTGTGATTCGTAGAAAATAAAAAATGTGGCTCTTATCTTTACACTTAAAATCAGAGGATGAGATAATATTGATTATAACAATAATTATTCTATTATGAATAAGGCTATAGTTAATTAATAAGAGACATATTTGTAACAAATAATATTTAGTACAAATGATTATTATTATAATAAAAAAATGAATAACCTGTACTTAGTTATGTTACCAGGTAGGCTGTGTATTAGATGGATAATCAGGGGAAGGTTTTTGGTCAAGCAGTTAGCACACTTGTATCCTTCAGCGATTCCTCAAGCAAGACAAAGTCCTCTCCTTTGTGTAACATGTTAAGAGGGGTTTTGGGTGTAGTCTATTCTGATCTAACATACAACCAACCCCTATTACATAAAAAAAGAACAAAAACGTTATGTTTCCTTGAATTTCTTCTCTTTATCCTCCCTTTGTGGCTCAACAACTTCCTCCAGTTGAGAAACCATGAAACAAAGAAAATAACAAATAACACAAAAACACTTCTAATTGTATTACAACTAAAAAATAATTTATTTTTTTTATTTATTAAAATATGATTCACATCAAACTCACAATGTCTACATTATTTAAGCACACAATATGGTCCAGATGTCTTCTACTCAGAAAAGAAGTATTGGCTTACTTCAACCCCAACTGATAACTCTTTGACTTTGGTAGGCAGGTGGAAATTAATCCCACTTTATTGTCCAACAAAAACTTCATATGAACCTCCAAAAACCACTGCCTACACGTTTTGTCTATAGAGACTTTTCAGGGCTTGTGATCGATGCGATGCATTTTGTGCCATGTGAATGTAGTCTTACATCTCCCATTATTTGATAATATTAAGTTGTTGAATAGCCATAAATCATATAAGAAGAGAATCTGGAAATCTCAGTATACCAAGAACCCACAAGTATCACCTAAAACTCTGTATTCACAAAGAAAATGATTGGAGCGTATAACCTCTAGCTACCCAACAGCACCAATTTATTAACCACTTCAGGCATCATTTGTAACCCTTCCAATTCCACAGTCCTCTGTCAACAATGCAGCTAGAAAAAATGAGTGACTACTATATGACGAAAAGAACTATGCAAAACGTGTATGTCTGTTAATTCCCTCACTGATGTGTCTAGCACGTTAAAAGAACAGCTGGGGAGACATTTCTGATGAGTAGTATAATGTCTAAAATAGGTTCATTTTGGATGCCCTAATAGGTAGCTCATGCCAGTTGAGGTAATTTAGTGCAGCAACAGACGGGGCTTCATAAGGCGTTAAATAGAGCAAGGAGCTTCAAACAAAAAATCGTATGAAATGAGCCAGCGGGAATTAGACAAGCTAGAAGGTTTAATGTCACCTGCGCTTTGTTGTTGCTGAATGTAATTTAACAAGGAAATCAGCATGGTTATGAGCTCGGCCGTAGGAATTTTATATTTCCAGACTGTGCTGTTCCTGCAAATTTTGTGTTTCTGGGGATATTGTGATGCAAGTCCAGAGAAACAACAGGGATAATACACTTTAGAAGAAAAAAAAACTCTAATATAAAACTGTGCTTTTGAAAAATTAAACCACAGTAAAGTTATCAAAAACAAGAGATTTTGATGGGCGATTTAAGAAAATGTGCAAACAAAAGTAGAAAAATACAACTTTTTGATACAGAACTATAAGATATTTGAAAACTATATACATATATTTCACAACTGCATTTGAAAAAACATTTAAGTTGATATGGGATGCATTATGTACATGTTGTCCCTCTTAAACATCATTTTATGCTATAATAATATACTGTACATAAATTTGTGTCTAAAGAAAAAAATGCAATAAAACTATGTTTTAATTAGAAATAAACATGTTGATGCCTTTGCTGGTCCATGAAGGCATACATGATACTTGGGAGAAGGTTGCATTGGTGAGAGAGGTGTTTACATTTCTGCAGAAGCAGGGTTTGCAGCTTACCTTGCAACTATATCTGATTGCTACAACCCTTTGTGTCATCAGTATGTTTGGCGCTCATTGGGAGGTCCCTGGTGAGAGCCAAAAGCGCTCATCGCAAGGCCAGTAGAGGGAGGGAGGCTTGCAATGTGTGGCAAACAGCATTGCCAGGCTTCAAATTTTATTGCCATCATTTTTGACAGGCAACTTCGAAAATCTCACTACTACTATCTAAGTATCTTTTGGGTTGATGGAATCCCAGCTGAACTGTTCAAGATTCTATAAGATTATGCTGTGAAAGTGTTGCTTGCCTTATGCTAACAATTTTGGAAAGCTCAACAATGGCCAGTAGACTGGAAAAGGCCCAATCCCAAAAACAAGCACCAAAGAGTGCTCAAGCTATCAAACAATTGCACTCATTTCACATGTCAGCAAAGTAATGCTCAAGATCCTCCAAGCTCAACTCCAACAATATATAAACCAAGAACTACCAGATGTGCAAACTGGGTATTGGATAGGCACAAGAAATCAAATTGCCAAAGTCTGCTGAATAATAGAATCTAAAAAACATTTACTTCTGCTTCATAGACTAAACTAAAGCCTTTGACTGTGTGGATCACAACAAACAGTGGAAAATTCTTAAAGAGATCGGAGTACCAGATCATCTTATCCACATCCTGGGGAAGATGTATGTGGACCAAGGTCCAGGTCAGACCTAAACATGAAACAACAGAATGGTTCAAGATCGGCAAAGGAGTAATATAAGTTTGTATATTGTCGCCTTACTTATTCAACTTATACACGGAGTACATCATGCGTAAGCCGGACTAGACAAATCCAAAGCCAATGTTACTTGGAGAAATCTCAACAGCCTCAAATATGAGGATGATACTACTCTGATGGTGGAAAATGAGGAGGAACTAAAAGGGCCTAATGATTTTACGAGAATTTTGCCAGACTATGAAATGACCTAAAATGAAAACTTTGTATGAGGGGTAAAAACCAAACAACAAAATCAGAGGTGCTCAATCAGTTAGTTCTATATACATGATAACCCACTCTGAGAGCAACCTCTTTTAGCTCATGTGTGCCCTTCACAGGGAGAAATATCCTGTAGTATATCAGTCTGGTCCCACTCACTAGATGGGATCCAGCCCTGAAATAGCAGGCAATTCTACCCTGAACAAGAGAAACAGAAAACACCAGACGTATGTTTCTGCCTTCATTGCGCCTCGTCAGTGAGGTGTAGCTGATGACTTCCTAAGGCACAGTGAGCAAGGGGTCCACGTCTGGAGTCCCCTATCACCCTTAGGGAGACTAATCCCTAAGGGTAATTTGCATAAACAAAACAACAACATTTTTTGAATATGCAAAAAAGGGGTAAAACTAGCAGCAAATAAACCAACACAATACAAAATGTGTTCAATTTGGTGAGCTTGTGCTTCATAGATTGCAATGTTGTCCCCAGTAGTCTTCAGCCGACGGCATGGAGGGCAAGGTGGGCACACATCACCACAATGTGTGCATGCCCAACATGTGCAGCTCAAAACCACTTGGGGAGAACACTATTGACTATCTTTTCCTGAACTCTTAGCTTGACCTATAGCACCTTTAAAGGACGACTATGTTCATATAATTGCTTGCTGAGCATAACTATTAAAAATGGTATATAGGTTAAAATAAATAAAAGTTAAAAATGTTTCTTAGCTTTTAAACGGTCTTCTCCTACTTGTACCTGCGTCTATCAGGGGTGTGGCCAGCTCAACTTGTGTGCTGGACTATCATGGGGCTTGGAAGCTGGCTGCTCTGATGTCACTGGCTCTACCCCATGACATCATTTGCTCCGCCCCACTGCCTACATTGAGGTAACAGCTATATTGTAAAATTCTTGCTTGCAGCTGTCCTATAGTAAATGAGCCATCATAGTCCATCCCCACCTTTACTGAGCATGCTCAGTCTTAAGCAGAACTTAGACTGGTCAGGCTTTATTTTTATTGCAGAACACAGGTAGGAGGAGATAAGCAGATCTGCTTGAGGAGGAAAAAAAACTGTTTAAATCTAAGAAAAAATTATAACTTTTATTTACTTTAAACTGCCCAGGTTCGGCCGTGGTGGGTTGCACACAGGTCTGGATTTGAGGATATCCCAGCAGCACCCATGTGAGGCTATTGCTTCTTCTGTAATGCAGACTGACTGACCTGTGCACAGAAAGGAAATCCTCAAAGCCAAGCCTGTGTACGGCCCACCAGGACTGAACTTGGACACCCCGATCTGTACACAGCAAGCTGTACTTGTAAATGCTTGTATAACCAGTGTCTACCACACTAACAATATTAACACCTGTGTCAGTCACGGATGTAAAACATTTTTTTTTTGGGGGGGGGGGGGGGGGGGGGAGTATGAATTTTTGAAAGACTTGTTTATGGGTATAGGACTGTGTTGAGCTGAATCAAGACGCTGTGTGGTTTGGCTATCAGCGGAGAGACGGGTGGTGAACTAAAAGCCTTGGAATAAGACTGAAACTGACACCACACCCCTTATCCCTGACTTGCCCAGAAGCAGACTCTATTCTTGAGGAATGCAACCATATCTCTCTAGAAATGCAAATACTCCTCTCACATATATAACTTCCACCTATCTATCACGGATTCATCCAGGACCCAGCAGAGCCTTACAAATTATTATTTTTTTCTAATTAAAAACTAGCTTTAGGACAGTTTCCTCATTAATAAAGCTCTTGGTTAAATTGACACAAAATGTTTTAGTTAAACAAGTATTTGAACTCTGATCTTGCATCAGGTCTGTTGCACCATTTTAGCAACCAACCCAAATCTTACTTTATGCTCTATTATGTTGGTTTAGTAAATGTCCTTTATATGCCAAAACAATGTTTTCTAACTATGCAAAACAGTTGGGTAAAGTCGCTACAGACAAATGTATATAGAAAAGATTGAATATTATTATTCAATATATAAGTATTTTGACTTGCTGCATGAATTTATTTTTTTAACACAGAAAAAAAATATTAATACTCTTACCCTACCTGGTACTAATATGCTGCAGTTGAGGGAAAAAAATTGGCTTGTTTCTTTAATATGACATAAGCCAAAAACTCAGATCAGAAACAGGATCCCTAAACTCTATCAAGATTATCACTATTTACGTTAAAATTACACAGTTCCACATTTGTACATACCAAACCCAATATACAATCACTCGAACCATAAAAAAACATTAACATTGAAAAAGAGAACACAAAATAAGTAGACACAAGAAACTTACTTTCCCAATGAAGCTTGTCGCTGCAGGCAAGCCCACGGCCCCACTTCCAGAGCAAGGCCGACAGTTTCAGCATATCCTAAACTTGCTCTTTTATATCTGAATATATAAATGTATGTGTTAAAAAGAAAATAGCAACACATACAGAAAATTCATATTGACAAGATTTATGAAGAAAGAAATTAGCAATTAAAGGAGCTCTCAACTTAAAGATACTTCTCTGCATCATCATGTAGAGCAGTTAAGATACTCATTTAATAGTAAAATTGACGCGGTTTGGTTTTATGAAATCAGTTATTAAAATATATATTACAAAATGAATATTGGTTCAAATGCTTGCCTCAACCATTGGAGCTTTGTTAAAATCCATGTTATAATGTGTAAGCTAATCTAAAGAGTTCATGATAAAAAAAAGTATTGTGGGATACGGTTAGTAAGTGGAAGGGGATGCTTAATGTCTTTTAATTACAAAGGACTGGTAGGGTGTGAATCAAGCATTTGAACCTGGTTTGCTAATGGGACAGAGTGAGTATTCAACATATTAAAAAGATTTTCTCACACTATTTACTGGTACTAATGCTGAACGTTCACCAAGGGAGGGAAGCAGGGGGGGCAGGAGACGTGGGGGGAGAGGGGACGGAGAGGGGACAGAGAGGGAGAAAGGCGGAGGGGGGGAGTGAGGTGGAGAGGCAGATGGAGGTAGTGGAGGCAGAAAGAAGGAGGGGGGAAGGGGAGGAGAGACGATGTAGGGGAGAGGAGAGAGAGGGGTCGAGAGGAGGAATGTGGGAGAGGTGCCGGAGAGTCGGAATGGGGCAGAGGGAGCAGAGAGGCGGATGAGGAGAGGGAGCCAGAGAGGCGGATGGGGAGAGGGAGCCAGAGGGGCGGATGGGGAGAGGGAGCCAGAGGGGCGGATGGGGAGAGGGAGCCAGAGGGGCAGATGGGGAGAGGGAGCCAGAGGGGCGGATGGGGAGAGGGAGCCAGAGGGACGGATGGGGAGAGGGAGCCAGAGGGGCGGATGGGGAGAGGGAGCCAGAGGGGCGGATGGGGAGAGGGAGCCAGAGGGGCGGATGGGGAGAGGGAGCCAGAGGGGCGGATGGGGAGAGGAAGCCAGAGGGGGGGATGGGGAGAGGAAGCCAGAGGGGAGGTTGGCGAGAGGGAGCCAGAGAGGCGGAGGGGGAGAGGGAGCCAGAGAGGCGGAGGGGGAGAGGGAGCCGAGAAGCGGAGGGGAAGACGGAGCCGAGAAGCGGAGGGGGAGACGGAGCCGAGAAGCGGAGGGGGAGACGGAGCCGAGAAGCGGAGGGGGAGACGGAGCCGAGAAGCGGAGGGGGAGACGGAGCCGAGAAGCGGAGGGGGAGAGGGAGCCGAGAGGCGGAGGGGGAGAGGGAGCCGAGAAGCGGAGGGGGAGAGGGAGCCGAGAGAGGGAGCCGAGAGGCGGAGGGGGAGAGGGAGCCGAGAGGCGGAGGGGGAGAGGGAGCCGAGAGGCGGAGGGGGAGAGGGAGCCGAGAGGCGGAGGGGGAGAGGGAGCCGAGAGGCGGGGGGGGAGAGGGAGCCGAGAGGCGGAGGGGGGAGAGGGAGCCGAGAGGCGGAGGGGGAGAGGGAGCCAAGAGGCGGAGGGGGAGAGGGAGCCGAGAGGAGGAGGGGGAGAGGGTAGAGAGCCGGAGGGGGGAGAGGGAGAAAACAAACAACTTTAATAGAAAAGATCATCTATGATAGGAACCACTGGTCTAAGTTTGACATAAATAGATCAGTAGTTCCATTTTAAGGCTGTATTTCTGATTTTTAATCCAAACTGAAAACATGCATCAATTACGTTTTTGTGTCGGATGTTACTGTAAAGAAATTCTGCATCCATAGTGAAATAATAGGATGTAGGATTCTTTTTCTCTCTATTTCTGTCTCTAACAATAATCATTTACTCCAGACTATACACAAACTTTTTCTGCTTCAAGGATTCCAGAATGCAAAATGATAGATTATGCAGCTACCTGTTAGGTAATGCCAAAGAAAGTGACAGCATCATTTGCAGTTACTGATGGGTGTTAGATCAGAATAACCTAATAGTTTATTTGCCAATTTGCAGTTTCTCATCAACCCCCCAACTTGCTTGTGTTTAAAACACGTCACATAATAAAACAATGCACTTGACAAAACTATGTCTACTTAATGAAAAATAAATATTTTGCACATTTTATTTCCATATCATACTGTATTCGTCTACAGCAATACATACTTTTGGCATAGAAAGTGGCTGCATTGAACCAACATGTTCATACAGTGAATGGATATAATTCCAAAAAACAATAGGCTAATTGGTCCCACCTGCAACAAGAAAAGAAAATGAAGGAATTATAGTTGTAGCACAATGCATTGTTTTTATTGGAGATATCCTAAACAGGTGAGTGGTTTCTAAATTATGAAAGATCTTTGATGTACTATTAGTAGACATGACCAAGCAAATTATATCATGTAAATCTCATGACGAAGGGTTTAGGACATATGGAGCCAAGGGCGAACAAGAGGTATATAAGTAGCCCAATATCTAAACTCTCTTAAAAGGAAGAAATCTGACACATAATAAATAAATAAATAAAAATATCAAATTGATACCTTTAATGGAGAATGAATTAGAAATAATAAAATGAGCTTTCAGCCTAGGTTCACAAATACAATTGAATCTAGATACTATATTTATATACAATTTTGGTCATCGGTAGAATATAGGTATTTCTACCCAGTAAGAGATTTTTCGGCATTGTTCCACCCCCAGATAATGTATGGCCACCCCCTCGCTCTGCATTTGTTGCTTCTGGATTTCTGAAATTTTTTAAAAACTTTCTATGCATTGTTCTAGACTAAATCTAAACATATAAATGACTCTTAAGATATATAGACTTGTATGGCCATCAGATCTACTAATGAGAACAGTGTGGCACAAGTTAATCTACTTTAGAAGTGACATTTAACGAGTGGTACAACCCACAAACAAATGCTGGCTGGCACTGGGTATCCCAATATCTGGGGATGACAGGTTGACAACAGAGAAAGACATTAAAACACGTTAAAGGATTTCACAGCAGTATTAACCAGGGACGTGTAAAGGTGAACACATTTACATAGAATATACTTCTCAAAATGTACAAAAAAAAAACATAGGGTCCCATAATTTGAACAAACTATAGGACAAGAAAGAATTAACTTCCTGTTACAAGGCTGTAGCAGCATGGCATGCTTTTCCTCTTCAGAGTACAAGATGGAAACTGCATTAAAAATTTCAGAATCTGCATGGAGTATGAGAAAGCCACATGTCACCCACCAAGGGTAACTGTAAACTATGGACCACCTGGACTGAGCTACAGGAAGCCATCTGGCATAAGCTGCTTGTCACTCACGGTTTGTCATTATGCCATTCATTCAAAGAAATAAGAACTTACCAGAATGCCGGCGTTTTTCATTGCAAGAGGAAGCCCCAGCAGCCCTGTGCCTATGTTTCCTTTCAAGAGATGAATAAGTGTTTGTAGGAATCTGAAAAAGTTATTAGTATCCTAATTACTATAATGCAGCACAAAATGCAAATACTTTAGTTCGGTTTGTATTACAACAGATTCAATTAAAATCCCATTTTTAGCTACTTTTTGTTTTGGAAAGTTTTAGAAAGAGAATGCATAAAGAAACATTGTTCTGTAAAGTTATTAAAAAGAAAACCTAACTTATTATTGATATCATGCATAATAAACAGTAAATTTGAAACATATGTATTTAGATTAGACGGGTCACAACAGTAAAAACTAAGCTTTAGATTAGAACCTTAGTTTAACTAATCCTCAGGACGGCCATCATTGTGGGTCCCCTGCTAAAAGAGTTAGATCTCTTAAGGTTTGTACTAGATGTGCATTGTAAGTTCTGCAAAATAAGGCAACATTCCCTAAGAAAGAATAGTATATCATGTCTTGTAAACTGCAAAACAAAGCAATATGTGCAACTGCTGTAGAAGGGAGGTCAGACATTAAAATTACCAATACTGAAATAGCAGGACATAAGAAAAACCTGATTATGGGTAAACATAATGAAACATTCTACATGGAACAAAAAGCCTAGTACAAGAACATGAACTTCACCCCATTATAGTGTATATTAAATGCATTCAATACACCATTCAAAGTCTGCAAGAAAACGTATGCATATGTGTACTTAGAAACATTTCATTATGCAGAACAGCTTTATTTTTGCTTCAATTATTGTACTTAATGCCAAGTTTATTTGAAACCACTTTAGAATGAAAATAATACCTAGAGCCACTTAAGAAAAGCTTGTTTTGTTATGAGCAAATAAACAATACTGAAAATGAATCTAGTGGTGTGAGAATATTAGCAGTGATAGGGATGGAAAAGCAAAGATGGATTGTGCAGAGAGTGTAGGGCATACATCTGTAAATAGACGCAACAATGAGCCCTTCTGCATACTTTCTATTTTATTTTGGTGTCCTAGTAGCATAGGGCAGGTCTGTCAAGGGGGGGGGCAAGAAAGAGAAAAAGGTAAAACAAGAGACACCAAAAACAATCTAAAGAGATGGGGACAGATTTCAGATGCACAAGGTTACAGGATTGCTTTTTTAAATAAATTTGTAAGACCGAGACTGCAAGTTACTAAAGTATACAAACATTTAAAGAAATATCAGATTCCAAGATTTTGCTGACTTTAAATAAAGCAAGACACTATTTTTTAGAGTTTGTCCTCCCCTTAAACGTGATCTACTGAGCAACAGTAGCCCGAGATCTACTATGAGCTCTTGGATTACCTGTTACAGATCTCAGAACCCTGTGAAAATCCGTTCTCCTTTTTAATTATTTCCTTCTACTGAGGAGAAATAGCAAACAGTAGACACCAATATAAAACATATTGTAGAGTTCGCTAAAATGTGCAATATACTTTCATGCTGAAGTAGGTAACGTGTTAGCCTTACAAGAAAAAGTTTCACTTTTTAATAGCTGAGTAGATAAGATTGCAAACTGTCAAGCTTTTCAAGTCATAGCCCCTTCCTCAAAGCAAGTTCCCAAATGAAATCTGAAAAGCTTGCAAAAAAAAGGAAGTCTATCATGCACTTGGTGTGAAAGATTGCAAAGTGGTACAGGCAGTCTCTGTAGGAAACTGTGTCTATCTGGTAAATGTCCAAGATGGACACAGATGTGTCCGTCTTCTTCTTTGTCTTAAAGTTTATCCTTTTCCCCTACATAGAATACTCCAGGACATTTGACACAAAGGATCAGGTATACCACATTTGAAGATTTGCATGAAAAGTCACCAATCACTTCCTGAGTTTGGTCAGAGTGTGTGACTGGTACTTTATTGAAGATATGTTAGCACATGTTAAACATCTTTGATGTTTGCAGGGAAATGTGCCATTAGTAGTAGTTTTCTTGAATGACATTGTTACTAGGTTGTTTATATGACAGAAGAGAAGGATCTGGAATTATGTTTTAGTCTACAATCCACGTGCAGAGATGCTTACAGGATATTTTATGTTAAAGTTCCAGGTAAGGCTTGTATATCACCACAAATAGTGCCCGTTTTTTTTTTTGTGGTTCCTTGTACTCCATGAGCATTTATCTGGGAATGTGGGTGGGTCTCCTTATCTGGGGGTCTGTTATCCTGGCACTGAATAATTGTCTGATTATGTCCTTCCTAAGGTTCTGGAGGTTATCATCCTGATCCTTGGTCTGAGAACAGATACAGTGGTATCTAATGGCTTGGCTCTAGATAATAGAGTCCTTTGTGTATCTTGGAAGCAAGCTATTATTCCTGAGGTTTGTTGGTGGGTTTCCAGTATGGGCATTTCTGAATGGAGCAGTTTTTTATATGGATTGTAGTATCCACTCATCTGCTAAGTAGAAATATTTTTAAATTAACAGTGATGTGGAATTAATTGTCTTTGTTGTGGAATACCAAGAGTTTCTCTTCACCGGCAGTGCAGATAGTAAAAAAAAAGTCATCTAAATAGTGAAAGTAGACTAGGGGCTATGTATGAGAAGAAGACATAAAATCCACTTCCAATATTGCCATGAATAGATTGGCACATTGTTGTGCTATTTATGCACCCATAGCTGTCCCCATTTTTGTAAGTAAAATTTGTGTGCACATGTGCGAGTATAAAATATATGAGCTGTGTTACTGGTGTCATGGTCATGTTTTCTTGCTCCATGTATTTCTGACATAACGCAAGGCCATATTGGGGTGTGATGTTTGTATTTAGGGATTACACATACATTAAGACCAGAATGGTTCCAGTTGGGATGGGGCTAATGATAGCTAATATGTAAACAGATTAGTTGTATCCTGGAGGTAGCTTGGGGTTTTCTTGATCAAAATTTGTAAAGGGTTTACTACCCAGTCAGACATAATTGGAATTTTATACTGTAGGGGAAACTTTGCATGATGCTTTTGACTTGTGCCATGTAAGTTTTTGTAAGATCTTTCTTCTTTCTGTAGTTTACAGTAGTGCCTTTCCTTAGATAATTGCCAAAGGGCTTATTTTTTGTAGTTGCTTGTGTTCACAATCACCACAGCTTTCCCCTTTCAGCTGGTTTTAGGATTATGTCCATTTTTTCTTTTCTTTCCTTGGCATGTACATTAAGTGTATATTCTTTTTTTTTTTTTGTATACCCAAATACTCCATGTGCTCAACACTCATATTATACAATAACCAATTTACAAATATAGAAAAACTGGACACGTTTATTCAACAACACTAGTGAACAGCACCTCTATTAAAATTATTGTCTTTTACCTAGTACAGAATACCCCAAATCTGACTAATCACCCTAGTATTAAAAAACATATAAAAGTGCTACACTTGTTTTTTGTTTTTTTTTATACTAGGATGGTTAGTTAGATTTAAGGTATTTTACGCTAGATAAAAGCCTTCCAGGTAGGAGGACCCACTGAAGGCACAGGGACATTTATTTGTATATTATTTCCCTTTTATTATTATCATCATCATCATCATATTATTATTATTATTAGTAAGTGAGTCACTGTAAGTCATTTATGACCAGGTTATTATTTTTCCTAAATTGTAGGGTAACTAGTTAGTTTTATGGACTTAACACCTGTTAAACTTTCCAGGTAGGAGGTCCCCTTTGAGGGCATAGGGTATTTTTACCCCAATCATTTTAAAAGCGGCATGGTTTACTAGTTATTGAGTTGTTCATTTTTTCTATTTTTGTAAATTGGTTACTGTAACATTCGGTACCAAGTTGTGCTGTTTATCCAAAATCTCTGATGTGACTATACCTGCATCACTATATGCATCTGTCCAGAGTTTTTTTTTTTTTTTCTTGTGAGGGAGCCCACGTAGAAGATCTATTGGTTTTTAACTTTTTGTTTAAATATTTTGTCTATACTATTAGTGTTAAGCACTGGAACATATCTGACCCTTGATCATAGTTTCTCATTAAATAAGGAAGACCACAGATTCTGAAGAGTGCACTTTCTATTTCAATCACTCTAGGCTTCGCCCTGTTGGAGCAGATACACACAAAGCTTATATCTCCTACCTGCTGACAGCACAGTTAAATTCATGTGATTAACTGAAAAAAAAACCATACTGTATCCATACCTTATCTAAGAAGCTGCTTCTATTACTATACAAGAAATAAAAACAAATTTTTAAAAACTTGCTATCAAGAGGAGGGACCAGCTGAACCGGTTGGCTCCTCTCCTCTGAGTTTCTACGGTATTGGTGCTAGGGATTTCCTAGAGGAGGCCTGCTTCAGGTCTTCAAATGAGAAGCAACAATGCAGCTCTGCAACTACTCAACTCCTGCTAATACTCCTCCAGTGGTCGAACATTGACCATTCATGAAGACTTTCTGGTCTGGTGCTTGTAGAGGTGCACGACCAAATTCCTATCACTTTTGCCATATCAACCTGCAACAATCCTATTCAATCTAAGCAAAGATGTCATAATAACAATAACTAAACCAGTTCTTGATCAATTTAAACCTCTTTACCACATAATTTTCAAGGCTCGAATCTCGCAAGGCAGTTTTGGTAATTTACTTGACGCTTTAATGATGGAAAGAAATTCTATTATTGAGTGTGATTCCAAAGTCATTAACTATGATCTACAGCTTGTGCTATGAAAGACCGCCTCGCTCCCACTTAAATGTTGGGAGAGTGAGAACTTTTCACGTTGGTTTAGATGGATATACTAAACAAGGTCAACCAACGTTAAGCACCTGATGTTGGAGAACTAAAAGAAATTACACATGAATGATGCAAGATTGTTAAAAATGATTTAAAGGGTTATGGAACTCATCCGAACATAAAGGCTTGAAAAGAATATTGGGAAGCCGTTTATATTTTAACCACTTTGTCACGATCTGCTTCTTCACTGTGGCTTCATATGAACCTAGTTCAAACCTACCCCAGAAGAATTGTGTAGTTCTTGTTCTCTGTGGCACAAAAGATGGCTTCTGATGAGGGCAAGGCCCAAAGGTACAGGCAAAGAAAACTGGATACAGGTTACTAGTGGCCTATGGTAAGACCAGTCCCCAAGTCAGGATACAAACACAGAAATAGTCTCACACCTTGGATATGTGAAGAATAGAACTGAACCTTTATTAAATTATCAAAACAACATATGTATATACTCTCCCATACCACACCCTTGTGTACCTTTGTGTATGTGTGTGATTAAACACATCTGCCTGGTAGCCTTGATTGCTATAAAAATTGCCATCCAAATTGAGAGAACACTCATCAGATATATAAAACGATAAGCCGGGTGTCCATGTTTAGCTAGGGCAGAAAACCTTGATGTAAAGCTCAAGTGTTTACTCAGGACTGCTAAGGAGCAGTTATCTGCCTTGATTCAAGGCATGTATGTTTTGGGGGTGCAATAATCTGCAGCCAACTTCTGTGCAGATAATTTTTCCCATTTCCACATTTGTTCTAGATCACATTTTCCCTCTTATAATATCTTATAACTAGGATACATAATAACCATGTACAGGCAACATATAACCACACACAATAATACATAATCTCAATGCAACAATGTCATGCTCCCTTGGTCATATCCATAATTACTGGCAATATCAATCATTAAACAATGTAATCATGACACACTTCACTGAGGAGGAAGGCTTGGAAATGTCCTCCTCATTCTTTCCTGCTTGCAGAATATGTCTCCCAATCATCCCATTGGTGAAACTCAAGCTATGCCCAGATTGGCTCTTAAAATGTTAAGCTGAAGCGGAGTTCCTGCTATGAATAAAAAAGACCACCAGCTTAATAGTGACATTATTACACTATTGCATGATTATGTTATAAATACCAGGATGTACACACTATGGGCCTCATTCAATTATCGTCCGTAAAACGGCCGCAAGGCTGCGATTCCTTGCAGGGGTTCCGTTATCTTGCAATTCAATTATACGGCCCCGCAAGGATCTCCTCTTACGGCCGGCCGTTTATCTTGCAACCGGCCTTAAGCTCAGAAATCTTTAAAGTCAAAAATAAATTCAAGACAGCACTGTAAAGCTCTGTAAATGCTAGGGATCATATTGGGGGACATGAGGATTAATAGTAACCCCCTCTCAAGCTTGCACATCAGCCCAAACCCGAGTTTACATTAACTGTTTATTTTCCGGCCGCAGCGTGGGCGTGTCTGAAGTGCTCCAAGCACTCTGGACTTTTTACATGTATATTTGACATATATAAAAAAAAAATTATTTAAGGATTTGAGTATAGGGGAATGTTGTGCTATTTTTGCCAACACCTACAATCACTTTATAGTCTCCTCAGAGTGCAGGATGGCTTTATTTTGGGTATATTTTGTGCTTAATTGGTGCTAGCGGGACCTTTTTCCTGCAAGTAAGCTGCGGCTCGGTTTTAGCCTTGCAGAGAGGGTTCCCGGAGCAATTGAATAGCAACCAGGATTTTCTTGCGGCCGATTCTCTTGCGGCCGTTTTAGATGAAAGGCTTTCCTGCGGCGCGTGCGGCCGCAAGGGATAGCAAGGCACCGGCCGCAAGCCTGCCGGAGCCCCCGGCCGTAAGGGAATAGAATAGCAGAATAGCTTGCGGACGGTCCTTGCGGCCCCGCAGCTCCTACGGCTGATAATAGAATGAGGCCCTATGACTGTATGTAGACAAAATGGAGTGGAGGTGGGGCTGTCTTTAGAGATCATGGTCTCAGCCCCCAGAGTAGTTAGAAACTCCATTTGAAAAACAGCACACACACGTCTTTCGAAAATGGATACTTTTGGAGGAACTCTTCTAAAGTGATCACGAGAGCATCAATGAAATAAATGTAACAAAAATATATCAAATGTCTATTTGGGGGGTGTATTTGAAATATGAGTATACAAGAGTGTATCTTTATTTTATTATCACCCCAGTAATGTTGGGTAGAACTCCATTAGATTGCCTTGTCCTGTCCATATTCTGGAGAGATATGTGGAGATGAGTAAATTGTAAGTAACCCTATATAATGTTTATTATCTATGGGATTTGCAGTAACAATTACAGGTTCAAATTTTTAAATATTAACATATTTTAAGAAATCAAACATATTTTGCATTTTTATAGGCCCATTTAATTTAACTTTTTTGCTTTATGCCATTGAAAATCAGCTATTTCCTTAAAAAATGGTGAGTCATAGGGCTTACTTGTGTAAAGCTTCTACTTTAGACATGATGGCTGCGTGAAGCCTTTAGCTGTGTGTAGATGTGAATCTCAAATGTCAGTTGTAAATATACTTTACTGTGAAATATATTACAATACAAATAAAGCAAAAGCATGAGTGATAGTTACAGGAAATTCAGACACTCGATTTCTCCAGCTTTATAATGCCAACAAACTTAAAAAAATAAATGGCTATCCATTCTCAGTTTTAAAACATAAATGTGTTTTTATACACAATGTTTAAGAATCTATTATTTACATACAAAACTATGTCTTCGACTTAGAAATGTTTTTTCACATTCTAAATCATTGTACGCTGTATTTAGAATAGATAGTTAATTTCAGTGATGACAAATTGTTGAATAAAAACATTATCTGTGATAATATAAAAACATATGGTTTCACTATAATCCATATAATGAGAAGAATGATGTAATATCACATTCTCGGCTTGTCCGCTGTGTGGCAAAATTATACACTTCACCAAGGACTTTGCAAAATATTAATATAGAGCAATTAGCAGTTAGATAATTAAACAAATCACATGTTTATGTTTTTATATCCAGTAGTGACAATGCAGAGGCACTATTTGGTATCATGAACCGAAAGAGCAGAGATTAAACTTTACTATTTTATAGTATAGTACTTTTAAAAATATAAATACTTTAATCATTGAACAAACTGCTTTTGGAACAAATTCAGGACTGTCTCCAAAATGTATTTATTGTATTAGGGTCAGTCACCAGAGGGAGGAGCTGATTTTTCCATATAATGCAACAACTCGACTGGTGCAGTGCTGTGAACGTACGAAGGAGGTCCTGATTGTTCCAAAAGCGTTTTGTACAAAGATTAAAATAACATTTTAACCCTTGTAACAATATTTTTGTCATGGAATAAAAATGTTTGTAATGTTTAAAAACTACTCCTTAAAATGTAAGATGGTACATTTTTGACGACCAAGGAACCTTAACTTAAGTACTAATACTTTCCCATTTTTATTTAGGATCAAAGTTAATATTTACATAAAATTACAAAATAGCAAGTGCTTAACATTGATAGCTGAAAGTTCCACAAAAGCAGCACTGGTTTGCATTTTTTTCACTGAAATATTCTAGTTGCAGGCATGAATACTCCATCAGTAAAACACATTTTCTTGTTGCTATGGACATTACCTTTATTACCCATATCATTTTATTACAAAATAAATTTAAAGTACAACAGTCATGTTCACACCCTCCATTTTTTATAAAAAGCATTAATAACTATTCAGACTAAGGAGAAAATAACAAAGGAGTAGAGGGAGAGAGAAAGTCAGGGCAGAGCAAGCTCCATACTACAAACAAAAAGGTATACATACACCAATCCTTATCCAAAATAAAACTACCGCTGTCCTTCTCTTTACACAGCAATATAAAGTGCCTTGCAAAAGTATTCACTTTTTACCTATTTTGTTACATTACAGCCTTAAGTTCAATGTTTTGTTAATCTGAATTTTATGTGATGGATCAGAACACAATAGCATACGTTGGTGAAGTGAAATGAGAACAATATATACATAAAGCTATTTTTTAGAAATAGAAAACAGAAAATTTGCCGTATGTATTCACCCCCTTTGTTATGATGCCCATAAAAAGCTCTGGTGCAACAAATTACCTTCAGAAGTCCCATAATTAGTGAAATGATGTCCACCTGTGTGCAATCTAAGTGATACATGATCTCTCATTACATATACACACCTTTTTTGAAAGGCCCCAGAGGATGCAACACCTGAACAAGAGGCACTACTAACCAAACACTGCCATGAAGACTAAGGAACTCTCCAAACAACAAAGGGACAATGTTGTTGAGAAGTACAAGTCTGGGTTAGGTTCTAAAAAAATATCCAAATCTTTGATGATCCCCAGGAGCACCATCAAATCTATTACAACCAAATGGAAAGAAAATGGCACAACAGCAAACCTGCCAAGAGACGGACGCCCACTAGAGCTCACGGACCCGGCACGGAGGGCATTAAGAGAGGCAACACAGAGACCTAAGGTAACCCTGGAGGAGCTGCAGAGTTCCACGGCAGAGACTGGAGTATCTTTACATAGGAGGACAAAAAGCTGTACGCTCCATAGAGTTGGGCTTTATGGCAGAGTGGTTAGAAGAAAGCTATTACTTTCAGCAAAAAACAAAATGGAATGTTTTGAGTTTGCGAAAAGACATGTGGGAGACTCCCAAAATGTATGGAGGAAGGTGCTCTGATCTGATGAGACTAAAATTGAACTTTTCGACCATCAAAGAAAACACTATGTCTGGTGCAAACCCAACACATCACATCACCCAAAGAACACCATCCCCACAGTGAAACTTGGTGGTGGCAGCATCATGCTGTGGGATGTTTTTCAGCAGCCGGGACTGGGAAACTGGTCAGAGTTGAGGGAAAGATGGATGGTGCTAAATACAAGGATATTCTTGGGCAAAACCTGTACCACTCTGTGCATGATTTGAGGCTAGGACGGAGGTTCACCTTCCAGCAGGACAATGACCCCAAACACACTGCTAAACCAACACTTGAGTGGGTTAAGGGGAAACATGTAAATGTGTTGGAATGGCCTAGTCAAAGCCCAGACCTCAATCCAATAGAATATCTGTGGTCAGACTTAAAGATTGCTGTTCACAAGCGCAAACCATCCAACCCGAAGGCACTGAAGCAGTTTTGCAAGGAGAAATGGGCAAAAATCCCTGTGGTGAGATGTGGCAAGCTCATAGAGACTTATCCAAAGCGACTTGGAGCTGTGATTGCCACAAAAAGGTGGCTCTACAAAGTATTGACTTTACGGGGGTGAATAGTTATGCACATTGACTTTTTCTGTTATTTTGTTCTTTTTGTTGTTTGAAGATGTGTTTTTTTTCTATTGTGAAGCAAAGTTGTGGACATGTTCTGTAAATTAAATTATGCAAATCCTCAAACAATCCAGGTTAATTCCAGGTTGTGAGGCAACAAAACACAAAAAATGCCAAGGGGCGTGAATACTTTTGTAAGGCACTGTAACTTCATGGGTAGAAAAGGTGGAATGGGAATAGCCAATTTTTGTTTCCAGTTGCCTTCATCTACCCTTGTATATGCATTTGGATGTTACAAAAATGTTACCAAAGATGTTTCAAGCAATTACAAGCTAAAGGAGCTCATCACCCTGCAAACCTAGTCGATAAGCCCTGAAGTCGCAAAGCGAGGCGAGCCGTTGAGGCATTGAAACACGCAGGACTTAGCCTGCAAGCGGTTAATAAACGCAGGACTTACTTAGGTTGCAAGCAGTTGAGGAACGCAGGACTGCAAGGCACAAATAAGAAGAGGGGGTGAATGAAGTGCAGGAGGCTTGAGGGGGGTGAATAGTGCGACAAGGGGCCCTGTTGGTTTTAAGGGTGTGAATGATGCTGCTGAGGGGCCCCTCACAGAGAATGGGCCTGGGTGCAATGCACTGGCGGCACCGGCGGTAGATTCACCCCTGGGAGCCACCATTATAATAAAGCAAGGTGTTCCAAACCTGACACTTTGAATTCTGATCAGTGCAATATTATTGGCTTAAAACATCCAATCAAACTACAGCTGTAGTTCTTTGCTATGGCACTTACACTCATGTTTCTGTGCTGTTCAGCAAATTACGTCATTTAACATACAGAGCTCCTGAACAAATATAAGGTTAGTGCTATAAATTATTAATGCACACACACATGCAGGGAACTGGAACACGCTTCTTTCTTTGGTGTTATATGAAAACTATTAAATAAAATTATAAAAGTATATGGAAGCTTACGGTTTTTAACAGTTTCTAATCTAACACATGCTGCTTATATCCGAAACACACATTACATTGATTCATTCTACACAGACAGAGATTTATTTTATTTAAAAAAACAAAAGTGGTTTCCACACCCTCCGACGGGTCGTTACATGGAAACCTCGTACTAACCGATAGCAACACTGCATCCAAGTGTGTTTTTTAAACCTATACAAACCTTCCAGACAAAAGCAGCACAGTACAGAGATCCAGAGCAGCTGCTGCATTTCAGGACAGAGATAGGACAGAGGTGTAGAGAGACTACAAATCCCATGATGCTTCGCTGCAGAGACTGAATCCTCATACCCTGTTAAATGCCTTTGATTGGCCATAATGATCTATGAATCTTATGCTACTTTAGCTTGAATTTTCAGAGCAGTTCCTTCTCAAAATCAACTGTTAGAAAACTGAAAACATTTTGCAAAGTTTAGGGTAAGTTTCCCTTTTTTTAAAGGTATATGTAAAGTGAGCTGGGTTATCAATGCATCTGATAGAAGAGAATTTATGTCTGAAAAAAAAAAATTTGCATGAAAAAATTCCAAAGTAAACAGTTAAACCATTAGCCTGAAGTTTGCTGAATTTCTTCCTTTTGCAAAGAGTTTTCTCTCAATGTTGACACCCCCAGAAATTCCCAGGGAAAATTAGCATAACTTATACAATGTTTCTTTTTTTTGCCTGTGGATTTTGCAGACATGCTCAGTTATCACTTGAAGTCTGCCCTACTGGGGGAAGTCCCATGATGTCAGACACTTTCCTTTCCTTTAGATTTCTGTCCCTTCATTCAGTGATTGTTTTATCTTCATCCCAGGTGAAGGTCCCCCCAGCCCCAGATAATTGCCCCACAGAATTGCCCCATCACCTCCCCCAACCCCAGTGAACTGCCCCACAGCCCGAGAGATTTGCCCACGACATTGCCCTGCAACCCAAGAGAATTGCCCCCAACCCCAGAGAATTGCCACCCAGCCCCAGTGAATTGCCCCGTGACCTCCACCAACCCCAGAGAATTGCCCCCAACCCCAGAGAATTGTCCTGTGACCTCCACCAACCCCAGAGATTTACCTCCCAACCCCAGAGAATTGCACCCCTTCGGCCCTCAGGCAGGCAGGTACACAGGCAGGCACGCACTCAGGCAGGCACTCACTCACTCAGGCACTCACTCACTCACTCAGGCAGACATTCACCTAGGCAGGTACACACTCACTCAGGCAGGCACGCATTTACTCAGGCAAGCACGCACTCACTCAGGCAAGCACGCACTCACTCAGGCAAGCACGCACTCACTCAGGCACGCACGCACTCACTCAGGCACGCACGCACTCACTCAGGCACGCACGCACTCACTCAGGCACGCACGCACTCACTCAGGCAGACATTCACCTAGGCAGGTACACACTCACTCAGGCAGGCACGCACTCACTCAGGCAAGCACTCACTCAGGCAAGCACGCACTCAGGCAAGCACGCACTCAGGCAAGCACGCACTCAGGCAAGCACGCACTCACTCAGGCAAGCACGCACTCACTCAGGCAAGCACGCACTCACTCAGGCAAGCAGGCCCACACACACACACACACAAAGGCACTGTAACATAGACACTAGCGCTGCCCTGTGCTGCTGCTTGGTGTGCTGCGCTGCCCTGCTGCTTGGTGCGCTGCGTTGCCGTGCTGCTTGGTGCACTGCCCTGCTGCTTGGTCACCGTCGCCCCCCTCCTGGTTCTCCCTCCTCCAAAATCGTCTGCCCTATGCTCGGAGGTGTTTGTCAGCAGCAGTGAAGTCATGGCTGACGTCACCACTGCTTGCGGATTGGCTCAAATGCCAATCAGTATGCGCATGGGCTGCATAATGAATATGTCATTAAAAATAAGATATCCATTATGCAAATCGTAGTTGCTGGGGGTGTCTAAATCACCCCCAGCACATTTTTTATTATATTGCAAAAACAGTTTGCATATTTTCATGCAAACGTTTTTTGCTAGGTTGGTTATGATGAACTGGATGCATTCATAACCCACCTCACCTTTAATGTTTTCTAACACATACTGTTTATATCAGAAACATACATTACACATTACATTGATTCATTCTATACACACACAGATTTATTTTAATACAAAAAAAAGGATCACCACACCCCCAGAGGTGCCTGGTGCTAGTCAATAGAAATACTGCATTTTGAGTATGTTTTTTTTTTTTTTAAACTATACTAAGCTTCCAGCAAGTAGCAGAGCAGTACAGATATTCAGAGCAGTTTCATCATTCAAGGGAGGAGAGCGCTGTGTGACGAAGAGAAAAAAGGCTACAAATCCCATGCTTTGCTGCAGAGACAGAATTCTCATGCTGCTACAATGTTGTGGCTGCCTCTGTTTGACTACAACAAACTATGAATGTTATGGTAATATAGCTTGGATTTTCAGCTGCACTCCTTCTCAAAATCAACTGCTAGAAAACTGAAGAGATGATGCAAACTTTAGGATGCATTTATTAATTTTTATTTAGAGATTTTTCATGTAAACAAATGCTTGCATGCACTACTGATTCCCCTCTATCAGATGCATTCATAATCCTTGAAACTTCTATATGCTATTAACTGAAACTAATAGGAAATGAACAAGGCATATGTATGTCTGAAGATTTCATTGGCAGGCAAGAATAAGCCCTACATCTATATTACTGAGCACTAACAGGTGCAAGTCCCAAGACCAGTAAAACATGGAGTTTTTGCTTTTGGACAGTTTAATTTGAGAAAGAAAGGTGCATTATGAAAAATCCTCTTCCAGATTCAACAAAGAAAATAATGTTTTCAATATCCCTTTAGATATTTCATGAATGCATCTGACAGAGGAGAATCAGTAGTGTATGCAAACATTCTTTTGAATGAAAAATCCCAAAATAAACATTAATAAACTTACCCTAACGCTTGCACATTGCTTCAGTTTTCTGGCAGGAATGCCTCCGAAAAATCCAAGCTAAATTAGCATAACATTCATAATTAGTGGAGGCCAATCAGAGGCAGCAACACTGTGTAGCAATGTCTGGGGATTCAGTATCTGCAGCAAAGCATCATGGGACGTGTAGTCTTTTGTTCCCACCACAAGGAAGTAAAGAAGCAGTTCAGTCAATGCTGCTCTTGATTTCTGCATTGTGCTGCTGTTGGCTTTAACGTTCGTACTGGGATACAAAATGTACTTGACTGCAGTGTTTCTATTGGTTAGTACCAGATGCCTATGTGAGCAGCTGGGGGTGTGGAAACAAATTTTGTTATTAAATGAAATAAATCTGTGTGTGTATAGAATGACTTGATGTAATGTTTGTTTCTGATATAAGCAGTGTTAGATTAGAAAAAGTTAAAACCAGGGAAACGTCCTTAAACATTTAAGTATGAAAAACCTCAAAAGTGGGTTTTATATATCCGATAGCGCTGCTGGAGCTACCCTAAAGGAGATAGTTCAATTACATTGTTTGTTAGCCCTCACTTGGATTTATATGCTATCATTTGAATCTTAAGGAAGAGCATGTCTTTATTCTTGTGTTTCAGTTAATTATGTGTCTAGTTTGTTATTTTACACAGAATAATGAAGTTGCCAGCTCACAAGTGCTTATCACAAAGCTCCCGTCATAGGAAACAAGGCCGTTTTACAGCACGTACAAAACTAGCAAAGAATAAAAGTACTTTTCTGAAAGGGAAGAAACAAGTAAAGGTCTAACTCCTTAATTGGCTGAGTTGAACAACAGTGCAGTCTGTCAAGACATAATAATAAATGATGTCACTTGTACTTTTTCATCACAAAAGCATCACTTCTTCCTTTGTATCCCTGTAGAACACGGTACCAAACTTGAACCGTGTGACTATAACAAAAAGGCTCGTAATCAAAGTGTGAAACAAGTCTAAGAAGAAAGTTAACATATTGAAGACTTCCAATAGAAAGTGATTACGCGGTTTTACAGTAGAATTATATTGCAAATATAATACTACGAAGAGCTACACTTGAAAATGGACAAAATGTTTTTGATTTAAAAAAAAATAAAGCCTCTAACTTACTTTTATACACAACTAGTGACCTGCCCGTCAAAAATGACAGCAATAACATTTGAAGCCTGGCAAGGCTGTTTGCCACACAATGTGAGTCTCTTCCCTCCTCTAACTTGCGGGCCTTGCAATGAGTGCCTTTAGCGCTTATTACGAGCCTTTCCCCCCTCTGCTTTAGGGGCTTTGTGATGAGCCCCCGCAATGAGCGCCTTTGGCTTTCATCATGAGCTCCGATTGAGCGCCTTTGGCTTTCATCTCGAGCTCCGATTGAGCGCCTTTGGCTTTCATCTCGAGCTCCGATTGAGCGCCTTTGGCTTTCATCGCGCAGGGGTGCATTGCAAGCCTCTCCCCACTCTCTGCCTCCCGGGTCTCTTTGCCCCCTCTCCCTCCCCTGGGATTTTATCCCTCTTATCTCCCTTCCCTGCATCTCTTTCCACCCCACCCCACTTTTTTGAAGACTGCAACTCGTAAGCCGTTTAAAGCCCCGTCCCCCTTCAAGCCAGTCACGTACGGGCCTTGCAATAAGTGCCTTTGGTGCTCATTGCGCATGCCTAGCCCATAACTTTTAACATAGCGTTACCAACAAACTCGCAATTACGACAACTATATATGTGACTATATTGCAGTGTAATCTACCATTGTTTCCTACTGATCAACTTCCTGAGGTAGAAGGATACTTTGAATTAAAAGAAAGTTTCCTTTCTGTACCATGTTAATGCAGCATCTAAAAAACTGGTGGTGATTTCATAAAGCCTAAATGGGAAAATGTGTTACTTTCTGAGGACGCAATAGATAAAATAAAGTAAAGAAAATCGTGCCACACAGTAAAGAATAACTGCATATAAAAGTTACCCATTACAATCTTTAGCTATTCACAAGACAAGGAAAAAATCTAATGTTCCGAGCTAGTCTAATGTTCCTAGCTAATCTAAAGTTTGAACTAATGGATAGTGTGCTGTGCCATAATGTAGAAACCTTTAAATCAAGTGGAGAGGCTTACATTTTAAGCTCTTTTCATTGAATTCTGATTGTTTTTAAATTGTGCAGTTTTAGCTTTTAAAGAGCTCAAAGTATTTACAGATGTGTTAAGACTCATCTTTTCATACTCAACTTTTCACCCATTTTGCTTTTAAGACAATGGAAATGGTTATCAGTTTGAGATAAAATGCTGATGAAAAAAAGGGTGAATTAACTTTAGCACATTGTATTCATTTGTAATTATGAGTCAGCACAGTGGCAACCGCACCTATTGGCAACCGCACCAATTGTACATCCTGTACAATACCTGTATGTACTGCTGGAGCAGTTGTTTTGGGGCAATATCTCTGTGATAGGTGGGATTATGTTTCCTCCCTTGAAGTTCAAATTGGAGAACTTGAGAGGAGTATTGCAGAATGTGGTGATATAATTGCTCAGTATTTAGTTTAGTGTATGTAGTGTGGGGGTAATGTTAGGGAATATGTGGTTCCATATGGACCTCCACAGCCAATGGGGTCAACAAAGACCCTCATGGCAGGGGTTATGGTGCAATTGGGGTCCATAAGGACCGCTACATTTATAGGCTATCATTCCAGGATAACTCCATGCCAGAGGGGTCCATGTGGACTAAGTCATGGTGCCCATATGAATCCCCGTGGAAAAAGAATAGTATTGACAGGTTTGGGATTTTTCTCCCCTAATGCAACAACTGAAAGTATTTTAAATGGTTATTTTGTTAGCTTCAGCTAGAGATCAATTAACATCTGGGGATATCTAATAAAAGGTGGAAGTTGATGTACAAGCAATTGCAGGGAGCATTTGATCCTTTCATAACATTAAGGAACAACAAACTGAGGTAACAGTGAGGGTGGGAAACTGGAGAAATAACTGGGTTGCACAAAACACTTATCTCATTATTTTACATAACACTTTCATCAGTTTAAATAAGCAACACAATTAAGCTGCCTAAAATAAAGAATAATTAATTAATGTAATAAATATCAATTGCTGTTCAAGAGAATTTAAAAAATATCCTCAGGAGCAGGGACATCTTTGCCTATTGTAATAATAACATTAGTTTTTGTATTCCTATGCGTCACATGGTCTATGAATATAATGTGTTTTTCCACATGTATATAGTGCTGCCTAATATGTTGGAGATTTGTAAAAAAAAAAATTAATAATAATAATAATAATAATAATAAGATTAATAAAAATAATAATAATAATCATGCAAAAGAGGTCCTGTAAAGGGACACTGTAATACCCAAACAAGGGGAAAAGGTTTTTTTAACTAGACACTGAACATTACTAAAATTCCTCTTCAAATATTTAGAAAAGGTAAATTAAATATTAATTTAATTTCAACCATCAGCTTCTAAACCTTCAGTTGAGCTGCTTGCCTCCACACCTTATGAGGTTATTTAGTAGGTGGTAGCAACTCATAATTGGGGAGACACAATCTTATGCCTAGATGGGAGAAGGTGATCTTTATTGGCTAAAGTCTAAGGCCTTTATTACATGGCTCCAATAAAAATATCCACTTGTCTGCTTTTCCCTTGCAGTTATTTCTTTACAATCACGTCTGCGTAGCAGTTTCATTGCCCTATTGATTGTTTCGAGCTAGCCCTAACATGCTCTTTCAACCACCTAGCATGTACACATAAGAGACAACGAGTATTAAATCCAGTAGTCTCCATAGCAATGTTAGCCACTAATTAATGGGAACACACTACACACTAGTGCTTTAGGATGGGGGCCCATTAACCACATACCAACCCTCTTCGTCATCCCTACCTTTTCCCACCCACCCTAAGTAAATAATAATTGTGTTATATGAGTCTCAGTTGATCCACACTGTCCCTATCCCCTATGGGTATCCCTTTGGATGTCCAAGGGCCCTATCACTAGCCCATAAGGGGATCACTATTGCCCCTTGTCCGCTATAGAATCTTCGCTATGAAATGTTTGCAAGAACATACAATGTAATAGCTGTGTAGGATGTTATGCATGTAGAGCAGTGAGCATGTTACATGTAGCAAGTGGTTGCAAATGATTACATGTTAGGGCTTTCTATGTATAGAATGCCTATATTGTGTTATATTGGTTTACCTTGGCAACACCACAAACTTGCTTCTGCCCATTTAAGACTGCCTCCCCGTCAGAGTAGTTTCTACCCTTTGATGATCCCAACTTGACGTGTAGAAGTTGATGTTAAACACTGAATCAGAATTTTATTTGAGAGTAATGCCAAATTAAAAGATCTAGCTTCTGTTGTTTAGGCAATTCAGCAATCCATTACGAAGTTTACTTTTATATATGTCACGGCATAGGAGAACATGCTTGCACACATTCATAGCATACGCCCAGCAAAAGAGAACCATAATCTGCAGTGAGAATAGTTCAGCATGAGAGAAATTATTTTTTTTATGTGAAATTATATTGAAAAACATAGGTTGCTCAGGTATGAAAGAGTATATTAGAAGTTTTACAGATCCATGTTTGGATGGAGATGGCTTTTGATTTCCATTAATGTCTTCCATCCTACTATGACATCATGGCAGCTCACACCAACTGGCTCCATTAACCATACAGATGTCAAAGACCAATAAAAATCAAGACCTACAACATTTAGAAAATGCACATAATACAGTTTCACTGGGAGTACATGTTCCTACAAGAGCAACTCATATAAAAAGACACCTTTCTTCTAATTGTAGCAAAATTCATAATTCAAGCAAAAGAGATTTTCAGCCAAAGGCTACCATGTATAACTGGTAATCTTGCAGTTTTTCAAGCAATATCATGCATTTTTATGTGTTTTGTATTATCAATCCCAAATTACAGGTGCTCTTCTAATACATACACTACCCCAGTTTGTATGTATTAATTATATATTTTAACCGTCAATTACTATGTTGTTTGTATCGTTTCTCTTTTTTAATTAACATAATAAAAGGTCATATTTGAACCAATTCTTTCTTCTTTTGAAGTGGATATGTTTTAGGTTTTGGTAAGACTGACAAGTTATCCTTCTGTGGCATTACATTTATGGGTGGGGAAGTGCTGGTTTCAACTTTTCTTTCTTTTTGTATTTACTTTTTTATATTACTGCATACAAAGTATTTGTAAAATTACGTGGACAATAGTCAGCTCTTCATAGATATTTCCTATAGGAAAACATAGGGATGGGGCTGGACACTTCTTTCACAAGTATAAAGGGCTTCATGTTTTAAACATTAGTAAATAGTTTGTTTTAATATGAAAATGTAATTATCTTTAGTTTTAAAAACCTATACTTAAAATTAATACTACCTCTTGATGTTCAAATGATTCAGTGTGGGAACAAATCTTGGGAACTGATCATAAATGCATTATATTAAGACAATTCTTGAACATACAACTGGATAAGCAAACACTCATCAAGTCTCTTTCCTAAAAAAAATACTCCTCAGGCAATTTTTTAGTTTTATAAGTTTTAACTAGATTAATTAAGTCACCATGGTAAAACATTTATATAAAACAAAAACAATGAGCCTCATTCAATTCCAAGCCCGCAAGTTGCGGGATGTAGGCCGTAAGTCTGCGGGCCTACTGCGGCCCGTAGGGTCTGCGACTTACGGTGCTATTCAATGCGGCAAGACAGTAAGATAGCGGCCGATAGCGAAATTCATAAACCATGCCATCGTATGTAGCATTTGTGAGCTTCAACATGATCAATTAAGCAAGGCCGTAACTCCCAATACTGAAACAGCCAAGAGAAAAGGAGCACGTCATCAGGAAGGCCGTAAAATATGGAGTTGACATGTCAAACAACTAGCTATTCGGGTCCGATATGAGATCGGACCCGCAAATGTACAAAATAATAAAAATTCATGAAGCCAATGTGATCGTCCATTTGGGTGGCCAGATATGTATTAACATATTGATTCCCTAGATCGATCTAACCCCGAATTGAAGCAGAAAAATAAATTATTTTTGATTGCCGATTTGCGGCTTGAGACTGTTGTGCAATTAACTCTAATGTCATTCATCACTTTTCCATATTTTGAAGTACAGTATTGATTTTTTATTTCCATTCAAAGTGCTACGGGCATGTCCTTAAGCCCTTTACCAGTCAACGTTAACTTGTGGTCCAACTTCTGCCATTTAGGTTTTGGCATATCATCATTAGGAGGGGAATCATGTGGAGGAGAATATCTGTACCAGGGAGAGTCTGTGGGGACATGGCACTGATAATATTCTTTAAAGAAGCGTATCACCTTCCACCCTAACACGCTTATCACCTCTCTCTCCCTCTCTTACCACTCACTATACCTTAGATTGTAAGTCTGTGAGTGTCTATCCTAAGTACTTTGGGAATTCGCCATGGACATTGGATTCCTAGCTCAAAGACAGGGCCCTCCATGCTTTGCTATATGTTCATTTGTATTTATCTTTGTGTGAACTTAATTTATATACAGCACTACGGAATATGTTGGTGCGTTATAAAAGAACAATAATAATAACAACAATAATAATAATAATAATAATATCTATATGTGATTGGATCACCCAAAGAATGCAGAGAAAAACATAAAATCATAGCAAAAAAAAAAAAAAGAAGCAAAAAACACAAAAACGTTCAAGACATTTGTAACCTCTGATCCATCTCTTTCATATTATAGAGAGGTAATTAGGAAGAAATAACATGTACCTTGCACATGGCTGACTCTCAGGGACCACCCACCAAGCAGTGGGAGTTAAGCACCAAATTAATTGACCAACAATTATTTTCTTCCATACTATATTCGCTTGTAATATAGATGTTGTATGAGAAACTTAAAGCAAAAAAAATATTCCAAAAAAATAATAACAATTGTAATCATGTTTATATACTTGTAGTTTTACATTCTTGAACCTTCTTGTGTCACTTTCAGATTTATTTTATTCCACAAGGTTTTTAGATTACAAATTCTAAATCTGCATTAGGAATCCTATTTTTACATAATGAAGAAAATTGGTACAGGATAATAACGGAAGATGTAAAACCATTGTACCTACGTTAAGTCTTCTTCATTACCAGTTTGGTAACGTCGCTGAATAAAGCGATCTTCATCAGATGCTTCATTAGCATGTCTCTCATCTCCAATTAGAGGCTTCATTACTTCCATGTCTAGAGATAAAGACAGAGGGTCAATCAGAATTTGCAGAGAACCCAAGTAACTAAAAGCGATAATATAATTAAAAAAGGGCCACTGTAGTTTGAGAAAAAATAAAAATAAATAAATAGGAATATTAGCAGAAATATCAGACATAAGCATTTTTACAAAAACAAAATCTTCAAATTTAGCAGACTCTGCTGGTGTCATTGGCACTTCCATCTTCGTTAGTTAGTCTGTAACCTGGAGGGTAGGTTACTGTACAGGAGGTTGCTCAGTTTTACACTTTGTACTGAAAGTCTTTCACAGAACTAAAATATATAAATCAGACATCCACTTTACTAAGAAGCTGGCTAATCACAATGCAGATTTAAATATTTGATAAAAGCTACATATCATTCCAGTTATACAGAGAATCGTGTTTTGATGAACATAAACATATTGTTATACAAGACATGTATGTGAGTCACAAACTTGGTAAAGCTCTGTTCCCTTAGGATGGCTGAACAAGCTAACTTCTCTGCTCAGTTAATTAGCTGCACCTGGGAAGCCCTCATTTAAGACTGCTCCTGGAGTATGGAAGGTGCTGTTATTTTTCAAACTATTAGGCTGTATGTTTTGCTCAACCCAGGTTTAGCTAGATGAGACCTGTTTATTAGTTAAAGTAGCGCTCCAGTGGAAGCTAGGCCTATTATTTTCTTGGTTTCTAATTTTTGAATCACAGCCTCTTGTATTGTGGTCCTCATATATATATAAACACACACACACACGTATATATACACACATAAATAAATCTAGTACTATGTAAGACCCCACTTTGCCCCCAGGAGAGCCGGAATTCTTCTGTAAATAGATTCAGCAAGGTGCTGAAAACATTCCTAAGATATCCAGTCTGTCAGCTACACATTTATACTGCAAATCTCCAGTTCCACCACATCTCAAAGGTGCTTTATTAGTTTGAGACCTGGCGACATTGCAGGCCATTGGAGTGCACTGAACTCATTGTTATTTTTGTGCAAACAGCATAAAATGAAGTGTGCTGTGTGGCATGGAGCATTATCATGCTGGAAGTGGCCATTAGAAGATGGTTAGAGTGTGGCCATAACGGATGCACATGGTCAGCAACAATACTCAGGTGATGACAATTAAAGGAAGCACAATTGGTTTTAAGGTGCCTAATGTGTGTTGCAGCAGAAATCGTATCACCTCCTCTCACTCCTGCTTTTAGGACTTTTCTTTCGCTGTCACTACTCTCTCTGGAACGCATGCCTCAATCCACCAGACCATCCTCCTGCCTCAAATCCTCACTAAAAACGCAACCGTTTAAAGAAGCCTATCACCTGCCGCCATTACATACACAATGCATTTTTCACCCTCCTGCACCTCCCTAAAGACCCCCCCCCCAGGCAGATGGCCACTCATAATAAATAATAATAATAATATATATATTAATATAATAAACTGCAGAGTGCACTAATTGTGCCCAGGTGAGAGGGGTGTGGCTTGACTGTTAAACTTGTATAAAAGGTTTGTGAGCTGGTTTGGGGCCTGTTTACAAGTGGATTTACCTTAAAAAGTAAAGGCTAATAAACTGCAGAGTGCACTAATTGTGCCCAGGTGAGAGGGGTGTGGCTTGACTGTTAAACTTGTATAAAAGGTTTGTGAGCTGGTTTGGGGCCTGTTTACAAGTGGATTTACCTTAAAAAGTAAAGGCTAATAAACTGCAGAGTGCACTAATTGTGCCCAGGTGAGAGGGGTGTGGCTTGACTGTTAAACTTGTATAAAAGGTTTGTGAGCTGGTTTGGGGCCTGTTTACAAGTGGATTTACCTTACAAGTAAAGGCTGATAAATTGCAGAGTGCACTAATTGTGCCCCGGCGAGAAGGCAGAAGTTAATAGAAACCGGAGAAGGGGAACTTGTGAGCTTGCGAACATTTTCAGTATCAAGTGCAATTCTAGTAAAAGCCTAGGAGTTTAAATAAAAGGAGGGCCTTCAAAGAAAAGGGAGGGCAGATTTATAGTGCAAAGGAGGAAAACTTTATATAAATATATTATATTATATTCTTTATTTTTCCCACTGAAATTTCGTAGACAATAATAATAATTATGAGTCAGTCCAGTGGCAACCTTATTCAGTGTACATCCTGTCAAATGTATGCACTACTGGAACATATGATCCAGGGTCCATACCTCTGTGACAGGTGTGAGCATGTTGCCTCTTTGGAAGCTCAAATTGAAGATCTGGAGAGGAGAATTGCAGCACTTAGTGATATTGCTCCACTAGAAAGGGAATTGGTGCTCACGGAGCACAGTTTAGCTGGGCCTAGTATGGAGGGAGGAGCTGGGGCTAGGGAGGATGGCCAGGGAGGTAGCTGGGTTACAGTTACAAGGGGAAGCAGGGGGAACAGGAGGAGGCAGGCCAGTTCTGAGTTGTCAAACACCAACAGATTTGCCAGATTGAGTGAAACTGTTGGCGATGTCCATTCAGGAATGGCAATGCCAGATAGAGCTGTTCCCTCTAACAGCCGGGCGAACAGCTCTACTGGAGAAGAGGGAGGGCAGAATAGGCAGTGCAACAGACAGGTTTTGGTGGTAGGGGACTCTATTATTAGGAAGGTAGACAGGGTAATTTGTCACCCAGATCCCAGCAATCGAACAGTTTGCTGTCTCCCGGGTGCTCGGGTTCGGCATGTTGTGGATCGGGTGGATAAATTATTGGGAGGGGCTGGTAATGAACCGGCGGTCTTGGTACACATTGGTACCAATGACAAAGTTAGTGGAAGATGGAGCGTCCTAAAGAATGATTTTAGAGAATTAGGGAATAAGCTTAAAGCAAGGACCTCCAAGGTAGTATTTTCTGAGATACTACCAGTGCCACGTGCTAGCCCAGGGAGGCAGAAGGAGCTTAGGGAGGTTAATGCGTGGCTAAAAAAGTGGTGCAGTGCAGAGGGTTTTGGGTTTTTAGAGCACTGGGCTGACTTCTCACTTGGGTACAATCTCTATAGCAGGGATGGATTGCACCTTAATGATGAGGGCGCTTTTGTGCTAGGGAATAGGATGGTAGAACGGCTGGGGGAGTTTTTAAACTTGTAGGTGGGGGGGAGGGACTATATAGAAGTATTGGGGTAAATAGGGTAGAGAGGGAAAGGGATGAATTATTTACCCATGGGGGAGGAGAAGGGGGGAGGGTTACAATAGAAAGTAGGGAGATATTAATAGGGGCCTCAAATACAGTGGCAGGCACTTCACATCAGCAGAGCCATAGCAACATAAAGTGTATGATTGCAAACGCAAGAAGTTTGCCTGGGAAAATGGATGAGCTAGAAATATTAGCAGTACAAGAAAAATGGGGCTTAATAGGCATTACGGAAACATGGTGGGATGAATCTCATGACTGGACTGTTAATCTGGATGGTTATAACCTATTTAGGAAAGATAGGGGCAATGGTAAAAGAGGAGGAGGGATCTGTCTTTATGTTAAGCCTGAATTTAAGCCTATAGTTAGAGAAGATATTTATGCTGGCACTAACGGCATCATTGAATCCTTGTGGGTTGAGCTAAATAGTGGAGGAGCTAATTCTAAATGCATATTGGTGGGAGTATGCTATAAACCCCCAAATATAGCTGAAAGTGAGGAAATACAATTATTGTTACAGATTGGAAATGCAGCTAAGCATGGGCAAGTTCTAATAATGGGAGACTTTAATTACCCTGATATAAACTGGATAAACGAGACCAGCAGCTCAGCTAAGGGGAGCAGGTTCTTGAGTACACTCAGGGATCATTATCTAGCCCAGGTAATACAAGAACCTACTAGAAATGGGGCCATCTTGGATTTAGTCATCACAAGTAATATTGATATAATATCAAATGTAAAAATAGGGGAACCCTTGGGGAACAGTGATCACAACACAGTCTCATTTGAGATTGAATACAAAAAACAGAGTTGTAAGGGGCCAACAAAAACTCTAAATTTTAAAAGGGCTAACTTTAATGGGCTACGGGCAGCAATACAACATATAGACTGGGACAAAGAACTTACAGGGAAGAATACTGAAAATAAATGGACAACATTCAAATCCTTACTAAATAAACATACTCATCAGCATGTACCATGTGGAAATAAAATAAATAGGAGTAAATCACATCCCATGTGGCTTAACAATGACTTAAAGATCATGATGAGGAAAAAGAAGTATGCATTTAAATTATACAAGAAGGAGGGAACAGAGGCATCTTTATGTGACTATAAGGAAATCAACAAGGCTTGCAAAAGGGCTATTAGACTGGCTAAAATAGAAAATGAGAAGTCAGTTGCAATGGAAAGTAAGACTAACCCTAAAATATTTTATAAATATATTAATGGGAAGAAGGCCAGGAAGGAATCGATAGGACCATTACAATGTGACACAGGCCATCTGATAATTAGTGACCAGGAAAAGGCAGATGAGCTAAATAGGTTCTTTTCTTCGGTTTACACAAGGGAGGTACCAGTGGTTGGGACACTGCAACATAATGGGGCTACACTACCTTCACTAAATAATTGGTTAACGCAGGAAGAAATACAAAAGAGGTTGGAGAAAATAAATGTTAATAAAGCCCCAGGTCCTGATGGAATACATCCTAGGGTACTGAGGGAGCTGGGTTCTGTAATAGCCAAACCATTATATCTAATCTTTAAAGACTCGCTCACTACAGGGTCTCTACCAGATGACTGGAGAAAAGCAGAGGTGATACCTATATTTAAGAAGGGATCTAGAGCAAATCCGGGGAATTATAGACCAGTGAGCCTCACTTCTGTAGTTGGGAAGCTTTTAGAAGGGTTAATAAGGGACAGAATACAAGAATATGTCTATTTGAACAGGATCATAGGTAGCAGTCAACATGGATTTATGAAGGAAAGGTCGTGTCAGACCAATCTAATTAGTTTTTATGAGGAGGTTAGTAGGAACTTGGATCAGGGCAACTCAGTGGATGTAGTCTTTTTAGATTTTTCAAAGGCATTTGATACAGTGCCACATGGAAGACTAGTGAGCAAACTAAGGGATACAGGAATTGCAGTAAATATCTGCTCATGGATCGAGAGCTGGCTAAAAGACAGGAAGCAAAGGGTTGTTGTAAATGGAACATACTCCGATTGGTCTAATGTGATAAGTGGGGTTCCTCAGGGCTCAGTATTGGGTCCTCTCCTTTTTAACATATTTATTAATGACATTGAAGTAGGACTCGAATGTAGTGTCTCCATTTTTGCTGATGACACTAAGTTGTGCAAGGTAATAAAATCAGATAATGATGTACTTTCCCTACAAAAGGATTTGCATAAATTAGAGAAATGGGCGGCTAAATGGCAGATGAGATTTAATACAAATAAATGTAAGGTTATGCATTTGGGAAGGAAAAATAGCCAAGCAATCTATAATCTTAATGGAGCAAATCTAGGGGTATCAGATATTGAAAGGGATTTGGGAGTACTAGTGGACAACCACCTAGGTAACAGCGCTCAAAGCCAAGCAGCGGCTGCAAAGGCAAATAAAATATTAGCATGTATTAGGAAGGGTATAGAAGCCAGGGAAGAAGATATAATTCTGCCACTATACAAATCTCTAGTACGCCCTCATTTGGAATATGGAGTACAATTTTGGGCACCACCTCACAAAAAAGACATCTTAGAGCTGGAAAAAGTACAGAGAAGGGCTACAAAACTAATAAGGGGAATGGAGGGGCTAAGTTATGAAGAAAGACTAGCAAAATTAAACTTATTTTCGCTAGAAAAAAGGCGTCTAAGAGGAGATATGATTACGTTATTTAAATACATCCAGGGTCCATATAAGGCTTTGTCAAGTGAGCTTTTTGTAGCAAGAGATTTTCAACTGACAAGAGGACATCCGTTGAGGTTAGAGGAAAAAAGATTTCACCTTAAACAAAGAAAAGGGTTCTTCACAGTTAGGGTGGTTAAACTGTGGAATTCTCTACCAAAGGAGGTGGTGACAGCGAATTCGATAGACAACTTCAAAAAGGGGTTAGATATATTTCTGAATAAAGAGGGCATTCAAGGCTATCCTAGATAACTAGCGAAGGAATATTGATCCAGGGAGAAATTTGATCGCCAGTTTCTGGGGTCAGGAAGGAATTTTGCTTTTTTTCCCCCTTATGAGACAATTGGCAAAGTTTCAATGGGTTTTTTTTTATGTTTGCCTTCCTCTGGATCAATTAACAATAATTAACAATTAACAATAATAATAAATAGTCCAAATTAAAAAGATCAATAGAGATCTAAAAAGGTTGAACTTGATGGACTAACTCTTTATTCATTCTCCAATACTATACTATTAATAATTATTTAATCAATAATTTAATTAATAACTAATCCGCATATTGCAGATCAGAGGAGATCTTAACAGGTTGAACTTGATGGACTGAAAGTCTTTTTTCAACCTTAATTACTATGTAACTATGTAACTATATAAAAATTTAGACAGATACCTGTATTATATTACAAATAAAATTATGTATATCCCCACACTCCCCTGCAGCAACCATTACATTTATTTTTACATTCCACCCATATTTAGCCCCCAGCAGCACCATTCACCCACAGCAGCACTATTCAGCCCCCAGCAGCCCCATTCAGCTCCCCTCAGCAGCTCCATTCCTCCCCCAGTAGCCCCAACTATCCTCCAGCAGACCCATTCACTCCCAGCAACACTATTCAGCCCCCAGCAGCACCATTAACCTCCAGTAGCAACCCCAACCCCCTAACAGCCCCATTCAACTCCCCCCAGCAGCTCCATTTCACCCCCATTTAGCCCCCAGCAGCCCCAATAACCCCCAGCAGCACTATTCAGCCCCCAGCAGCATCATTTAGCCCCAACCTTCCTCCCCAGCAGAAGTCCCCAAACCCCAGCAGCCCCATAACCCTCAGCAGCTCCATTCCACCTCAACTGCCACATTTAGCCCCCCATCAGCCCCTTTAACCACCAGCAGCTCTATTCAGCCCCCAGCAGCCCCCCCCCCCTCAGCAGCACCATTCACCCCAGCAGAAGACCTATAACCCTCAGCAGCCCCATTCAGCTATCCCCTAGCAGCTCCATTCCACCCCAGCTGCCCCATTAAGCCCCCAGATGCCCCACACCCCCAGCAGTCCAATTCAGCTCCCCCCCCCCAGCAGCCCCATTCAAGGCCTCCGACCCCACCCCAGCAGCCCAATTCAGCTCCCCCCAGCAGCTTCATTCTTCCCTCACAAACCCTTCAGCGGCCCCGAGTCCCCTTCAGCCCCTCCTCGTACTTGTTCACTCTGTGGTCCGGTTCCCATTAATCAGAGGCTGGATATCCTTCCCCTGCGGGCGCTTCCTACTACAGGGCAGGGTAATTCCCTGCAGTATTCAGCTCCGGCAGGGGAAGGATATCCAGCCCCTAACTAATGGGAACCGAACCACGGAGTAAACAAATACGAGGAGGGGCTGAAGGGGGCTGGGGGGCCGCTGAAGGGTTTTGTTGGGGAAGACAACGGTGATAGATCCATCCATGCTCTTCACAACACACGGCCCAGCTGAACAGAGGCAACGGACCGGTGGTGGTCCCGGGCCCGGGGGTTGCATTGTAAGCTTTAGATTGTAATTCTGTGAGTTTTCAATCTTGCAAGGGGCTTTGTCGAAAACACTATGGACACCAGATTCTAAGTTCAAAGAAAGGCCCTCCATTTTTTGTATTAATAATTAATATTGTTTTGCCTTGATCACAACGCATGTATAGCGCTCCGGAATATGTTGGCAAGTTACAAATAAACAATGATGATGATGAGATTATTAATAATAATAATAATAATAATAATAATAACAACAACAACAATTTATATTTGTCAGATCTAGCAACACTTATTGTCCAATTTTCAACTGTCCGGTTGTGGTGAGCCTGTGCCCATTGTAGCCTCATTTTACTGTTCTTAGCTGACAGGAGTGAACTCTGGTGTGGTCTTCTGTTGATGTAGCCCAACTATTTTCAGTTACGTATTCAGAGATTCTCGTCTCCATTCCACTCTTGTGATGTGTGGCATTTGAGCTACTGTTGCCTTCCTGTCAGCTTAAACCAGTCTGGCCTTTCTCCTGTGACCACTTTCATTAAAAGGGAATTTTCACCCAGAGAACTGATACTCCCTAAATGTTTTTTTTTCACACCAATCTCTATAAAATCTAAGGACTGTTGTGCATGAAACACCCTGGAGACCAGCAGCTTCTGAGATACTCAAACCCCCCCATTTGGCACCAACAATCATTACAGTGTTAAAGTCAAATAAATCACTTGCCCATTTTGATATTTGGTCTGAACAACTGAACTTCTTGAGCATGTCTACAGGCTTTTATGAATGGAGTTGCTGCCACATGATCGGCTAAATAGATTTTAGCATAAGCAAGCAGGAGTACCTAATAAAAAGTGTCCACTGAATGTACAGTGAGGGGGGAAAAGTATTTGATCCCCTGACGATTTTGAACGTTTGTCCACTCACAAAGAAATGATCAGTCTATAATTTTAATGGTAGGTGCATTTTAACAGTGAGAGACAGAATAACAAAAAGAACCTGAAGAAAAACACATGTCAAAGATGTTATAAATTGATTTGCTGGTCAGTGTGGGAAATAAGTATTTGACGGCACATGGCCCCGTCCATCGTCCCTTTGATGCGGTGCAATTGTCATGTCCCCTTAGCAGAAAAACAGCCCCAAAGCATAATGTTTGACGGTGGGGATGGTGTTCCTTGGGTCATAGGCAGCATTCCTCCTCCTCCAAACACAGCGAGTTGCGTTGATGCCTAAGTGCTTCATTATGGCTGCACCTGACCACAACACTTTCACCCAGTTCTCCTCTGAATCATTCAGATGTTCACTGGCAAGCTTCAGACGGGCCTGTACATGTACTTTCTTGAGCAGGGGGACCTTGCGGGCGCTGCAGGATTTTAGTCCTACACGGCATAGTGTGTTGCCAATTGTGTTCTTGGTGACCATGATTCCTGCTGCCTTGAGATCATTAACAAGATCCTCCCGTGTAGTTCTGGGCTGATTCCTCACTGTTCTCATGATCACTGAAACTCCACGAGGCGAGACTTTGCATGGAGCAACAGACTGACAGTTTCTTCAAGTTGCGAATAAGCGCACCAACTGTTGTCACCTTCTCACCAAGCTGCTTGGCCTTGGTGCCCGTTCCAGCCTTGTGTAGGTCTACAAGCTTGTCCCTGACATCCTTGGACAGCTCTTTTGAATCTGATTGATTGATTGCTTCTGTGGACAGGTGTCTTTTATACAGGTAACAAGCTGAGATTAGGAGCACTCCCTTTAAGAGAGTGCGCCTAATCTCAGCTCGTTACCTGTATTAAAAACACCTGGGAGCCAGAAATCTTGCTGATTGATAGGGTATAAAAAACACTTATTTCACTCAGTGACCTTCAAATCAATTTATAATTTTTTTGACATGTGCTTTTCGTTTGTTTTTTTGTTATTCTGTCTCTCACTGTTAAAATACACCTACCATTAAAATTAAAGACTGATCATTTCTTCGTCAGTGGACAAACACTTTTTTCCTTCACTGTATATATGAATAATTAAGCTTGATCTTTAACAAAATGTTTCAGAAACGCCAAAACATAAACACAATATATATATATATATATATATATATCCTGGGAAAACAGGAAATCAACGCAGGTAAATAAACACATGCCCATATTTGGTAACGCAATACAGAGAGAAAGAACAATAGTTGCAGTCACATCACACATCTCCCGGAGGTCACTCTTACACAAGAACAGGCATTACCATATAGTACAGAGATTGATAGGATCATCCCTCTCTTTGCCTTAGCTATCTGGCAGACCTCGTGGAGACATATCAAAGTAATCCCCCATGAGTCTGGAAGGACAAAGGTTAACCCTTTCCCTGGCGAACCCTCTCTGTGTATTAATACATATCAATAACACATTGTCTTTGTAATAAGACTAGGTGGCTGTTTTTTGCCACAATAAGATACTTGGTTAACTGATAATTGGTATTAGTATCAGGAATACAGAGGAACTGATGCCACCTAGTCTCCACCAAGAGGACTACATGTACTTCTAGAGACTAATCTTCAGGAGTGGATAAAACAAACACAGTATTTTGGGAAAAATGTCATGTTTATGGAGAAAGTAACAAAAATAACAACATTAGCATCAATGCAGGCCATATGCATTCACACATGATTGGAGAAAGTCATGGGGGATCCTATCTCAAACTACTAGCCTTTCTTCAGGTTTAAGGTGAGGTTTTATATATGGGAGCTTACTCTTTCATGGAAGTCTATTGACAAATGTGACTTTTAGAGAGCAATTTTCAGAAGGACTGAATCTTATCTAAATCTACAGGACCTTCCATCTTCACAGGTGTCTAATCCCTTGAAGAACAAACACAAATGTATCCTATTGTTAAAGAAAATGTACTACAATAGTTAAGAAAAACTCTGTTTTGATTCATTGTAAACTTTGTATAAATATTTTCCACTTTATCAAGTCTTGTTATTCATAAATATAACACATCAGTGGTAATTTAATAAACTTCAAAGAATGGCCGATCAAAATAGTTCAACTTCTTAATTTAAAAAAAATGAACCAAAAAAAAAACTAAGATGCATTAACTTATATACTGTCAAACTATACATAATTAATATTTATAACTAGCGAATTGCCCGTCAAAAAATGACGGCAATGAAATTGTAAGGGAGCTAATGCTGTTTGGTGTATAATAATGAAATATATAATACATTAATAAATGAATATACTTTACCTATTTTGAAGCATTGTGTTGAAGAGCTGGCAATCTGTTTTGATGTTGCTGGAGCATTAGTGGTGTGGAGCTGCTGTGTAAGCATGATGAATGTGTGCAATGTGTGGTATGAATATCCGTAGGTCGTTTGTGGTGTTTTGCGAGTTTAGAGTGCTGTAGCCTCGTTTTCGTTTTGTTCGGCGGCCATTTTTTCTGTCGCTTACAGTTTTTTTTTGTGTCTAAACTCTTTTATTTCGAGTAAAATGAAGGTCTAAGTTGCATTTTTGAGGTCCTGGGTGCTCCCTCTTGGTGTAGGTAAGGTTTTTATGTATGTGCTGTGTGTATGTATTGTGTTTTAAATTTTGTAATGTTCGCGAGTGTTGCGAGGCCGTAATGTGTGTGAACGTGTGTCGTATGTTGTTTGCGAGTGTCGTAATGTGTGTGTCGTGCTCTTTAGGTTTGCGACGTGAACTTTGCGAGGTCCTCAGGTGCTGGCATGGAGCGCCGTAAGCAACTGAGGCCCTCGCTTTGCGAGGGTCCTCAGTTGCTGGCAAGGAGCGCCTTTGGCGCTCCATGCCAGCAACTGAGACCCTCGCCCAGTGCCCTCGCTTTGCGAGGGCCTTGGCTCGCTGCCCGCAGCGTTAGCAACAACTCGTACGCTCACAACTATATATGTGATGCGCCAAAATATTTTGCAGCACCAGAGGACAAACAGAAGATAAAAACAATATCAATACAGATTAAATGAAAAGAGAGTCCTGTTTTTGAGCTTAGAATCTTGCATATAGATTACTTATATGATTAAAAACTTGCAAACTAACAATTTAAGGGATTTGGAAGATGATAGATAAATTTGGCAAATTAGGTAGGAGGAATAAGGTGATAAGCATAAAATTAAAATAGATGTGTTTTTAATGAGGTTTTGAAGGACTTGAGACAAGAGGAAAGTCTAGTGGAGTGAGGTAAGGAGTTCCAAACAATTGGGGCAAAACAAGAAAAGTCCTGAAGTAAAGAATAAGAGGAGATGATAAGCGATGAGGAAACAAGAAGGTCATTATTAGAAAGGGGGGTGGGGTTAGGAGTATTTTGAGATGAGAGCAGAGATATAAGAGGGTTGCATTATTGTTAATTAAGGGCCTTATACGTGAGGGTCATGGTTTCAAATTTTATTGTGGAGGTTATGGGGAGTAGAATGACTGAAAGAGTGGTGATGGTGACATTAGGAGAGTAGAGATTTTGGATTAGAAGAGAGTGATCAACTGTGTCAAAGGCTGCCGGGAGATCTAGGCAGATTAGAATAGAGAAAGTTACCCTTTGACTTCATGGTGAACAAGTTATTAGTAGCTTTTGTGAGTGCAGTCTTTGTGGAGTGATGGAGTCGGAAACCAGTTTGGAAAGTGTCAAGAAGAGAATTGGAGGACATAAATTGGGTAAGGTGATTATAAACCAGCCGCTCAACAGTTTTAAAGCCAGGAGAAGTAGGGGTATATTGGGGCAATAATTAGATGCATTAGCTGGATCAGAAGATATTTTTTAGGAATCATTACATAGGGTGTAATCTTGTTTTATAGATGATGGAATATTTTCACTGTTTAATGAAAGGTTGAATATATGTGTGAGAGCAGGGATAAGTGTAGAGGAGAGGTGAGGGAGTAACTGTGATGGAATAGGATCTTGTGGACTAGTTGTAAGGCGAGAGGTTGAGAATAGATTGGAGACTTCATCCTCAGTGACAATGTTAAAAAAGAGTCCATAGTGTTTGTGGGAATGTGGATAGATGAAGGCAGGATATTTTTGGTTAGTTTAGAGGAGAATGTTAAAAAATGTTTTTCAATCTAATCTTTAAAGTGGTTGACAAAGTCCTTATTTGTGACACAAGAGGGGTCAGGAGCCCGGAAGAGAGTGTTAAAAGTGGCTAACAAACATTTAGGAGGATAGATTAGATATTAATGAGAAATATTGTAGTTTGGCAAGGTTGAGGGCAGAGAAGTAGCAGGGCAATATAACATTTGTAATGAACGAAGTTTGCTGAAGCCCAGAGGAGCACCTCTGGATGTAGCATCTTTGTTTAGTGTGCCATGGTTGTGGATGTGACTGAGGCCGTTTGCGAGAGCTTATGTGGGCAAGATTGTCAAGGGTGTCAGGGCAGTTAAGGTTTGGTGATGCGGTTGAGAAGGGGTTGTATCACAGTGAAGAGCTATGGCGAGTTAAGAGCTTGCAGATTTCTACGGATGAAGGTGGTTAGGGATGAAGAAGGATAGTAAGAGGAAGGCATGGTGAGGTTGAAGGTTAGGAGGTGGTGGTCAGATAGAGGGAGTGGATAGATGACTAGATTAGAAGTGGTGAAAAAAAGGTCAAGGGAGTGTCCAACATGATTAGTTGAGGAATCTGTCCATTGTGAGAGGCCAAGGGAAGAGGTAAGTGAAAGTAATTTAGCGGCAGCCAAGTATTGTCAATGGCAAATTCGCCAAGAAGGAGTGAAGGAAAATTGATGGAAAGAAACTGAGGGGGCCAGGTGGAAAAATTATCTAGAAATGGAGAGGATGGTCCAGATGGGCGATAGATTAGAGTAACACAAAGATATAGGTGAGAAGATGACTCTGTTTAGTGCTTTTTGCTTAACACCCCTTTCGCTTGGAACCTATCTACAGCGATAAACTCGATATATATATATATATATATATACACACACACACACACACTTCAACTACCCAGAATGCAGTGTAATAACTGTTTTTCTCGGAACTCTGAGCTGAAAGCAGGTTTTTTTACTTGCTTTAGACATTCAGATGTGAACACAGATGTACTTTTTATTTACTGTACTACTGTACGGTGGAGGCTTCTATCGCTCTTTTGCTCACCATATTATAAATGATTGTTGTGGTGAACTACCTGCTCATAAAGGTCCACAACACAGGCTGAGATCCCGCTCCATGCTGATGATAGCCAGTAAGCTTGAAACAGCTGTACATGGATTGGATACTCAGCCTGTGTTTATTCCATTAAAGCTGGGTAATACAGCATGCATAAGCTTAAAGGGAGCCATGTTTTATAATGGCTATGGAATGAAGAGCGAGGCATTTGTGGGCATGTTTGTGTGTCCCAGCTCAACTTCCCAGAGTGCAGTGTAATAACTGTTTTTCTCGGAACTCTGAGCTTGAAGCAGGTTTTTTAACTTGCTTTAGACATTCAAATGTGAACACATATCTTCTTTTTATTTATATATATATATATATATATATATATATAAAAATCACACACGCATATACATATATACACACACACAAATAAAACTGTAAAAGGTTTAAATTGCCCTCACATTAATGTCTAGATACACTGCAGTATAGAATTGTAGATACTAATGGTGACATTTTATGAGAGGGGATATTATGGCTAGACGTAGACGGACAGCTTATTTAATCCTGAACAAAAAAGAATATTGGCAACAATTGTAGAGCATCTAATTTATTAACATTTTGGTAAGGAAAAGGCTGTTTGGCTCTTATAAAGAGAAAATATCCACATCAACTACAAGCATGCCTTGTGGCGCATACATCGTGAAGACTACTGATCATAAATATGGGTCGGCCAGCACTTCTCTGAACTGCGAAAACTTTTTTGTGACAATTCTTTAATCATTACCCCACAGTTTTCACCAATTTGCAGTTTCTCTGTCTGGATTCCTTTTATGAGGTCTACAATTGAAAGTTCAAGAACTGCTGTCAATTTTATTTTTCTGTCTCAAAGTGAAAATGTTAGGGCTTTTCTTTAAAATGGCCAATTCATCAATTGTCTTTTCAAATAAAATAAAAAAAAAGGTGCTTTTTATTTCTTGTAGAACAAGTGAAAGGAGGTTATTGAACATGCAATAAAATCCAATGTAAAGCTATACAAAAGCTCTGTCCATGACAATAAAATGGGAAAGCAAAAGCCATTATCCTGCCGCAGTAACACGGAACCTGGGAGTGAGTAGGTGTAAAATGTTACTGGATCAATCAGCAGAATATATAACATTAAATGTCATATTAATGGAGAACCACACAAAAAGGTTTAAGATGAAAAAAAAAACATCACAAGATGTACTAAGCTATTGCCAGCTCTCATATGTATTCTCTCTACCTGATAACAGCCAAAAGAAGGGACATGCGGTTTAATGTGGTCAAAAAAAAAAAAAAAGAACTCTTTTGAAGAGCTACACTTTAGAGACTGTTTTTACACAATTTGCCTATTTTAATATTTATTTATTTTGATATATAATTAAGCTGCTGCGGAATATACCATTTTAGTTTACAGTGATCTGCTTCCTAAGGTTGGGAATGGTCAGCTTTGTGTCAGTACTTTCACTTGGGTTAATGCAAAGGTCATTATAAAGGACACATCCTGTTAAGACAGATGCTGCAAGAAGCGGTCTAGGAAAGCAAATGGCCATTATCAAGTTTTCTTATTCACCATTTAAAAAAAAAATATCACTAGTTATTGCGAGCCTCTCCCCTCGTGTCCTTCAAGTTTCGTGCTTTGCAACGATCATCTTCGGCGCTCATCGCAAAGACAAATATATAAGTACTGTGTTAAATATACAATGTTTTTAGTGTAGTGCAAATTAGAAAAAAAAATTCAGGTCTCAGAGCATAAATAAAAAGTTATTTAAATATGTAACTGCTTTGAGAGTGCTATTGCTGGCAGCCGAAGAGTAGTAATCCAGATATATAAGTGCAGTATAAAAAGTAAAACATTTTTAGTGCGGTGGAAAGTATAAATAGTTATTTTCCATTACTAATTAATACTTATTAAATTAATGTACGTTAATAATTAATTAGGAATGAATAAATGTATTAGGAAGTGCAAAGCATTAATGTATTCATAAAGTAACGGCAGTGTAAAATATGCTATTTAGTGATTTTTTATATATATATATATATATTATATATATATTATATTATATATATATATGTGCAGTATAAATAGGCTGCGTGCGCGAGGCCAAATCGTTTGTTTAGCCGGGTAAAGCTCCATTTTAGATTCATAATGTTATAACAAATAAAAGAATCATACAGGGCAAAAGGAAAAAGTTAAGATTAAATATGCGCCAAGCTCCATGTTTAGTTGTGTGCACTCATCTCACAGATTTTGCATGCATACACATGCACAGCTTAGAGGGAACAGTGCTCAGGAGATCCAGAGTTTTGGTTATTAGCTACATTTTCACTGATTGTATCTAGTTTAATACAACTACAAAAAGGTATTTTTCTCTTACTTAATTACCGGCATTATTATTTTTTCTCTTTCTACAATCAAGAAAACAAATGCATCAGTAGTGTGTGCATATATATATAATATATATATATATATATATATATATATACTAGGAAATTGCCTGTCAAGTATGAAGTGAGTAAAATTGGAAGCCTGGCAATGCTGTTTGCCACACAATGTGAGGCTAATCTCTCTGATCACCTTTGGCTCTCATTGCAAGCCTCTCCCCCTGTGTACTTTATAGGCTGTGCTTGAGTGTTAACTGCGTTGGATTAAGTGTTACTGGCTTGCGTGAAGTGTTACTACTTAGAGGTCGTTTTTACGTTCTTTGGGCTAATTTTACATCCTTCGGCCTTGTATTCGTCATGTTTCGTTGTTTTCAGCAGCCATTTTTGTTCTCGCTTAGGCAATTTTCGATTGTGAAAAAATATGCCTCAAATGAACTTGAAACCTCATTTACAGGCTCCCTTGCTCTCCCATTATGCTGTGTCTGAGTGTGTAAGTTAATTTGAGGCATATTTGGTGTTTTTTTCAGGTCTTTACGGTTCCGTGGTTCTGCCGTTGAAGTCGTAGTTTTGCGAGACACACAGTGCATGTACGGGTTTCGGTCCTAAGTCTGTCTTGGGTCCTAAGCCTGTGGCAACTCATTGCGAGCCTCTCCCGCCGTGTACTTCAACTTTCCTGGTTTGCAATGATCACCTTCGGCACTCATTGCAAGCCTTGCAGTGTAACAAGTGCCTTTTGCAGCCTAAAAGTCCTGCGTGGCTCAACTGCTCGCCTCCCTTCGCGAGCCTCGCAGTGCAATGAGCACCTTCGGCGCTCATTGCAGACTAAGTCCTTTGTGCGTGAATAGCTTAACGCGCTGCGCGAGGGACACAAAACGTTCCCAACATCGCAAGATCCACAACTATATATGTGATTGTTTACTGGTTGTTAGTTTAAAGTTGAGCTCATTCTGTGAATCATTAAAAAAAATTATGTTTTCAATTTAATTGCTATTTATTATTGTGGATGAATCATTGTGTTTTAATATTTTTAGCAGCGTTTGCTGTGATTATGTTTGCAATTAAAAGGAAAAAGCGTTTCAGCTTGAAAAAGTGAATGAATCGTATCACTTGTTAAAATCAATTCTGCTAATAATTTTATAGATATCGGACACTCATTTCTTATAATGCAGACTATGGTTCTAAAAAATGTACAAATTTCTTGATCAACAAAGTCACTGTCAAATAAATAATATTTCTTCACTTAAGCGAAATTTAAATCCAGTCCTCAGAAAGGTTCTTATAGGGCCTATAAAGCAGGAAGAGAGAGGGTAAGAGGAGAGTCCTATTCAAAAAGAGACCCAGGTGAATCCAAGGAACAAATAAATACCATAAAGTATATAGTGTCTGCAAGAGAACAGGAATAAGATTCATCCACAGGTGAAGGAGGGGCCTTATATAGGGTTTGAGGGAGGAGCAAAAACCCATAAGTTAAATGATGCCATGGAATAACCAGGATAGAGAATCAGAGGGTTTAGCATTAAATTGGGGTCCGGAAGTAAAAAAGCGCTATAGCGAATCAGAGCATTAAAAGACTTCCGGCTGGCAAAAATAGCGTTATAGCGGAGCAGTGCTATAGAGAATCAGAGGGTTTAGCATTAAAAAGGGGTCCGGCAGGCAAAAACAGCTCTATAGCGAATCAGATCTAAGTGGGGTAGCTTTAAGCTGGGTATACCTGCGCTATACCTCGTTTAACACTGTAGGTAGGTTCCCAGCAATAGGAGTGTTAAGTGAAACCGCCAAATGGAGTAATTTTAACATGGGGAAGATAGGAATAGAGAACTCATGAAAAGAAATACACAATTATAAAATGTAAACTTTTTTGGTTTTATATGAACTACCAACAAACAGCAACGATAACACTCACACAAACTGAACTTTAGCAGAAATATAATCTTACTTTTGTGATATTGAAACTTGTGGGTCATCCCGGATTCTGTTTTTTTTTTTTTTTTGAGAATCAGAGCATTAAAAGGGGTCATAGCGAGGCAGTGTGTTAAACAGGAAATTACGGGTCAAAATAGCATTATAACGAAACAATGCTAAAGGGGATAGAATTAAGCAGGGTATACCTGTATATAAATAGAGGCATACCGCTTTTAACTCTGTAGATGTGTTTAACTCTGTAGTGCTAAACAAAGCAGTTTAAACGGGTCAATTTGAGCATAGGGAAAGTCACAGTTAAACTCAATTTTACAATTCCTTTAATGGCTCTTGGTGTTGTGGAATGATACACAAGCATCAAATCAGTGTTACTCAGTGATGTGTCAGGAAGAAGAAAAAAATAAAATAAAAAAAATAAAATAAATAAATAAATCGGTGTTATATCAAATATGGGGTATGTTAGGCAAACACAGCTTTATAGTGAATCAGTGTTAAGCGGTGTAGTGTTAAGCGGGATCTGCCTGTACTTCCATCTCATTTGTTCACCCTACCCCATAACACGACCCCTCCCACCCAAAAAAAGTAAACAAATAAGAAGAGAAATCTACTGTACATCCTTCAGAAAACATCCAATGACCATTTTAATACTCACTGTATGTTGTACAATGCAAGTTCTTAACCAGATGTTTTCTAAGGAAGCTTTCATTTTCTATTTAGGTCTCAGCTTATAAGAAAGACTTAACTACAAAGCACAGCAAACTACAAAGCACAGCATATTGAAATAAAACAAATATTAATGCTATATGATGCGATATTTATGAAAAGCCAAGAAAGCCAAATAAAAAACGAAAATGCATAACTTTGTCAAAAATAAAAAATATGCAAACAGTAGGTAAAAAATACAGATGTCAGTGATATTAGAGTTAATCATTATATTTTTTATTCTCCTTCATAGAGAAAAAAGTAACTTTAAACCTTTTACTTCTGAAGGGGTTTGCAAAATAAAGAGCTGCAGTTCTATCCAGGTCAAATAACCAGTCAAAGGCTTATGTTAAATTGATAAATATTTTTTTTCTTCTTTTTAATGTATTCTGTTGAAAGCTAAGAAGTCCTTGATCTCCTCACACTGGTCTTTGATAAAGAAGACCAAAGCAAAGCAAGAAATCACCTCTCACTCTTTAACTTCAATCAGTCTGTAACAGTTTGATTTCGGAGCAGTAAGCGTTCCTCTAGTCTTGGTGTTGGCTCTTCAATAAAATGTTCTAACAAGGCTTGAACCTGACTTTTCCATATAATAAGATGTCCCAAGTCAGCCAAGAAATGGGACATTTAGCGAAAAATTATAAAAAAAAAATTAAAAAAAATTACAGAAGATTACCCAATATCATAAGTACAGATGCGGTTTCATCTAATGCTATATGTTAGCAAAATATCACTTGACAAATTATACATCTTAATCTGTACATAAGAACACTTTAACAATGTTTTTACTTGTGATGTTCAATAACTTTGAGAATATGATATAGCGGCATAATGAGAAATATTTTTTTTCCTAGTCTACTCCTTATAATCTATAGTATTCAAGTGTCCTGAGGCTCTCATGTATCTAAATTCAATCCTTCAACCCTTCTCAAAATCAACTGCCAGAAAACTGAAGAAGTTTTGCCAACTAGGTTAAGATTATTAATGTGTATCTTAGGATTTCCTCATGCAAACAAAATGTTTGCACACATTACGGATTCTTCTCGATCACATGTATTCATAATCCATAAAAACTTTCATATAGCTTTAACCATTTTTTCCCCAAATGCAATTTGGGGACTTGTTTGGGGTGACAACTTACTGAGAACTGAAAAAAGATGTTGTGAACAGAGTATATCAGAAGTGACCAAGAAAATATCTTTAGGAGCTAGAAAAGCTGGTCTACGTTAGCAACACCTTCATCCCTAATGTCGATCAGCATATTTATCATTAATCCGTACCCGAGGAATATTGAATCGGATGAATATAGAATACATTTTTTCCATTGGATTTAACTAAAATTAGAATAATGGTTTTCCAGCCCCAAATCTGATACATAAATAAATAAAAATGTAACCAGAACTTTTACGGAGGAGCAATGGTGGCAGACGCTGAAGAGGAGCAAAGGAATTATAGTTTAGTAGGCGAGTCGCCTTCCATTAAACATCAGGTAACTACTCCAAGTCTGTTAACAGTGTAATTTTTGTCCCTTTCCTGGTGATTCGCTAGCACTCGATTTAGAAAACTTGTCTAATGTTATCTGTTTTTATAAATGTTGTGACTAATATTGAATTTGACGAATATAGGGGCTGAGGTTTCACTATGTGTGTGTATATATGGTAGGAGTTAGAGTGCCATGTCGGTCCCTAGGGACCTTCATGTAGGAGATTATGTTTAGGTACCATGGGGGTCCATAAGTGATCGCATGAGTATAGAATAGTACAGTCAGGTCCATAAATATTGGGACATTGACACAATTCTAAACTTTTTGTCTCTATACACCACCACAATGGATTTGAAATGAAACTAACAAGATATGCTTTAACTGCAGACTTTCAGCTTTAATTTGAGGGTATTTACATCTAAATCAGGTGAACAGTGTAGGAATTACAACAGTTTGTATATGTGCCTCCCACTTTTTAAGGGTCCAAAAGTAATGGGACAATTGGCTGCTCAGCTGTTCCATGGCCAGGTGTGTGTTATTCCCTCATTATCCCATTTACAAAGAGCAGATAAAAGATCCAGAGTTCATTTCAAGTGTGCTATTTGCATTTGTTGCTGTTAACTCTCAATATGAGATCCAAAGAGCTGTCACTATCAGTGAAGCAAGTCATCATTAGGCTGAAAAAACAAAACAAACCCATCAGAGAGACAGCAAAAACATTAGGTGTGGCCAAATCAACTGTTTGGAACATACTTAAAAAGAAAGAACGCACCGGTGAGCTCAGCAAAACCAAAAGACCCGGAAGACCACGGAAAACAACTGTGGTGGATGACCGAAGAATTATTTCCCTGGTGAAGAAAACACCCTTCACAACAGTTGGCCAGATCAAGAACACTCTCCAGGAGGTAGGTGTATGTGTGTCAAAGTCAACAATCAAGAGAAGACTTCACCAGAGTGAATACAGAGGGTTCACCACAAGATGTAAACCATTGGTGAGCCTCAAAAACAGGAAGGCCAGATTAGAGTTTTCCAAACACCTAAAAAAGCCTTCACAGTTCTGGAACAACATCCTATGGACAGATGAGACTAAGATCAACTTGTACCAGAGTGATGGGAAGAGAAGAGTATGGAGACGGAAAGGAACTGCTCATGATCCAAAGCATACCACCTCATCAGTGAAGCATGGTGGTGGTAGTGTCATGGCGTGGGCATGTATGGTTGCCAATGGAACTGGTTCTCTTGTATTTATTGATAATGTGACTGCTGACAAAAGCAGCAGGATGAATTCTGAAGTGTTTCGGGCAATATTATCTGCTCATATTCAGCCAAATGCTTCAGAACTCATTGGACGGCGCTTCACAGTGCAGATGGACAATGACCCGAAGCATACTGCAAAAGCAACCAAAGAGTTTTTTAAGGAAAAGAAGTGGTATGTTATGCAATGGCCAAGTCAATCACCTGATCTGAATCCGATTGAGCATGCATTTCACTTGCTGAAGACAAAACTGAAGGGAAAATGCCCCAAGAACAAGCAGGAACTGAAGACAGTTGCAATAGAGGTCTGGCAGAGCATCACCAGGGATGAAACCCAGCGTCTGGTGATGTCTATGCGTTCCAGACTTCAGGCTGTAATTGACTGCAAAGGATTTGCAACCAAGTATTAAAAAGTGAAAGTTTGTTTTATGACTGTTAATCTGTCCCGTTACTTTTGGTCCCTTAAAAAGTGGGACATACATATACAAACTGTTGTAATTCCTACACCGTTCACCTGATTTGGATGTAAATACCCTCAAATTTAAGCTGAAAGTCTGCAGTTAAAGCACATCTTGTTCGTTTCATTTCAAATCCATTGTGGTGGTGTATAGAGCCAAAAAGATTAGAATTGTGTCGATGTCCCAATATTTATGCACCTGACTGTATATAAAGAGGATCTGTAAGAAAGTGTTAATGTCAGGTGCCATAGGGGTGGATAGGGCCCTCGTGGTTATACTTAAGATAGGTGTCCTTAGCGTTTATTTTAAGTGGCATTTGGGTCCATAAGGTTAGCGTTTTGTCCCTTTCTCCTCCCTATTAAATAAACCCCGGGTTTACTTCATATTTATATAAGTTGCTGATTCGTTTGTCCCCTCCCTTATTCTGGGATCCTGGCGGGCTAGAGTCACTGGGCGACACTTGAGCCAGCGTTTTCTCCTTCTGCCATAACATAACCGTTAGACTCCGGTGCAATAGTTCCTACAACTCTACAGGGCTGTTGGTAGGGAAAGTGGGGTTACATAATTTCCTACTGTTGCAATAATCTAATGCTTTGTTGCAAACACCACCACCCACATTCATAGCTAAACTGCTTCGCTTTTACCAGCAAGCTGTCCATTCAGTAATTTTTATTGAGCATACGGAGTCATTTCCACAATATGGTCTTCTAAGAAAAAAAAATATATGATTCACAAATACTGCCAAATGACATATGCATTATCAAATGCTACTACAATGACAAAACATATCCTCATTAAAAAATACTTCATGAATATAAGTGAAGAGGAACAACATGATGAAAATGCAAGTAACTTTTCTTAGCGTTCTGCTTTCATAAGCCCTTTTTCTGCTCCTTCGGTAATATCATCACCACAAAGGGTTTACTCATCAGAATTTGCAAGTAACCAAACATTGCAAACTACTGCATCAAAAAAAAATCAAAAGCTTCTCTGGAGATAAGAGGATGTCTGAAGATCAGGAATAAATTGACCTACACCTTGAAAAAGTTATATATTCTAAAGGAGCTCATATATATATATATATATATATATATATATATATATATATATATATATATATATATATATATATATATATATATAAACATTTTTTTTAGAAATAGAAAACAGAAAATGAATGTATTCACCCCCTTTGTTATAAAGCCCATAAATAGCTCTGGTGCAACCAATTACCTTCAGAAGTCACATATTTAGTGAAATGATGTCCACCTGTGTGCAATCTAAGTCACATGAGTCACATGATCTGTCATTACATAAACACACACACACCTTTTTTTAAAGGCTCCAGAGGCTGCAACACCACAGCAAGAGGCACCACTAACCAAACACTGCCATGAAGACCAAGGAACTATCCAAACAAGTAAGGGACAATGTTGTTGAGAAGTACAAGTCAGGGTTAGGTTCTAAAAAAAAATATCCAAATCTTTGATGATCCCCAGGAGCACCATCAAATCTATCATAAGCAAATGGAAAGAACATGGCACAACAGCAAACCTGCCAAGAGACGGCCGCCCACCAAAACTCACGGACCGGGCAAGGAGGGCATTAATCAGAGAAGCAGCACAGAGACCTAAGGTAACCCTGGAGGAGCCGCAGAGTTCCACAGCAGAGACTGGAGTATCTGTACATAGGATGACAATAAGCCGGACGCTCCATAGAGTTGGGCTTTATGGCAGAGAGGCCAGAAGAATGCTATTACTTTCAGCAAAAAACTAAATGGCACGTTTTGAAAAGGCATGTGGGAGACTCCCAAACTGTATGGAGTAAGGTGCTCTGGTCTGATGAGACTAAAATTTAAACTTTTTGGCCATCAAAGAAAACGCTATGTCTGGCGCAAACCCAACACATCACATCACCCAAAGTACACCATCCCCACAGTGAAACATGGTGGTGGCAGGATCATGCTGTGGGGATGTTTTTCAGCAGCCGGGACTAGGAAACTGGTCAGAGTTGAGGGAAAGATGGATGGTGCTAAATACAGGGATATTCTTAAGCAAAACCTGTACCACTCTGTGCGTGATTTGAGGCTAGGACGGAGGTTCACCTTCCAGCAGGACACGACCCCAAACACACTGCTAAAGCAACACTTGAGTGGCTTAAAGGGAAACATGTAAATGTGTTGGAATGGCCTAGTCAAAGCCCAGACCTCAATCCAATAGAAAATCTGTGGTCAGACTTAAAGATTGCTGTTCACAAGCGCAAACCATCCAACTTGAAGGAGCTGGAGCAGTTTTGCAAGGAGGAATGGGCAAACATCCCAGCAGTAAGATGTGGCAAGCTCATAGAGACTTATCCAAAGCGACTTGGAGCTGTGATTGCCGCAAAAGGTGGCGCTCCAAAGTATTTACTTTAGGGGAGTGAATAATTATGCACATTGACTTTTTCTGTTTTTTTGTCCTATTTTTTGTTTGCTTCACAATAAGAAAAAAAAAAAATATCTTCAAAAGTTGTGGGCATGTTCTGTAAATTAAATGTTCCAAATCCTCAAACAATCCATGTTAATTCCAGGTTGTGAGGCAACAAAAAACGCCAAGAGGGGTGAATACTATTACGAAGACCATCATGCCATTTACCTAGCAGACATTCTTGAAAACAAAACTATTTTAGAGTTAGAATATGAACAAGTAATGGAATCTGTGCAAGAAAAACAAAAAAAAAAAACAAGCACTGTGTCTTGCAGTATTTATAGATGGGAGGACAATGCAAGTAATATAAATGTGTCATAAAATATTGTAATGGCTAAGTATCCACATATTGCTGCAATAGGATATCCATGTAATCCTTTATAGTTGCTTCTCAAAGGCATCATGAAACTGGACACCCTACAAAAGATCTATAGAAGAGCAAAATAAATCATAAAATATGTATAAAAGGTACTTATATAGTAGCTGCAGTCTTCAAGAAGGAGCAAGAAACAGCCAAAAACTCAATGGAATGAAGTGGTGGTCTTCTTTGAAAGTTTCATAAAAACAAAGCATCTCTTCAAGAAACAGTAATAGTTTATCTCCACTTACAAGTACAGAAGAAAGTGAAGTGAAATATTTTATTTATTGCCATCCAATTCATGCCGCTTCAAATCTGTTGGATTCAAATGCACAAATATAAGAGACGATAGCTCTGCTGCTGCATTTGAATGGTTTGCAAAACAAGCAGCACACTTAGGACTTGATGTTGGAAAAGTACTTTCAAATGACGCACAATAAAAACACATCTTCAAGGATTTGGTCCAGGAACGCAGTCTGGGATGCTGCCATACACAACCCGCCTGCTATGTGGTGGTAGGGCCTTTGAACAACACATTATCGGACTCCTGTTGCTTCCAGACTACTTCGGATTCCTACATCTAATGCAGCATGTAAAATAAATTGGTCGATATTTGGAAATACACCAAATAAATAAATTAACATATGAAAGCTGGTTTCAATCTGGGCAACCCTTCAGTTTTTAGAAGTACACAATAACTGATTAAATCTCAAGTATCTTAATTGACTCTTGCCATCCTACCCCCTTATCCCTATTTTCTTTATATAGGAATGTGTACTTTTTTCTACCTGTTACTAATATTGACGATTTCTTCTGTTTTCAGTGTTTTTACCTGCTTTTTATAAACTGGCAAACTCAAAGGTGTTCATAACAGTTCAGGTGTTCCCAACAGCTTAGAACACACAAACAAAAATAAATAAAAAAAACACATTAATTCACTTTCTAACTACTCCCTTATATTATATGCCAAAAAACGTCATTTTATTCCAAACCAAGTTATACATGGTACATTTCAATGTTCCTAAAGTAGCAAAGTGTCTTTCAATCTCTAAAGCATGTTAATATTACATTATCATATATTTCCAAAAATTTCCATTTGTTTACGAAAAAAAAAAAAGTAATTTTTCCATGGCTTCAAAATTTCCAAAAATTTTACATCTCTGAGTCTAATTCATGCGAATACAACTTTGGAGATTTTCTATATATTCATTGAAGGACTCATGCTGATGCTTGGTGCCAGAAAAAAAAAAAAAAAAGAAAGAGTAGAAGTACTTATCTAAGAACAAACAACTAAGTAGGTTTGCTCTATAGGTCTAGTTACCTACTCAGACAGCAACCTTTTTTAGGAAATATTCTGTAGAATATCAGTCTTGTCTCAAGAGTGACCCAGCCCCGAAATACCAGGCAATTCTACCCTGAACAGGAGAAAACAGCAAACCACGGACGGACGTTTCTGCCTCTGTGGGCTTCGTCAGTGAGGTACACCTGTACTCCCTAAGGCAAACTTTTTGTTTCCTTTGGTGCCAGGTTCAAAAGAAAGGTACATCAAAATCCAAGATCCTCTCAGTGGTAACGTGTAAGGAAACTTTTTTTATTTTATGTTTGACTTCTAAGTTTTATGACCCAGTTGTATAATTCTGCTATTTCTTCAACCCCATCCTATTTTCGTCTAGTCAAGAACCATCCATAGCACCAAGATATGGTGCAAACACCAGCGTCCTTTTGTATATACATAGACTGCTCATAGCTTGGCGTATTACATACATGATCTGTGCAAAAAACACTTGAAATTCCTAAACGTCTTCAAAGACTCGAGTCTAATATACAACCAGAAACACTTTTGCACATTAAAAAGGTAACAAAATTTAAAAAAAGTCAATTAAACTAAATATTTGCAATAAATAAACTGCATTGATCGCCACATGTGGTCAGATTTGCTTTCATTTTTGTAAGCAAACCACATATTGCAATGTTTAACCTGTTTTACAATATACGGATGCAAGATCTGAAAAACAATTCATGTAAGAAGACAAATTCCACAGAGAAAAATAACTGGGAACAAAAAGAGAAAATTTAAAAAAAACAAAAACAAAAAAACAAACAAACAATTTAAACAAGAGAAATGTATTTATTTCAGCCTTATTTACAAGTCCACAAACTTTACTTATAGGTTGCTGCTCCATTGACATCATATTCACAGCAAAGACATAATTATCAACATGAGTAAATGTTGCTTATGATCTGGAGTACACATTAAATAATGTTTAAAATTATTTTTTATTTTCCACAGCAAAATCAACTAATTTAATACCAGAAAGTCCACTGAAGTGTAAGTGAAAACACCAGAAAAAAGCTTAAGTGAAAACATGGAAATCAAATACAGAAGCAATGTTGTTACTCTAGGCCCATTAACATGTCATGGACTGTTGTCTCTTGTATAATGTTATATGATAAAGTAAATACATATTTCCTTTAAATAGTATTCAACTTGTGATGGAGAACAGTGCAAGTGCAGCAGAACGAAAAAAAGTAAAATGAAGCAAAGAAAGTGGCAGAGGTCTACATAATGTAAGGGTCATGGACCCCTTTCCAGGGCCTGGATCCAGGTGCACTGAGCCACCATAGAGGACATACCGCCCCATTGGAAAATGGGTAGGGGAATTATATTGCCACATGGGAAATGTGGGCAGGTGGGTGGTGGGGTGAATAGCGCTAAGACATAGTGCCATAGTGTACCACCATGCTTAATGTGGTCTTATGGCATATGCCCCTGCCTTATCCTGTATACTGTATGTAATATGACTTTGTTCTCTGTTATGTTAAAATAATTAATGTGTACATACAGTATAGTACAGTCAGGAGTGTAATGTGCGAGTATAGTATATCATGGTTGTTACTGTCATGGCATCTTGCTTGTATGGTGTAGAGTTGATGCAGTCGCATATGAGACAGGGGGTTGAGTTCTACAGGAATTTGTGTGGATTTGCGACTGGAGCGACCAGGCGTGTATCCTCTCTCTGTCTTCAGGAGTAGAGGGGTTGCAACAGATAGGAGATAAGATGTATGGGGGGAGGGGGGGGGGCACTGGTGTACAGGTGGGTAGCCTTAGTTACAAGAGGGGGGTGGTGTTGTTTTGTGATAGATATGCTATGCAAAGAAACAAATAAACGGTTGTTGACTTCTGAGACATAGATAATTGGTATGGTCTCTTATTTTGCTCCTGGTGGCTGTGATACTGATCCTATCTCCACCCTCTAAATAACCTGTCCTGGTCACTACCACAAGAAGGTTACTGTGACCCCTGGAAGCGCCAATTACTGATAGAAAGACTCTGATACAGAAGCCAGATATAAGATTGCTGGTACAGATATTTCCAAGAACCTAACAGTCCTTGTGGGTAGTTAACCTGTAATATATAGCAGGTGGCCCTGGGCAGTAATAGCCACCTACCCCCATGTCATCACAGTAAGGAAGTGACAGGAGCACGTGGAAAAGCAAGAGGTAGCAGTGAAACTGGCAGAGTGCATAGGATGAAGAAAATGTACAAGAAGATAAATGGAAGCGATTGTCAGGTCAGGATACACAAAGAGAAGGCTTGTAAAGAGTGCATCATAATGTAGGAAAGTGATGGAGTAAGAAAATGACAGACCATCATAATGTAGGAAACTAGCAGATGGTAGTGAAAGTGAGAAAGTGCCATATTGAGTGAAAGTGAAAGCGATTGAGTGCATCATAAAAAGTGAAAGTGACAGAGGGTAATGAAAGTGACACAGTGCATCATAACGAGTGAAAGTAACAGAGGGTAATGAAAGTGACACAGTGCATCATAACGAGTGAAAGTAACAGAGGGTAATGAAAGTGACACAGTGCATCATAACGAGTGAAAGTAACAGAAGGTAATGAAAGTGACACAGTGCATCATAACGAGTGAAAGTAACAGAGGGTAATGAAAGTGACACAGTGCATCATAACGAGTGAAAGTAACAGAAGGTAATGAAAGTGACACAGTGCATCATAACGAGTGAAAGTAACAGAGGGTAATGAAAGTGACACAGTGCATCATAACGAGTGAAAGTAACAGAAGGTAATGAAAGTGACACAGTGCATCATAACGAGTGAAAGTAACAGAGGGTAATGAAAGTGACACAGTGCATCATAACGAGTGAAAGTAACAGAGGGTAATGAAAGTGACACAGTGCATCATAACGAGTGAAAGTAACAGAAGGTAATGAAAGTGACACAGTGCATCATAACGAGTGAAAGTAACAGAGGGTAATGAAAGTGACACAGTGCATCATAACGAGTTGAAGTGACAGAGGATAATAAAAGTGACACAGTGCATAATAACGAGTGAAAGTGACAGAGGGTAATGAAAGTGACACAGTGCATCATAACGAATCAAAGTGACAGAGGGTAATGAAAGTGACACAGTGCATCATAACAAGTGAAAGTGACAGAGGGTAAAATAACAAGTGAAAGTGATAGAGGGTAGTTAACCTGACAGAGTGCATCATAACGAGTTAAAGGGACAGAGGGCACCATAATGAATAAAATGGCAGTGCAAAAGAATTAAGGAAAGTTATAGGAAAATAGAAATTACCGCGATTATTTAAATTAGATTATAGGCAGGGACAGGAGTGACAAAGAAGTGACAGTCTGTGACAATAGTCTGAGAGAGCAGTGCCAGCTGTGTGCATGTGTCACTCTCCTGTCTCACAGCCTCCTTCCATGTTACTCTCCTGTGCCACAGCCTAACTCCAATTGTCACTCTCCTGTGTCACTCCCCTGTGTCACTCTCCTGTGTTATAACCTCCTTCCATGTCACTCTCCTGTGTTATAACCTCCTTCCATGTCACTCTCCTGTGTTATAACCTCCTTCCATATCACTCTCCTGTGTCACTCTCCTGTGTTATAACCTCCTTCCATGCCACTCTCCTGTGCCACAGCCTCCTTCCATGCCACTCTCCTGTGCCACAGCCTCCTTCCATGCCACTCTCCTGTGCCACAGCCTCCTTCCATGCCACTCTCCTGTGCCACAACCTACTTCCATGCCACTCTCCTGTGCCACAGCATCTTTCCATGTCACCCTCCTGTGCCACAGCCTCCTTCCATGCCACTCTCCTGTGCCACAGCCTCCTACCATGCCACTCTCCTGTGCCACAGCCTCCTTCCATGCCACCCTCCTGTGCCACAGCCTCCTTCCATGTCCCTCTCCTGTGTTATAGCCTCCCCTTCCATGTCACTGTCCTGTGTCACTCTCCTGTGTTATAGGCTCCTTCCATGTCACTCTCCTGTGTCACTCTCCTGTGTTATAGCCTTCTTCCATGTCACTCCCCTGTGTCACAGCCTCCTTCCATGTCACTATCCTGTGTCACTCTCCTGTGTTATAGGCTCCTTCCATGTCACTCTCCTGTGTCACTCTCCTGTGTTATAGCCTTCTTCCATGTCACTCCCCTGTGTCACAGCCTCCTTCCATGTCACTATCCTGTGTCACTCTCCTGTGTTATAGCCTTCTTCCATGCCACTCTCCTGTGTCACAGCCTCCTTTCACGTCACTCTCCTGTGTCACTCTCCTGTGTAATAACCTCCTTCCATGTCACTCTCCTGTGTCACTGCCTCCTTCCATGTCACTCTCCTGTGTCACTGCCTCCTTCCATGTCACTCTCCTGTGTCACTGCCTCCTTCCATGCCACTCTCCTGTGTCACTCCCCTGTATCATTCTCCTGTGTTATAGCCTCCTTCCATGCCACTCTCCTGTTATAGCCTCCTTCCATGTCACTATCCTGTGTCACTCTCCTGTGTCACAGCCTCCTTCCATGCCACTCCCCTGTGTTATAGCCTCCTTCCATGCCACTCTCCTGTGGTATAGCCTCCTTCCATGCCACTCCCCTGTCTTATAGCCTCCTTCCATGTCACTCTCCTGTGTCACAGCCTCCTTCCATGCCACTCTCCTGTGTCACAGTCTCATTCCATGTCAGTCTCCTGTGTTATAGCCTCCTTCCATGCCACTCTCCTGTGTCACTGCCTCCTTCCATGTCACTCTCCTGTGTCACTGCCTCCTTCCATGTCACTCTCCTGTGTCACTGCCTCCTTCCATGTCACTCTCCTGTGTCACTGCCTCCTTCCATGCCACTCTCCTGTGTCACTGCCTCCTTCCATGCCACTCTCCTGTGTTATAGCCTCCTTCCATGCCACTCTCCTGTGTCACTCCCCTGTATCACTCTCCTGTGTTCTAGCCTCCTTCCATGCCACTTTCCTGTGTCACAGCCTCCTTCCATATCACTCTCCTGTGTCACTCCCCTGTGTCACAGCCTCCTTCCATATCACTCTCCTGTGTCACTCCCCTGTGTCACAGCCTCCTTCCATATCACTCTCCTGTGTCACTCCCCTGTGTCACAGCCTCCTTCCATATCACTCTCCTGTGTCACTCCCCTGTGTCACAGCCTTCTTCCATATCACTCTCCTGTGTCACTCCCCTGTGTCACAGCCTCCTTCCATATCACTCTCCTGTGTCACTCCCCTGTGTCACTCTCCTGTGTTATAACCTCCTTCCATGTCACTGTCCTGTGTCACTCTCCTGTGTTATAGGCTCCTTCCATGTCACTCTCCTGTGTTATAGCCTTCTTCCATGCCACTCCCCTGTGTCATAGCCTCCATCCATGTCACTCTCCTGTGTCACAGCCTTCTTCCATGTCACTCCCGTGTCACAGCCTTCTTCCATGTCAATCCCCTGTGTCACAGCCTTCTTCCATGTCAATCCCCTGTGTCACAGCCTCCTTCCATGTCAATCCCCTGTGTCACAGCCTCCTTCCATGTCACTCCCCTGTGTCACAGCCTCCTTCCATGTCACTCCTGTGTCACAGCCTCCTTCCATGTCACTCCTGTGTCACAGCCTCCTTCCATGTCACTATCCTGTGTCACTCTCCTGTGTAATAACCTCCTTCCATGCCACTCTCCTGTGTCACAGCCTCCTTCCATGTCACTCTCCTGTGTCCCAGCCTCCTTCCATGCCACCCCCCTGTGTTATAGCCTCCTTCCATGCCACTCCCCTGTGTTATAGCCTCCTTCCATGTCACTCTCCTGTGTCACAGCCTCCTTCCATGTCACTCTCCTGTGTCACAGCCTCCTTCCATGTCATTCTCCTGTGTCACAGCCTCCTTCCATGTCATTCTCCTGTGTCACAGCCTCCTTCCATGTCACTCTCCTGTGTCACAGCCTCCTTCCATGTCACTCTCCTGTGTCACAGCCTCCTTCCATGTCACTCTCCTGTGTCACAGCCTCCTTCCATGTCACTCTCCTGTGTCACAGCCTCCTTCCATGTCACTCTCCTGTGTCACAGCCTCCTTTCAAGCCACTGTCCTGTGTCCCAGCCTCCTTCCATGCCACCCCCCTGTGTTATAGCCTCCTTCCATGCCACTCCCCTGTGTTATAGCCTCCTTCCATGTCACTCTCCTGTGTCACAGCCTCCTTCCATGTCACTCTCCTGTGTCACAGCCTCCTTCCATGTCACTCTCCTGTGTCACAGCCTCCTTCCATGTCACTCTCCTGTGTCACAGCCTCCTTCCATGTCACTCTCCTGTGTCACAGCCTCCTTCCATGTCACTCTCCTGTGTCACAGCCTCCTTCCATGTCACTCTCCTGTGTCACAGCCTCCTTTCAAGCCACTGTCCTGTGTCCCAGCCTCCTTCCATGCCACCCCCCTGTGTTATAGCCTCCTTCCATGCCACTCCCCTGTGTTATAGCCTCCTTCCATGTCACTCCCCTGTGTTATAGCCTCCTTCCATGTCACTCTCCTGTGTTATAGCCTCCTTCCATGTCACTCTCCTGTGTCACAGCCTCCTTCCATGTCACTCTCCTGTGTCACAGCCTCCTTCCATGTCACTCTCCTGTGTCACAGCCTCCTTCCATGTCATTCTCCTGTGTCACAGCCTCCTTCCATGTCACTCTCCTGTGTCACAGCCTCCTTCCATGTCACTCTCCTGTGTCCCAGCCTCCTTCCATGCCACTCTCCTGTGTCACAGCCTCCTTCCATGCCACTCTCCTGTGTCACAGCCTCCTTCCATGCCACTCCCCTGTGTTATAGCCTCCTTCCATGCCACTCCCCTGTGTTATAGCCTCCTTCCATGCCACTCTCCTGTGTCCCAGCCTCCTTCCATGCCACTGTCCTCCACTGTTATCTCCTCTCTCTCAGACCCTCTCCCACACCAGCCCCCACACACCCCTCAATCATCCAGCCCTACCTATCTCCTCTCCCTCCTCTGTCGCGTTTAGGTCCGTCATCGTCTCCATAGAAATCGCACAGCTGCCAGAGCCGGAAGCGCAGCCACATAGTCCAATACCAACTCAAAGATGCCGGGTACCCAGTGCGCATGCGCAGTGTGATAATACAGCTTGCCTGTGACTGCCCTTCTGGTGGCTTTGTATACAAATGAACGGGAGCGCGCACATGAACTCACCTAACCAATTCCTTATGTCCTGAAAGTGCCATAAATCACTTCTCAAAATGCCACTACATTCATGTTAATACATCTATACATTTTAGATGATTTTCCTTTCTTATTCCTAGATGCATAATCAATATAACATATATAAATGAATGCTGCAATATTTTAAACAAACACTTTAATTCATACTTATAATAATTAAAGTTTTATTTCCCGGCAAAACTTTAATTTCTCTATACCTTTCTAAACTGTGCAGGTCCTTAAAGGACCATAAATCTAAAAACTGTGAAAAAGCTCCCCTCTTTAGATAATTTTCTGCATCTTATAAAGTTATGAACATTAAAAACTAGATCATTTACACATAAAAACACAATGTCAGTTGATTATGTGAAGCTCAAAATGTATATATATATATATATATATATATATATATATAGAAAACGAATAATACATTAATAAGCCCATTTGCATGTCTAAAAGGCGGGGACATGCAAATGAGAATACAATGTACCTCACTCTTTTAATCCAAAAATAGCAACTTTATACATTGCTCCCTTAAAGCATATGCCCGCTGTATTAAACAGCTTTTAAGCAAAGCATCGGGTTGGATGTTACACAAACCAAGAATCACTCATATACAGGCCTGTTTCAAGCTTTTGGCTATCATCAGTATGAGGTAGATTCTGGTTTGTGCAATAGATTTTGTAGGATTGGGTATTCCACAATAATCATTTAGTGTATGGTGAGCACAAAAGTGAGAAAAGCTCTCCACCGTACAAAGTACAGAAAACGGATAATACATTAATAAGCCCATTTGCATGTCTAAAAGGCGGGGACATGCAAATGAGAATACAATGTACCTCACTCTTTTAATCCAAAGATAGCAACTTTATACATTGCTCCCTTAAAGCATATGCCCGCTGTATTAAACAGCTTTTAAGCAAAGCATCGGGTTGGATTTTACACAAACCAAGAATCACTCATATACAGGCCTGTTTCAAGCTTTTGGCTATCATCAGTATGAGGTAGATTCTGGTTTGTGCAATAGATTTTGCAGGATTGGGTATTCCACAATAATCATTTAGTGTATGGTGAGCACAAAAGTGAGAAAAGCTCTCCACCGTACAAAGTACAGAAAACGAATAATACATTAATAAGCCCATTTGCATGTCTAAAAGGCGGGGACATGCAAATGAGAATACAATGTACCTCACTCTTTTAATCCAAAAATAGCAACTTTATACATTGCTCCCTTAAAGCATATGCCCGCTGTATTAAACAGCTTTTAAGCAAAGCATCGGGTTGGATTTTACACAAACCAAGAATCACTCATATACAGGCCTGTTTCAAGCTTTTGGCTATCATCAGTATGAGGTAGATTCTGGTTTGTGCAATAGATTTTGTAGGATTGGGTATTCCACAATAATCATTTAGTGTATGGTGAGCACAAAAGTGAGAAAAGCTCTCCACCGTACAAAGTACAGAAAACGAATAATACATTAATAAGCCCATTTGCATGTCTAAAAGGCGGGGACATGCAAATGAGAATACAATGTACCTCACTCTTTTAATCCAAAATTAGCAACTTTATACATTGCTCCCTTAAAGCATATGCCCGCTGTATTAAACAGCTTTTAAGCAAAGCATCGGGTTGGATTTTACACAAACCAAGAATCACTCATATACAGGCCTGTTTCAAGCTTTTGGCTATCATCAGTATGAGGTAGATTCTGGTTTGTGCAATAGATTTTGTAGGATTGGGTATTCCACAATAATCATTTAGTGTATGGTGAGCACAAAAGTGAGAAAAGCTCTCCACCGTACAAAGTACAGAAAACGAATAATACATTAATAAGCCCATTTGCATGTCTAAAAGGCGGGGACATGCAAATGAGAATACAATGTACCTCACTCTTTTAATCCAAAAATAGCAACTTTATACATTGCTCCCTTAAAGCATATGCCCGCTGTATTAAACAGCTTTTAAGCAAAGCATCGGGTTGGATTTTACACAAACCAAGAATCACTCATATACAGGCCTGTTTCAAGCTTTTGGCTATCATCAGTATGAGGTAGATTCTGGTTTGTGCAATAGATTTTGTAGGATTGGGTATTCCACAATAATCATTTAGTGTATGGTGAGCACAAAAGTGAGAAAAGCTCTCCACCGTACAAAGTACAGAAAACGAATAATACATTAATAAGCCCATTTGCATGTCTAAAAGGCGGGGACATGCAAATGAGAATACAATGTACCTCACTCTTTTAATCCAAAAATAGCAACTTTATACATTGCTCCCTTAAAGCATATGCCCGCTGTATTAAACAGCTTTTAAGCAAAGCATCGGGTTGGATTTTACACAAACCAAGAATCACTCATATACAGGCCTGTTTCAAGCTTTTGGCTATCATCAGTATGAGGTAGATTCTGGTTTGTGCAATAGATTTTGTAGGATTGGGTATTCCACAATAATCATTTAGTGTATGGTGAGCACAAAAGTGAGAAAAGCTCTCCACCGTACAAAGTACAGAAAACGAATAATACATTAATAAGCCCATTTGCATGTCTAAAAGGCGGGGACATGCAAATGAGAATACAATGTACCTCACTCTTTTAATCCAAAAATAGCAACTTTATACATTGCTCCCTTAAAGCATATGCCCGCTGTATTAAACAGCTTTTAAGCAAAGCATCGGGTTGGATTTTACACAAACCAAGAATCACTCATATACAGGCCTGTTTCAAGCTTTTGGCTATCATCAGTATGAGGTAGATTCTGGTTTGTGCAATAGATTTTGTAGGATTGGGTATTCCACAATAATCATTTAGTGTATGGTGAGCACAAAAGTGAGAAAAGCTCTCCACCGTACAAAGTACAGAAAACGAATAATACATTAATAAGCCCATTTGCATGTCTAAAAGGCGGGGACATGCAAATGAGAATACAATGTACCTCACTCTTTTAATCCAAAATTAGCAACTTTATACATTGCTCCCTTAAAGCATATGCCCGCTGTATTAAACAGCTTTTAAGCAAAGCATCGGGTTGGATTTTACACAAACCAAGAATCACTCATATACAGGCCTGTTTCAAGCTTTTGGCTATCATCAGTATGAGGTAGATTCTGGTTTGTGCAATAGATTTTGTAGGATTGGGTATTCCACAATAATCATTTAGTGTATGGTGAGCACAAAAGTGAGAAAAGCTCTCCACCGTACAAAGTACAGAAAACGAATAATACATTAATAAGCCCATTTGCATGTCTAAAAGGCAGGGACATGCAAATGAGAATACAATGTACCTTACTCTTTTAATCCAAAAATAGCAACTTTATACATTGCTCCCTTAAAGCATATGCCCACTGTATTAAACAGCTTTTAAGCAAAGCATCGGGTTGGATTTTACACAAACCAAGAATCACTCATATACAGGCCTGTTTCAAGCTTTTGGCTATCATCAGTATGAGGTAGATTCTGGTTTGTGCAATAGATTTTGTAGGATTGGGTATTCCACAATAATCATTTAGTGTATGGTGAGCACAAAAGTGAGAAAAGCTCTCCACCGTACAAAGTACAGAAAACGAATAATACATTAATAAGCCCATTTGCATGTCTAAAAGGCGGGGACATGGATTAAAAGAGTGAGGTACATTGTATTCTCATTTGCATGTCCCCGCCTTTTAGACATGCAAATGGACTTATTAATGTATTATTCGTTTTCTGTACTTTGTACGGTGGAGAGCTTTTCTCACTTTTGTGCTCACCATACACTAAATGATTATTGTGGAATATATATATATATATATATATATATATATATATATATATATATATATATATATATATATATATATATATATATATATATATATATATATATATATATATATATATATATATATATATTCTAATACACACTCTCATCATTACAACTCGCTCCTTGTTGGCCTGTCCATCACTCCCCTCTCCCCACTTCAATCCATAATGAATGCCTCCGACAGACTCATCTTCCGTACACATCGTTCAGTGTCGGCAGCTCCTCTTTGTCAGTCTCTCCACTGGCTTCCCTTAGCCTCCAGAATAACATTTAAAATCATGATCCTAACTTATAAAGTCATCAATAATAACGCTCCCCCATACAGCTCTGCTCTCATCTCCAAATACTCCCCCACACGCCCTCTTCGTTCTGCTAATGACCTTCTTCTTTCTACCACTCTTGTCACCTTCTCTCACTCCCGCCTCCAGGACTTTTCTCGCGCTGTCCTTATTCTCTGGAACTCCTTGCCTAGGTTCACCAGACGATCCGCCAGCCTCAAATCCTTCAACACTTCAAACCTTTAGATTGTAAGTCTGTGAGTTTCAATCCTGCAAGGGGCTTTAGGAAAAGCGCTATGGACACCGGATTCCAAGCTCAAAGACAGGGCCCTCCATTCTTTGAAATTTGTTAATCTTGAACTTGTCATTGCCTGTAACTTAAATTATGTATAGCGCTACAGAAAATTTTGGAGCTTTAAAAATAAATGATTATAATAATAATATTAATAATAATATATATATTACATATTGTAATTGTGAAACTGTGAGACGTCGTCACGCTTTGCCCTATTACGAATGATTTAGGCGATAAGCGCCTTCGGCGCTCATCACCTGCAAACCTTGCCGTAGCGAGCAGTTGAGTCATTAAAACTCGCAGCCCTTCGGCGATGAGCGCCAAAGGCACTCATTGCCTGCGAGCCTCGTGTAGCGAGGCGAGCAGTTGAAGCATTGAAAGACACAGGACTTAGACGAAATGAGCGCCAAATGCGCTCCTGCGAGCCTCACGAAGCTGTTCAGGCATTAAAACACCCAGGACTTAGCCTCCAAACAGTTAGGAAATGCGGGATTGCCTTAGGCTGCAAGCAGTTGAGGAACACGAGACAAAAAAAATGTGAGGCGCGGAACTTAGAAAAAAAAATACAAGGTCGAAAAAAACGAAGTTAACGGCCGACCTGCGCAAATCAAAAAACACAAAAAATACAACAACAAAAAAAACTCAGAAAAAGCACGGGGGGGGCAGTCAGGACGTCTGGAAGTGAGGTTGCATGCGAATTTAAGCCGAATTTGGTGAGTTTTGTCACTCGAAAATCCGCTAAACAGAAGAAAAAAAATGGAGGCCGAAAAAAATTAAAACAAGGCTACACGACCCCGAAACGCTCAAAACAGGGCCAGCCGTGTAACACTTGCTATTTTGCAACATTAACTTGCAACTAATAACATTAGGACTCTAAAATGGCGCTTTACACAACTAAACCAACGGTTTGCCCTCACGCACGCAGCCTATTTATGCTGCACAATTGGCACATTGCTGACACTTTCTCATCAGGGCAGCAACAGTCCAAATATACATTGTATGCTGCAGGAAAATCAAAAGAGATTGTTAGCTCTTCAGGATATTGATTGCTGGATATATTAATTACAAATAGGTAAAGTATATTAATTTATTAAGTAATTAATTAATTAATTATTAGTAATACATTTATATATACTGTGTATATATATATATATATATAATAAATTACGCTAAATAGCATATTTTACACTGCCGTTACTTTATGAATACATTAATGCTTCGCACTTCCTAATAGATTTGTTCTTTCAGAATTAATTATTAACGTACATTAATTTAATAAGTATTAATTAGTAATGGAAAAAAAAAATGTATACTTTACACTACACTAAAAAACAATACATTTTTACACTGCAGTTACGTATATATATGGCGACAAGGGTGCTCAGAGGAGCAAAAGTACACAAGGAGAGACGCTCGCAATGAGTGCCAAAGGTGCTCAGAGGAGCAAAACTGCATGAGAGGAGAGGCTCAGCTCAAGGCTTGCAATGAGCGCCGAAGGTCCTCACAGTAGCAAAAACTTTACATTGTGTCGCAAACAGCATTGCCAAGGCTTCAAATTTTATTGCCCCATCATTTTTGACGGCATGTCGTAGTATATATATATATATATATATATATATATATATATAAACTCTGATCAAAATCTGAAGCCTTCCTGATTTGGAAGGTATTAACAGAACTATGGAAGTTGTCCCATCTCAAGAACCAATAGCTTTATTAATATTACTATTACTGTATGTATGTTATCATTTTTGCCAGATAGAATGAACTTTGTAACTCAATATCACCCTCTTGCTAAATGTTGTAACATCTGTGTATGCAAACATGCTGTCTCTAGCCTCCATCAAGCCACCCTACCCCCTCTTTATTACTTGCCTAGCTTTATAAGAGCTCCACCTTCCGCCCTCACATCATTTCCTGTTATTTCTTCAGGGCCTTACCTACAACACCAGCCTGCCCTCTTAATTTGGGGTTAACTCTGATCAAAATCTAAGATAACTTTCCTCCCCTCTTCAGATTGTATTTATAGAGACATGAATACCACTTGCACCTGACCTATCAGCAGCATACACTTAGATTTTAAGTAGCGAGTTTCCAATCTTGTAGGGTGCTTTAATAAAAGCACTTTCTACAAAGATTCTAAGTGTATTCTCAGAGTATTGCAGTGAGTAGTGATACTTTTTTAATTCGACAAAAGTATTCATAATATAGCGACGAGCTTTCGAGAGATAATGCCTCTCTTTATCAAGTCAAGTATCAAGTTATTTATCAAGTTATTATCAGTATCGCTTTTTGACTTGATAAAGAGAGGCCTTATCTCTCGAAAGCTTGACGCTATATTATGAATAAGTTTGTCCAATAAAAAAGGTATCACTATTCACTGCGATACTCTGATTATTCATATATATATATATATATATATATATATATATATATATATATATATATATATATGTATATATAAAACTGAGCCTTCATAATATATATAGACATCTAAAGAGAGATTTATAACTTTGCCACAACAGGATCTGAATGCCTCACCATGTATTCCTCTCTATATGTAACAAAATACATTACCAAAGTTGTGCTTTGCATGAAAAAAATATTAATTAAACCCTGTTTAAACTTAATTGAAACTAACAGCAAGTATACCTAGATTATGGATATCTGAAGATTTTAGCTATTACATAGAGCAGACTCGCAGTTATCAGGCACCCATTAGGATTGAAAGATGCCAGATAAATGTAGTTTCTGTTTGCTTGAGAGTTTCTAATAATAGAGGCCTAGATTAGCTGCACATAGGATGCTCTGCTAAGTATATCTGTCAGAGAGGGCTGTTCTATCAGCAGCAGCAGCTTTCACTCCTCACTTACATACAGGTATGTTCATCTGGAGGGTGCGGTGCTGATCCCGGGGAATGTAACGCCAACACTACACTGGCTCAGTCACTCATGCCTGTCTGCTTCCAGATAAAATAAAATTGCAGAGACGTATAGTGGATGAAATCTAGGTGCCTGGAGGCATTGTGTGGCATGACAACCTGGCTCCTGACATTTGTTGAGCCTGTACATTTTAATTTTTATTTAAATTACAGTATTCATTTTTTTTTCTAGTTGCTGGAGAGTTCTGGTTAGCAGAGAGTTTACTGTTTAGGGGGTGAGGAGGGGTTTGAGGATGAGGATGGGGGGTTGAGGAGTGAGGTTGAGGGGGGAGGATGAGGAGGGAGGTTGAGGAGGGGGTTGAGGATGAGGAGGAAGGTTGAAGATGATGAGGGAGGTTGAGGATGAACAGGGAGGTTGAGGTTATGGAGGGGGGTTGAGGTTGAGGAGGGGGTTGAGGATGAGGGGGTTGAGGAGGGAGGTTGAGGATGAGGAGGGAGGTTGAGGATGTGGAGTGGGGTTGAGGAGGGAGGTTGAGAATGAGGAGGGGGGTTGAGGAGGGTGATAAGGGAGGGGGGAAGAGACACAGGGAAGGAACAGGGGAGAAGAGACACGGGAGAGAGAGGAGGGCACAAGAGGGACACAGGGGGCAGCACATTTCCCACCCTTGGCTTATACTCGAGTCACTCATTTTACCCAGTATTTTGTGGTAAAATAGGTGCCTCGGCATATACTAGGGTCGGCTTATACTCGAGTATATACGGTATATACACACACAAACAGTTATTAAGCTTTAAAGCTATTTAGCTACTACCAATGACAGCAAACAAGATTTAGCAGGAACTGGCTTGTCTTGCTGTAGGGTAATTCATTTCCTTAATTTCCCTGGAGCTCCACATCTTGAAATACTGGTTTTATCAGCTTTGGACTTCTAGCAGATATTTAATGTTGCTACTCTAGGTGTCATAGAGCATGGCCCATTAACATGTAATGGACTGTTGTCTCTTGTATAATTTAATATAAAAAATGTTTATTTCCTTTAAATATTATTCCAATGAGTTTCTTCCTCTTTAATAATATAAGGTTGGTATTTGTATTACAACCTGTGCATCATAACTGCTATTGAAATTAATTGGTTTAATATTAGGGTGTAGCTTCCCATCTTTTCCAGGATGTGGTGCAGCCTTTTCTGATGCTACACCACATGATGCTGCCCATCTTCATACCTCATTTCATTTGAGGGTCAAAATGTGAGTTTGATACCTTACATGAGTATTATATATTGCATAAGGATCAATGCTTCTTCACTCCCCCATTCCCTTGCATTTCTTTATAACAAGAGGCACAGAAGAAGAAGTTGCATTATATCCATTTGTGAATTGCGAAAGATGTATACACCGAGTTACTAGTGAGATTACCTGGATACCCGGGAACTGCTTGCATACGGATTTGGACACTTGCATTTATCTTCTTTTAGTTGGACTATTATCTGTATCTTACAGTCTGAAAGTGTTACAATATAAGAGAATGAAAATCGTTATCTTGTTGGGGTTTTATTATTTCTATAAACAGTGGCGGAGCTAGAGAATGGAGGGCCCTGGTGCAAAAACACTCAAAAAATTGGGCCCTCTTTGGGTGGTTGTAAAAAATGTTTGTGCTGACCCACCCACAGGACCCATTCACTCAGTGCTCCTCCTCCAGACCACTACCCATAACAGTAGACCTTCCCAAGACCCCTTTCCATAACTGCTCCCCTACCCTTACCTCGAGCCTGAGGTCCTGTGCCTGTAGCACAGTTACAGGACACGAGCGCTCAACTTTCCAGCAACATCCTCTACATAGCATTCAGTCGCTTTCAACATCCACCCCCACAACACACCCAAGACTCTTAGCATACATCCCTACATAGCACCCAGTCTGTGTCAGCAGCCATCCCCTGTCAGCATACATCCCCATGCAGCACCCAACTCCTCTCAGCTCCCACCTCACATTGCATCCACCCCTATCTCATTTGCTCTCCCTTTACAGAATCCATCCCCTGCACTTCTCTGCCAATTTACAGCCCATGCTCTCTTACATTCTTCCCTGATACACATCACCTACATGCTGAACTGCTTCACACTGCCTGCCACCTCTTGGAGCTTCAGTAAGAATGCTCTCATCTAAACAGTCACACACCAATTTCAGGCTGAGGTTGTGTACGGCCAAGGAGGCACAGAGGCGGCCCTAGGGGAGGTCCAGGGTGGCCACTGCAGGGGGCCCATACATTGCAAAAAATAAATAAAATGCAAAAAAAAGGGCCCTTGTGCGCTGCACCACTGGTAGATCCACCCTTGACTATACACATTACTTTATTTATAGTGCCACAGTTTAACAGCACTATATATAAGTGGTTGTTACTCCAATAAGTCTCTTTTAAAGAACATGGAAATATTTTTTTCTTTGTTGCATCAGAAAGATGGCATTTAATAAAGTATCACAGTGTATTTTCTTTTTTCAAATAAAGCTCTCACAGCACAAAAAAAAAACGTATTGCTCTTGGGGCTTGCCCGCTGTCAGCCAATGAGATCTAGAGACTGAAGTCTGCTCTTTGCACTTCCTGTTTCCATGACATTTAAACAGGTTCTACTTAGTATATTTTGCATGCAAAAAATAACATTTGTAATGTTTAAAACATGTTTGTTTCTATGTTTGATGAAACGGTTGTTTTCCATGTCCGTTTAACTTTTATGATGCCCTGGGACATATTTTCAACATTGTTATAAAATAGAGACACCTGAACCTTTATGATGCTAGGGACAAGATACCATTGTATTTAATTTAACATGAGTTGCTTCTAAGACCATCCAATTAATGTAAATGGATTGACATTTCCCATAATAGAATAATACTCCTAAATTATACCAATACATTTTATATTTTACTCACAATTTCTACTGCTGGCGATGTACTTTACTGGATATCTTAAGATTTATATCATGAACGCCCAAATCACCATATCCTCCTCTTTTGATCCAACTTAAGCTGACCAACACAGGAATAACACTTTGTTCAGGTATGATCCAATATTAATAGCTAAATGTATTATGATGTCATCACTTGGTGTACTGTGATGGATTTGCTCTGGAATATGGCATCTAGCCACGTCTTTCAGTTCTGATTTTTCTGACGTCAATTATAAAACACTAGGAACTTGGCCGTCAAAAATGACGGGAATAATATTGTAAGGCTGGGAATGCTGTACCTTCGGCGTTCATCATGAGCCCATCAATGTGTGGCTTCGCCGCTCATTGCAGGGTTCGTGAGCCTGGAAGCTTTGTGCTTGGGAATGGCATGTGTCTCTTTCCAGCATCTCCCCCCTGTCCCTTCCCTGTGTCTTTCTCCTCTGTGTATCTGCCAAATCTTTGCGTGGTTCATGCTTACTGCCGTTGTTTTCATTTTAAAAATCCCATGTGCCTGGGGTTGCTTGTGTTAATGTTTTCGCCGTTGTGTATTTTCTAAGTCCCTAGTTGTTTGTGTGTTTTACTCACTTCGGCGTCGTTTATTTTCTAAATCCTGCGTCCCTGGCGTTGCTCAGCCTCGTTTTCATCCTTTAATTTTTATGTTTTATCGTTTGCCATTTTTTTCTTGCTTAGCCGATTTTCTATAGATGAAAAACGCCAAATATCGCTCCCATTCGCTTGCAACCTCACTCACAGGCTTCCTGGCTCTCCCCCTATGCTGTGTGTGGGTGTGTTATTATATATTTTTTTATTATTTGGCTGTTTTTGGGGGGTTTTAAAGTTACACGCTTGAAACAATTTTGGCTGTTAAAATTAGGAAACTGCGTGACTCGCGATCAGCAGCAAAGTGCTAAGTTTTTATCAGATATCGCTGCCGTCGACATGAGCGCCTTCTGTGCTCATGTCTATGGTGTTTTAAAGTTCTGCGTGAGCTCTTTGCAGTCTAAGTCCCGCGGGCCTCTCAGTCGCGTGCCTCAACTGCGTGCCTTATCGCGTGCCTCAACCGCTCGATTCGCAAGGCTCACAGTTGCGTGCCTCAACTGCTCACATCCCAAACGTTCCCAACATCGCAATTTTCCACAACTATTATAGTGATGCTGTGATCAATTTATTGCTGCATTTAACTGATCTGACAGTTTCTGAAAATGCCTAATGAGGAGTTCAAGGGTTTGAATGTATGAAAGAGGGATGGAAAGAGAATATGCAAGTGAGAGAAAAGGGCCGAGAATGATTAGAAAAAGGAAACAGAAAAGGAGGAACATAGAAAAGACATAGAAAATACATTCACATTTGACAGGAGATTTAAACTAAAATGGTAATTTAGTTTGGCTATTTCGTCCATTGAAGAAGCTTGTGTTTGTTAATCCAGAGGATGTCCTTTTTCATGAATCCCTCTTCTCTACCTTTGTTGGTCCCTACCTCTCAGCACTGCCTCATGTATTACAGAGTATACCACCATGGCCTATACATTGGGCCTCATTCAATTTGGGCTGTTACTTGCAAGTAACAGGTATTAAAATTTGCTTCTGATTGTCTTGTAAGAGTATAGTTTTGGAAGCATTGAATAGAGACATAGCGCGCTAGCGTCATGACGCTGTAACGCAATATGCTACAATCGGAAGTGCCCGGCGCACATTAAATTCCAGATAAAGTTTTATCTATTTTAAGGCATTGAATATATATGTTGCAACGTCATTACGTAGCGTCGACGTCGTGACGTCACCACCTAGTGCAATGCGTAAAAAAACGGAAGTATTAGACCTTGGCCAGTGAATTAAGCCATCAGTATAGCCTAAGAAAAAGTCCATGCGATGGACAAAACGGCCCATTGGCATTGAATTATCACTTTTGAGGCAGAATTTACTGGATTACTATTGGGCTATAAGCAGGCTATTATCTTTCATAGTGCCATATGGAACCAGTATCGCAAGTCTATGTATTTTTTATTGCACAATGTTATCTCCATGAATTGTGCGCTTCCTTTTGCCTGTTTAAATTTATTGATATGTTTATAGCCCTTATTATTTCCATACCAGTATCATTTATTCTGCCTCTAATTTTTGTTTTTAGTGTTATGAGTTATTTATGTGCTTTTATATTAACTAAATCCTGACAAACCTATGAATATCAGATTATCCTGGATCTACAGGACCATGAGTTTAATCTGATATATGAGGATTGTCCTATAGGGATTGGATACCAGTCTTGGGGCCTATAGAAGCCATTTATTTTTGGCACTACACACCTACATTTTCCTGTATCCAGTTTATACAGCACTATTTCTATAAACTTTTGCGGGGTAATTTTTCGGAACATACAGTATCCTATTAAAGTATTTATTATTTTTTAACTTTCCGACTTGCTACTTTTGAGCTACTTGCTCCAGTAGCTCTACTTTTACTTACCTATTCAATTGGCCAGGCGCTCAAGTTAGTCCCCCTTCCCGATAATCGCAAACCTCGGCAGTAAGCATTTGCGTGCTTGAACATGATCGCGGCCACAAGCCTGTAGCTCGTTATTTAAGCCCGTTGGACTTTGAATAAAATGGAGGTTGGATTCCTAAGTCCTACGGGTTTGGAGTTGAAGCCGGTAGGACTTTATGACGAAAATTGAACATGAAATAAAGTATTTATTTTTGCAGATTTGCAAGCTTGAGAATGTTGTGCTATTGATTTGAAGACCAAACATCACTTTCACTTCTAATAAAAGAACGGGATTGCTTTTTAATTTGCTTAATTAGTGCTCGATTTGTAAGTAAGACACTTGCGAGACCTCTTTGGTACCATTAACCTGTGGTTCGTGTTTAGCCATTTACTGGCTTGATGGAAGGGTAAATCTGAGCAATCGAATAGCGTTTAGTGTTTTTTTTCCGTCCGTGAAAGGTCAAAGTCTATAAGGGGGATTGAACTTGGGATTATGAGGAAAGTAAGGGAAAGTATCGTGCAGTAAGTAAACCGAACGGGGCACGCAAGTAGGAGGCATTTGAATTGCAAAGTAACTTGCTATCTCTATTTGCGGCCCCCGATCTTAAGTAAGTAGCAATTGAATGAAGCCCATAATAAGGACTGAATTCTACTCTCTTTAGCACTGGGCTATATCTTCTCCTGAACACTAGGCTGGTAATCATGCAAGCTAATTGTAAACACCTGCTTAATGACCTGCAGCTAATTTCAGCCTTATTGAATAGGGCTCTATATAAGCACATAGCATATTTTTTTTACAGAATTGTTTAGTTAGTGAAGACCTTGCTTTTGGATAGAAGTTCACTAACTAAAAACTTGTGTAAAAAAATATGCTCTGTGCTTATATAGAGCCCTATAGCCCTATTCACTTGGCCGAATCGCAATTTAATAAGGCTGTATGGCAGCAAGACAGACAATCTTGTTGTTCTGTTGTATTTGTCTCATTGGAATTGTTCCTTTGTTACCTTTTGCTGATTCCTTGTGTAGGACCCTTGATTTGGCTGACATGTTCTCTTTGGCTCTTGACCCTTTTTGGGTTGTTTATGGACTCCACTAGCTTCTCTCCCTGGCTTTGACTTGGTTCACTGGTTACACTTCTTCCTCCACTGCTATTCCTCCTACTTAGCAATCCTTCTTAGCAATCTCTGCTGCTACTGGTTTCTGCACTGCTATGACTCCTCCTCAGTAACCCCTGCTGCTACTGCTCTCTAGTCCAGATCCTGGTTGTCACACCTAGGGAGACCCACTGGACTTTGGGGACTAAAGACTATTAGGGGCCACAAGGTACAATAACACCTCTTTTTCCTAAAACCAATGCCCAAATACTTAGGTACCACCATTTAATATTGCCTATCGTATATTGGGAGTTGTTTTGCTGTTGTCATACCCTATGGACTTTTGGGACTGAGCAAACGAATATGTGCCCTGGATGGGCACGGGTTAAAAGTGGTTACAACTGGTCCCTACTTAAAAGACATTTCCCCACCAACTGGATACCTGGATTGGTATTGCCCTTTTAGCATGAGTTGGTTAATGTTGCCTTTGTTATGTTTGTAAAATATATGATTTAAATGTTAAGTATGAGAATAATCTATGAGCCCTAGTAGTTCAGTTGAGTAAAGGGGGAGGAAGATCTAATTAACCGTTTTTGTCCCCTTGTGACACTTAGTTGGTATCACTTTACGACCGCGGGCTGTGCTTTCATCCCAGCTGGGGCTGTCACATACTGTAAGTCTGTATGAAAGAGAGTCAGTGGTGGAGCTAGTGCATAGGGGGCTCCGGTGCAAAAAAAAAAAAATCTGACCCCCCCCCCCCCCCCGAGGGGGAGGCACATTTTTATTTTTGTACTTCCCGAACCTCCTCCAACCTCTACGCAGTACATATAGAAAATATATAGAAAATATATAGAAAAAATAAATATATAAATATGTTTGTCTGTGTGTGTTTGTATATATATATATATAAACGTACGCATTTACATATACATCTATATATATTATAGTACTATAAATACTTTCTTACCTGCCCGGTGCTACACTCCACTTCCTGGGGTTTGAAGGGTCCACTGCAGGCCAGAGGACCAAGGGGGCCACAGAAGTCCGAGGGGGCAGCAGGGGCCGGCAAAGACCGAGGGGGCCACAAGGGGCTGAGGGCCATGGGGGCCACAGGGTCTGCAGGGGGCACAGTGGGGGGCCACAATGGGCCATAAGGGGCTGTGGGGGCCACAGGGCCTGCAGAGGGCACACAGAGACCCTAGGGCCTGTGGGGGGCTACAGGGAGCCATAGGGGCAGCAGGGGACCCACGCAAGGTGGGGGTCACTGGGCTGGCAGGGGCACAGAGCGGCCCCTGGAGCCTGTGAGGGGCCACAGTGGGCAGTAAGGGGTCACAGGGACACCAGGGGACCGGTAGGAGGTCTGTGGGGACCATAGGGGGCCCTAGGGGCCACAGGTACCCCAGGGGACACGTAGGGCCCCATAAGACAAGCGGCTGGTCAGAAGACCTGCGGGCCACAGGAGCACCGCGGGGGCTTTTGGGGCAACAGGGGTCCCGTGGGAGGTCCACGGTAGCCCCTCAGAGGTAAGGGGCCTTGGTGCCTTGCACGTCTGCACCGGCAGTAGCTCCGCCTATGAAGAGAGTGACTTGTCTAACTGAGGACTGCTCCCTGTCATGGCGACCAAAGGCTTGCTTATTTAATAAAAATGTACAATGATAATCGCTGATTTGCTATAAATATGGGGACTTCGCTGTTCTTCTCTGATTCTCTCTGTAACCTTGAAACCTCTCTGCAGGCTCTGAACCTCGCTCTATCTCTGTCTCCTACAATGCTGGTTAGCCGATTGATTCAGTGAGGCCCCTCAGCCTTGTATGATTAACAGCTGAAGCTAAGTATAATAAATATTTTTATATTATTATTACCTTTTGTTTTACTTTTTGTTGTTTAACTTGTCAGACTTGGATACATGCACCACAAGCCAAGGGGACCTTTTGGATGGGAGTTTGGTAACTTCTCATCATTTTGGTAAATTGTGGTTGTCAGTTTTGGAAAAACTGCATCACATTATTACACATACTGTAGGTAGCAAGACAAGCTGTCTCCATCCTTGATTAGTCAGCTAACCCTCCTTGACTGGCTGATAAAATTAGGCAGTTATTGATTGGTGTTTCAGGTTCCCAAGTACCTAGGGAATCAATAGAAACTCTGTCAGTCCTTGATGGATAGGTGGCCCATGGGGTAGGAAAAATAGAGCTTGGGGATCGGCTAAGAGAATGTTTGCTAAGGTTGTGAACCTGTACATAAATATGAGTTGTTCTTGCTAATAAACAGTTGTCAGTTGGGATATACACAATTTAAGTGTATTATTCATTCTGGAGAGAGAATAATCCGATACATTGACGTTATTGATGCTGCACCTGATTGAGTAGATTTACAGTCAGTGACTCTGCTATCCTGCTATCTTGGTTCAGATGGTCGCTTGGCCCTGTTTATTGTGTGAATCTTGATCTGGGTTTATTCCTGCTAGCAGGGCTATCTACAATATCCTACACGAACCGCTGGGTAGGTCAGAAGCAGGTTCCGGGCAAGCCAAATTGAAGAAGTGGGTCATGACACTGCTCAAAGAGCTCCATTAGAAGGTGGTTGCACTTAGTTATTGTTGTTTATGTAAAGTACTATTTTCTCACATTACCCAAAAAGCTTTTCTCTTTAAAACTTTAGATCACAAAACAAAACACATGAGACAGATTTCACAAGCAAATAGAGATTATAAGAAAGAAAATGTGTTTATGAGAGGAATACAGAGTAAAAGAATAAGGCAAATGTGGGCAGAAAACAAGATACAAAATAAAGAAGTGAAGCAAACAGAGTATAATGTTAAAGGGAACAGATGTCTAATGGGAGAAATGGCACATATGTAATAAAAAGAAACATGGAGAAAGTAGAAACAAAACACAATACAAAAGAGAGAGAGAGAAAAAGAGTGGAAGGCAGTAAATTCAAAACTTTGAATCAAAAAGGTATTACAGTATATACTGTAAAAATGATGGTGAAATGTATAGCTTTGGCAAGACCTAATTTATCCACTTTGCTGTTAATAGAGAGGGTGGGAATAAAGAAGGAGGGGGAGATATATGAAATGATGAGGAGCAGAGAGAAGAGAGAGAAAGGGGAGTGAGGAAGAACATATCTACATACAAATGTGGGAGACAGTGGGGAAATAATGTAAGATGCGGGACATAAATAATGTAGAAAGGGAGAAATGGAAAAATTAGAAACTGAGCAGATGGAAGTAAATAAAGTCTAAGATAACAGAGGGAGAGAATAGGAATGAGATAGGAAAAAAGGGAAATATACAAGGAAAAAATCGAGGTGGGGGATGACCCACTCAGCGTTGAGTCTATTGAGTTTTTGCTCACACACCATTACAGAGAAGAAATCTGCAGTAAATCAAACTATACTCTCCTCTAAAGGCAGACCAGAACAGTAATGCCAGGCAAGTCTCAGAAGAACCAGCAGCAACCACTAGATGTACATTTCAGCCATAATATACGGAGACCCTAATTTCAGTGGGAGACAAAAAGAAAAAGTGAGAGGGACACTTGGGAATGCACTACTTAATAATGTGTTTTGTGCCAAATAACTTAAATCTCCTGAACATATAAGACTAACCACTCTAAAGCGTTATAGAAAAACATAGATGTGACCGTTTTTTTTGCTCTGTCTAGAGAAGTCAGTGATACCTCACTGATGAAAGCCAAAACTATGGAACACGTATTGGGTGTAGTTGTGCTTCCCATACAGTTATCTCCTAGCATTAGTAACAGGTTTAGTTTGATATATGTAAGAGATTTTCCCTCTGATGGCACAAGCTAGATAAAACTCAAGAGACTGCACGAGGAGGGAGCACCATCTCACAGAGAAGATTACTTAACACCTGCCTGTCTACAGGTATGTATCTATCACTTCATTTTGATTGCGTTTTCCTCTCTTCCAGCCTTTTAATTTGTTACACCCTAGGCCCAGGCCTTGTTGGCCTTTTGGAAAATCCATTCCAGATAGTTATAGTACCGGGTTCATTAAAGAGTCACATAAAAAGCATTGGAGCACTGGACCACTGGAAAAGCAGCCCTGTATTCAAGTTACTGTATTTGCCAAAGTGTAATATAAATCATTATCTCACATAAGTGAGTACACCCCTCACATTTTTGTAAATATTTTATTATATCTTTTCATGTGACAACACTGAAGAAATGACACTCTGATACAATGTAAAGTAGTAAGTGTACAGCCTTTATAACAGTGTAAATTTGCTGTCCCCTCAAAATAACTCAACACACAGCCATTGATGTCTAGACCGTTGGCAACAAAAGTGAGTACACTCCTAAGTGGAAATGTCCAAATTGGGCCTAAAGTGTCAATATTTTGTGCGGCCACCATTATTTTCCAGCACTGCCTTAACCCTCATGGGCATGGAGTTCACCAGAGCTTCACAGGTTGCCACTTGAGTCCTCTTCCACTCCTCCATGATGACATCACGGAGCTGGTGGATATTAGAGACCTTGCACTCTCCCAACTTCTATTTGAGGATGCCCCACAGATGCTCAATAGAGTTTAGGTTTAGGGACATGCTTGGCCAGTCCATCACCTTTACCTTCAGCTTCTTTAGCAAGCCAGTGGTTGTCTTGGAGGTGTGTTTGGGGTCGTTATCATGTTGGAATACTGCCCTGCGGCTCAGTCTCCAAAGGGAGGGGATCATGTTCTGCTTCAGTATGTCATAGTACATGTTTGCATTCATGGTTCCCTTAATGAAATGTAGCTCCCCAGTGGCGGCAGCACTCATGCAGGGCCAGATGATGACACTACCACCACCAAAAGTATACATCTATTCTGAGGAAAGGTAGTTGAAATAATCCCAAAATGACAGATAAACGGATAAGGCACAAAAACACTGATATGAGATGAAACACTCAGTTTGAACGTAAACATTGATGCAGAGAGAGGGGAGGCAGCATCTGACATCATCAGGTAAATGTATATAAGGGGAATCAACACAACATATTAGAGAAAACATATATACACATATAGACATATGTGTATATATGTTTGGTCTGGGCCTGCATGAGTGCTACCAGCACTGGGGAGCTACAGTTCATTGAGGGAACCATGAATGCCAACATGTACTGTGGCATACTGAAGCAGAGCATGATCCTCCCTTCAGACACTAGGCCGCAGGGCAGTATTCCAACATGATAACGACCCCAAACCCACTGCCAAGACGACCACTGTCTTGCTAAAGAAGCTGAAGGTAAAGGTGATGGACTGGCCAAGCATGTTACCAGACCTAAACCCTATTGAGCATCTGTGGGGCATCATCAAACAGAAGGTGGGGGAGTGCAGCTCCATGATGTCATTTATGGGGGAGTGGAAGAGGACTCAAGTGGCAACCTGTGAAGCTCTGTGAACTCCATGCAGTGCTGGAAAATAATGGTTTTAAGGCAGGGGCGGCCCGTCCATTGGGGCGTCAGGGCAAACGCCCCCCCAAATATTTTCTTCACCCTGCAATAAAAAAAACACAACAATGTATTAGTATAACCCAAAAACAAATAAATATAAGGTGTACATCATCATTTCAAGTCTAAATAGTATTAAAATGAATTAAAGTTAGAAAAGGGACACTGTCACTTTAAAATAACCCTTGCGCTACATTAACTAATGCTGTGTATCTATCTATCGCCCCCTGCCTGCACCCTGTGTGATCAAATACAATAGTTACACTGTGTACACTAACCTTTAGACTCTTCTCTTCTCTTCAATGAGTCCTGGCCTGGCCCCCTGACCGTTAATGCATGCCGCCCACCATCACAGTGACGATATGCATGGGCGGTCATAAATGTATCAATTAATAAATGACAGTCTTCCATCATTGACCAATCAATGATGGAAGGTTGTACAGTTACTAAGTGATCAATCTAAACCCACCCAGACCGTTAGCCCTGAGCGCCCGCCAGCAAATAGAGCCTCGAGTTTGATTTTGATTGACTGATACAGTCAATAAAACCACCAGTTCCCTGTCCCTTCCCCCTTTCTGTTTCCTGACCCTGGTCACGCTGAGACTGAGAGACCTCCCTGGCTGAATCTACTCATCTGCTCTGCCTGCCTAACACAGTAAGTCTACACCTGCCTCTGCCTGGCACCTGCCCCTGCCCCTGGCCAAACCAAAACCCCTAGTAGCCCCTAATAAAAGTTAGGGGTGACCAGTTACCCCCAGTCCCCCACTATGCCTGCCTGGCCTGCCAGTGACACCTACCCAGCCACCCACCAACTACCACCGACGACCCCAGCCATCACCCCCATGTGGCCTGTGCCACCCCCGATCAGGCCTGCCCTATGCTAGCCTAGCTATGCCATCATGCCACCACCGGATTACACCGATCACGGGATCGGGGTAGTCGGGTGGTGAGCGGGGTGGCACAGGCCCACATGGGGGTGATCGGATCACCCCCTTGATGAGGCCTGTGCCACCCCTGATGACCTCCATGTATGCCACCCTGCCCGAGGCCCGATCACCACCGGGCCCCCGGCACCACCCCGATGCGGCCTATGCTACCCCGGGTATTCGGGCAGTGAGCGGGGTTGACCAGGCCACATGGGGGTGGATGTTCACCCCCATGAGGCCTGTGCCACCCCTGGTCGTGGCCTATGGGCGACCGATGGGCGCCTGACCGTGACCTACCCCACCCTGGATGAACCATTAACCAACTACCTAACCCCCCCCCCCCCCCCCCCTATTTTTATTCCATTTTTAGAAGTAACAGGCATGTATATGTGCATGTCACTTCTAAAGATAAAATAAAAATAAGCCAGGGAAGGGAAAAAAAAATACAGTAACAACATTATTACAATTAATTTACACACAGTAAGCAAACACATTGTTAGTACAGTTAGTAACACAACACATCGTATACAAAAATAAACAGCTTTAAACAAACATTAATAAAAAATAAAATAAACAGCACATACACACATTGTTAGTACAGTTAGTAACACAACACATTGTATACAAAAATAAACAGCTTTAAACAAACATTAATAAAAAATAAAATAAACAACAGCACATACTTACCTGTAAAATTGACCCCTCCAGCGTTGGCCTTCTGTCCTCTCTGGATATAGTCATGATGAAAAATAAATAATCCATGTTGATTGAAGCCAATGATCAAAAAGAATCCAATCTTGATTGAAGCCATTGTCCATCCATCCATTCTGGCCCATTGAAAGAGGCCTCCAAAAAAAAAAACCGACGCTCTAAAAAAAAAAAAACAACACACTAAAAAGAGCTCCTCCTACAAGGAGCCCCTCCCGCGATTAATTGTTTTTTTCCCACGGTCTGCTATATATACTAATTTTTGAAGGACTCTGATTGGCTGAAATTTTTGATTGACATCGATTTCAACCAATGAGAGTCTTTAAAAAATTAGCAAATCAGCAAGCAGGTATGGAAGCCTGTAAGGGTAAAAAAGGTTAGTGTGAACTTGTTTGACCCTGTATGTATTATACATATTACAGGGCTATTTTATGTGATATACATGTTACAGGATAATATCCTGTAACATGTATAGCCAAAAAATAGCACTGTAATATGTATAACAAATAAAGTGTAATAGAAATGCATGAACAATATAATATATCATGAAATAAAGAACATCAATTAATCAAATAATAAATATCAATTAATATATATTGTTGTATGTATATGTTTATGTATATTTATGTGTAATTTTTTATATATATATATATATATATATATATATATATATATATATATATATATAAATTAATATCAAAATATCACAATAAATAAATATATATATATATATATATATATATATATATATATATAACAATTTGATATATATATATATATATATATTTATTTATTGTGATATATTGATATCAATTTTTATATATATATATATATATATATATATATATATATATATATATATATATATATATATATATATATATTTATATATATATATATATTTTTTTTTTTTGGGCCTATATGTTATTTAAGGTTTTTAAGGTACGGTTGGGGCCTATATGGTCCCAATTTGTTATTTAAGGTTTTTAAGGTACGGTTGGGGCCTATATGGTCCCAATTTGTTATTTAGGGTTTTTAAGGTACGGTTGGGGCCTATATGGTCCCAATTTGTTATTTAAGGTTTTTAAGGTACGGTTGGGGCCTATATGGTCCCAATTTGTTATTTAGGGTTTTTAAGGTACGGTTGGGGCCTATATGGTCCCAATTTGTTATTTAGGGTTTTTAAGGTGCGGTTGGGGCCTATATGGTCCCAATTTGTTATTTAGGGTTTTTAAGGTACGGTTGGGGCCTATATGGTCCCAATTTGTTATTTAAGGTTTTTAAGGTACGGTTGGGGCCTATATGGTCCCAATTTGTTATTTAGGGTTTTTAAGGTACGGTTGGGGCCTATATGGTCCCAATTTGTTATTTAGGGTTTTTAAGGTGCGGTTGGGGCCTATATGGTCCCAATTTGTTATTTAGGGTTTTTAAGGTGCGGTTGGGGCCTATATGGTCCCAATTTGTTATTTAGGGTTTTTAAGGTACGGTTGGGGCCTATATGGTCCCAATTTGTTATTTAGGGTTTTTAAGGTGCGGTTGGGGCCTATATGGTCCCAATTTGTTATTTAGGGTTTTTAAGGTACGGTTGGGGCCTATATGGTCCCAATTTGTTATTTAGGGTTTTTAAGGTACGGTTGGGGCCTATATGGTCCCAATTTGTTATTTAAGGTTTTTAAGGTGCGGTTGGGGCCTATATGGTCCCAATTTGTTATTTAGGGTTTTTAAGGTGCGGTTGGGGCCTATATGGTCACACTTGCTCTTTTAAGGTTTTAAACGTTACAGTTTGGGTCTTAAACGTTCTAATGTTTTTTTTTTTGTTTTCTATAACTTCCCAGGTGCAAACTATCTGTGGAATCAGATTTCTTTGGACTCGTTGGTTGACTTACTGGACGTGAATACCCCGAGAAGGAGAGTCAACTGTTGGTGAGTATATGGTCACACTTGGACTTTTAAGGTTTTAAAAGTTACGGTTTGGGTCTTGAGATTTCTAATGTTTTTTTTGTTGTTTTCTATCACCCCCCAGGTGCAAACTATCTGTGAAAGCAGATTTGTTTGGACTCGTTGGTTGACTTACTGGACGTGAATACCCCGAGAAGGAGCGTCAACTGTTGGTGAGTATCATTGCCTTTAATTTTCTGTCCATGTGTATAGGTGCAAATTTGATGGTGATGTAGTCTTGTCACATGAGGGTTTGCAATCTGTAATGTATACCAATGAAATCAACACACTGTTATTTTTAAGTAATTTTGTGACATAATATAAATTAATATACCGTGATCTCTTTCTTTTATTGGTATCAATATCAGAAATGAATACTATTGACTCTCTACTTGTGAAGCCTTTCGCCACCCTAACCTATGAGGAGAAGGTGGAAGTAAAACGGTTAGGAGCTGACCAACCAGAGATAAATCTGCAGCAAATCGCAAGAGATAGAGGGAAGCAATATGTCCGTAATTTCAATACTGAATGGTACAAGAAGAACGACTGGCTTTCTGGAAGCGTTTCTAGGAAGTCCTTATATTGTTTCCCATGCATCCTATTTGGTGGTGACGCTGCTTGGACCAAAACTGGAGTGACTGACGTCAAACATCTAGCTGACAAATTGGCAAAACACAAAAGTTCTAAAGCTCACTTGGATAACAGGATCAAGTTTGAGATGCTTGGACAGGCGAACATTGCTGTTCAACTGGACCAAGGATACCAAGTCAGCATTCAAAAACACAACGAAGAAGTGGCTAAGAACCGGTACATCCTTTCGAAGATAATTGATTGTGTTCGCTTTTGTGGCGCCTTTGAACTGGCATTAAGAGGACACGACGAGAGTGAAACATCGCTAAATCCAGGAGTGTTTAGAGGCCTGGTGGATTTGGTTGGCAGTATCGATAGTGCAATGGAACAGCATTTGAAGACTGCAACTGTGTTTAAGGGCACTTCCAAAACCGTGCAGAATGAGCTACTGGACTGCATGCATGAAGTTATAAAGGAAGTGATTCACCAAGAGCTTAAGGAAGCCCAGTTTGTGGCAATCCAAGCGGATGAAACAACCGATATTTCCGCTAGGACACAGTGCGTTGTAGTCTATCGCTACATTGACAAGAAGCATCAAGTGGTGGAAAGATTTGATGGCTTCACGGAAATGAAATCAACGGATGCAGACTCCATTGCTGCTGTTGTGCTGGAAACACTGAATACTGTTCTCCCAGAGCCAGAAGACAAGAAGAAACTCATAGCTCAAAGCTATGATGGTGCCAGTGTGATGCGTGGAGATCAAGGAGGAGTTCAAAGAAAAATAAAAGACGTGTACCCGAACGCACACTACGTCCATTGCTATGCTCACCAACTGAACCTAATAATGGAGAAAGCAGTTTCAAGGATTGGAAGAGTTAGAGTTTTTTTTTCAAACATAGGCGGCATACCATCTTTTTTTTCACGCTCTCCAAAAAGGACTGGAGTTCTGGATGAGGTAGTTGGTAGAAGACTTCCAAGAGGTGCACCGACACGATGGAACTTCAACGTTAGGACCGTGAACGTGATCTACGAGAACAGAGATGCGCTACTTGAGTGTTTCCAGACAATTGAAGCATGTCTAAACTTTGATCCAACATCTATACGGGAAGCCGCAGGTTTCATTGGAATGCTGGAAGACAGGGAGTTCCTTTACTTCCTTAAATTATTTCATTTAATAATGCCACATGTAGACATCCTCTATAGTCAGCTTCAGAAGCGAGACACGGATACTGTTTATATCAAAAAAGTCACAGAAGACTTTGTCGCCAGCATCCAGAAAATCCGGAATTCTGTGGAAGAGATAGAAGCAAGTTTGCCAAGCGATCTAACAGTCAACAGACGGAGTGCGGAGATCTCAACCTTGAGACAACTTTCAAGAGAGGTATGTGACATAGTGGTGGTTCATGCAAAAGAACGATTTTCATTTTCAAATCACCTAGTCAGTGCCAAACTTGTTCAAAGTGACTTGTATAAAACCCATGGCACTTGCTTTCCAACCCAAGCTCTGGAAGACACCGTGCAAGCATATCCAATACTGAAGAAGGAACAATTACGCACTGAGCTGTCACTTCTGTATGGGAAGACAGAGTTTCATACTTGTACAAGTGCTGTTGCTCTGCACAAACTTTTCCATCAATTTAATCTGCAGAATGATTTCACAGAGACAGTAAAATTATTAAGAATCCTGATTACAACACCAATGACTACTGCAGAATCAGAAAGATGCTTCTCAACATTGAAGAGGATAAAAACCTTTTTAAGAAGCACCATGTCCCTGGAGCGGTTGAATGCATTGGCGATGCTCTCAATGGAAAAGCAACTGATTTCCGAGATCCCACACTTCAATGAAAAAACCATTGAGAAGTTTTGTTCTTTGAAAGATCGCCGTGCAAAATTAAAATACAAGTGATTGAAGCAAAGAATAATGCATACCCCCAAGCTGTGCAAAGATAAACTGCGTTAAGCAGCACCACCTCACACTACCAAACATAACTAGTGGTAAGTAAAGTATGAACGGTGTGTGGGTGTGCATATGGAAGGAGCTATGAAAGGTGTGTGCATGGTCAGTAACAATTGTTGAAGCCTTGGCGTGGTTTGAAGGAATTGGAGGCACTTCCAAGGGTAGCTGTCACTTGTTTTACGGGAAGCAAGAATTCCATGTCTGTACAAGTGCTGTTGCTCTGCAGCAACTTTAGCATCAATTTAATCTACAGAATTTAACAGAGTGAGTGAAGCTATAAGGAATCCTGCTTACAACAACGAAGACTACTAAAGAACCAGAAAGATGCTTCTCCACATTGAAGAGGATCAAAAAAGTAATTAAAAAGCACCATGGCCCTGTAGCGGTTAAATGCATTGGTTTGAAGGAATTGGAGGCACCTTCAAGGGTACGTAAAGTTCTCAGAAATGGCACCACCTCACTACCAAAAATAACTAGTGGTAAGTAAAGTATGAATGGTGTGTGGGTGTGCATATTGAAGGAGCTATGAAAGGTGTGTGAATGGTCAGTAACAATTGTTGAAGCCTTGGCGTGGCGTTACTGCTCATATGGTTATCCATATGCTAATTCAACGTGTTTGTTTGACATTGATTATTGTGTGGTCTAAACAGAAGTGAAATGTTGTTGTTTTCTTGAATCCCAAGATCCACTGGTTTGGGCCTATGCAGTGCTGATTGGTCTTCTAAGGTATGTTTGAGGCCTATATGGTCCCACTTGGTCTTCTAAGGTATGTTTGGGGCCTATGGTCACACTTGGTCTTCTAAGGTATGTTTGAGGCCTATATGGCCACACTTGGTCTTCTAAGGTATGTTTGGGGCCTATATAGTTCCACTTGGTCTTCTAAGGTATGTTTGGGGCCTATGGTCACACTTGGTCTTCTAAGGTATGTTTGGGGCTTATATAGTCACACTTGGTCTTCTAAGGTATGTTTGGGGCCTATATAGTCACACTTGGTCTTCTAAGGTATGTTTGGGGCCTATATAGTCACACTTGGTCTTCTAAGGTATGTTTGGGGCCTATATAGTCACACTTGGTCTTCTAAGGTATGTTTGGGGCCTATAGTCCCACTTGGTCTTCTAAGGTATGTTTGGGGCCTATATAGAAACACTTGGTCTTCTAAGGTATGTTTGGGGCCTATATAGTCACACTTGGTCTTCTAAGGTATGTTTGGGGCCTATATGGTTCCACTTGGTCTTTTAAGGTTTTGAAAGTATGGTTTTGTTCTTGAATGGTCTGATTGATTTGCTTGTTTTCTTTCAACCCCAGGTGCAAACCCTATGTGGCTGCAGATTTGTTTCTACTCATTGGTCAACTTAATGAACATGAATACCCTGAGAAGAAGAGCCGACTAATGGTAGGTGTCACTCCTTTAATTTTTCTGTTAATACGTATAGGTGCAATTATGATATTGCTGTAGTCTTGTCACATGAGTTTTTTCAATCTATATTGTATACCAATGAATTTAACACATTGTTACTTTACTTCTTGACATTTCTGCATTGCAGATCATGTATTTCAATGGCTTCACAAGCATAAGGTCATTGGGCGGGGCTTATAAAGGTCATTATGACGTCAGGAGGAGGAGTTATAAAAATGGGTGTGGTTTGAAAAAGGGGGAGTGGCTATGTTTCGCCCTGTTGCCCCTCCAACTTGAAAAGTCACCAGCCGCCACTGTTTTAAGGGTGTACTCAATCTTCTTGGCAACAGTTTAGACAATAATGGCTGTGTGTTGAGTTATTTTGAGGGGACAGCAAATTTACACTGCTATACAGGCTGTACACTTACTACTTTACCTTGTAGCAGAGGGCCATTTCTTCAGTTTTGTCACATGAAAAAAATATAATAAAATATTTTATTTTATCTGCTAAAATAGATGTACATATTTTTTGTTTTTGCTGTTTTGTGTATTTATGGAAATCCTTAAAGCTGCCTCTCCCCAAGACTTTTAGCATTCTACTGTGAATCTAAATGTAGGACTGAAGTACCTGAGCTCCATGCTAGGAAACCAGCATGTCTGGCATCCCAATAATCCTCAAGCCAAGCAGCCACATTTACCTTGTTCACAAACATAAGTAAAATGACAAATAGCAAATAACAAATATTTGAAGAATTTCAAGAGATCACTTTGAGGACTAAGGACTATCATATATTCAGCCCTTTAAAATACCATCAAATTGTTCTATAATGAATTCTGCATTTAGATGAAAAAAGGATTTCAACTCTGAAAGAAAAACATTTATAGACTTACTGAACAATCAAACTAGTTACCAGGGGTATGTTTATCCCTACAGTGCTTGGCAAAAATATTTAGACTTGATTTAATAGACTGTGAAAAAATAATAACAGTTAATTAATTTTGTTTAAAAACAATGGAAATTAAACTATTAATATTTTTATCGAGATTTTAACCAGATTTGCAATATCAAAAAAAGGTATTTTCAAAAGTATATGCATATATAATTCTTCTTAAATGGCAAATCTTATTTTTCATATAAGGAGCAGAGTAAAATCAGCAGCATCTATTAATACTTTGCTTGTTCTGTTACCCATAAAATGATAATAAATCGTCATATGTCTCTGAATTGGATGCCTTCTGAACCTGGAAGATGTAACTAATGTACCCCAAAGAAGTTTTTCCCCATTTTTAAATATAAATATCTGTTGTAACCATAGGGATTATTAGGCAAAAGCTGTTTACCAGCAGGCAAATGAAATGTAATTCTCCAATTATTGTCTAAAGCCAAGACATCATAAGGCAATTTTAATAAGTCTCCACTAATTATCATTTGGCAGATAAGATATAGTTATCTTACCAAGAGTAACAATGATGTATTCAGATGCCTATATAAGAACTGGGAGATAAAGTCCAATTTTTCATAATAAATATACAGTATCCCTTTGTTCCTGCTATGAATGCTGTGATAATCCGGGGGTAGGGGCTATTACTGCCCGGGGACCACTAGTATAGACTACAGGTTAACTACCCACATGGACCATTTGGGTTCTTGGAAATCTCGGCACCAGCACCCTGATATTTGGCTTCTTTATCAGTCAGAGTTTCTCCATCAGGAATCAGCACTCACAGGAGTCTCAGTAACCTTCCTTTGTTAGTGATCAGAACAGGTTACTTGCAGGGTGGAGATAGGTTCAGTATCACAGCCACCAGAAGCAAAGTAAGAGACACACAATTTCTATATGTCTACAGACGTGAACTGTTATATTTTTGAAAAGTCAGCAATATTTATAGAAGTTAGATATAGAGGGGTGTACACAATGTAACAATGACAGGGAGTGTCAGACAATTACAGGAGATGACCCCACATGGGGTCTAGCATTATCTTGATGCCTGGCACCAGAGAACAATAGGGCTACCTTCTAATATACATCCTGCTGTCTCTGTGTCTGAGTGGTCCAGACCTTAGATAGAGTACATGTCACATGTGATTAACTTAATTTGCTAACAATGGGCCAGAACAGATAACAGTACAATAGAGTCTGATCACTGCCGACTGAGCACACCCTGTTTTAACCCCATCATGATTACTCACAGTTTAAACATAACACAGAATACAGTAATATTAGATGGGGAATTACATACAGTATACAGGATAAGGCAGGTGCATATGCCATAAGAACACATGAAGCATGTGGTACACTATGGCCCTATGTCTTAGTTATATTCATCCCACCACCCACCTGCCCATATTACCCATGTGGCAATGCAATTCCTCTACCCATTTTCCAAAGGGTCAGTCTGTCCTCTATGGTGGATTCAGGCCTTGGAAATGGGTCCTTGACAAACACTTTCTACAGTTAATAGCTTTCAATTAGAAATTCTCTAAATTACACAAAAACACACTGCAGCAATGCTCAGTAGTCTAGAGAAACAGCACAAAATGAAACAAAGTAGCTCTGTCGTGGTAATGAGAAAGACAGCCAGGTTCAGCTATTTTGCTAATGATTGATTTGTATGATGCTTGTGCTCCTAGAGTCTTACATCAGATGCATGGAAATGCCTGACACATTTTTGCCACCCCCCTTTGACAATGCCTCATCAGGCGGCGAAACACATGTCAAGAGACTGTCTTTTCCTAAGAAATCCCCCTGTTCCTCTTAGCCTCTCATCGTTTGAAGGAAAGTCCTACATTTAAGGCAAAACCATGTTTTTGAGCCTTGACCACTTACTCAAGTTACTCCTGCTTCTTTTTTACAAACCCTAGGAGAAAGTTAGAAGCCTGTAAGTGTAAGTATATGTCTGTATGGATCGTTGTGCACATTTTAAACGGATACTTAAATCACCATATGTATTCTGCACCATTTGATAGTGCGCAAAAAACCATGTGGAGAAAAGTTATTTTATATTTTTTTTAACTGATCAGCAACAACCTTATCATTTGCCTGAACCATTACTTATCATGCAGAGATGTGGTGCAGTAAGGAAAAGCTTCTTTTTAGAACTCAGGTTATGACTTTGAATCTTCTTACTTACTTTTTTCTTTTTTTGCACTAATATTTTTTATTTTGTTTAAATAATTATTTTAAAAGCACCAATATTAATCTCATATCAACCATTTAAAGTTTATATACATTTTCAATGTTATCCTATGACTAATACATTTTTAAATTTCCATGAACTCATGGCCCCTTCAACTCCACAGAGCTGTTGGGGAAGACTGTTTGAGGATTAATGGATTACATTAAAAACTGATTATAAAACAGTGAACTATTTTTACATTTAAAAAAAATCAAAAAGTAGTTTCACTTGGTTTTCAGTACTCTTTTAATGTAGAGTAGTATTGACCAAGCTCAAATTAGTCAAAATAGTTGTTTGCATTGGAATATGTGAATAAAATAGCATCCAAACATGCTGACAGAGAAAAAAAAACATTTTCTATTTACAATTTTCCTTTAAGTTTATAAAACCCTCAAAAATAACAAACAAACACAAAAATAATCACACTGGTTCAGCAAACTGCACTTCACTACAGGAGATTCAACAAGAATCAATAGTTTGTTGACGTTCTTACTCAAAAGATTGTTAACTTTATTTTTTCAATATAAGAACGCATTGGGATGGAATCAAATAAAGAAGCAATCGATGAAAGGTGATATATGTGTGTATATAACAGTTTTCCTTGTTTTATCAATTTGTATCTGGCAAATAACAACAAACCATTAAGTTTACAAAATTACATAGTGTTGCTTTATGTAACACATAGACATACAGTGCCTTGCAAAAGTATTCACCCCATTGACTTTTTACCTATGTTGTTACATTATAGCCTTAAATTCAATGTTTTGTTAATCTGAATTTTATGTGATGGATCAGAACACAATAGTCTAAGTTGGTGTAGTGAAATGAAAAAAAGATATACATAAAACAATTTTTTAGAAATAGAAAACAGAAAATTGGCATGTGCGTATGTATTCACCCCCTTTATTATGAAGCCCATAAAAAGCTCTGGTGCAACCAATTACCTTCATAAGTCACCTTCTGAAGGTGCAATCTTAGTGCAATCTAAGTGTCACATGATCTGTCATTACATATACATTCCTTTTTTGAAAGTCCACAGAGGCTGCAACACCTAAACAAGAGGCACCATTAACCAAACACTGCCATGAAGATCAAGGAACTCTCCAAACAAGTAAGGGACAATGTTGTTGAGAAGTACAAGTCAGGGTTAGGTTATAAAAAAATATACAAATCTTTGATGATCCCCAGGAGCACCATCAAATCTATCATAACCAAATGGAAAGAACATGGCACAACAGCAAACCTGTCAAGAGATGGCCACCCACCAAAACTCATGGACCAGGAAGGAGGGCATTTATCAGAGAGGCAGCACAGAGACCTAAGGTAACCCTGGAGGAGCTGCAGAGTTCCACAGCAGAGACTGGAGTATCTGTACATAGGACGACAATAAGCCGTACGCTCCATAGAGTTGGGCTTTATGGCAGAGTGGCCAGAAGAAAGCCATTACTTTCAACAAAAAAACAATATGGCACATTTTGAGTTTACGAAAAGGCAGATGGGAGACTCCCAAAATGTATGGAGGAGGGTGCTCTGGTCTGATGAGACTAAACTTGAACTTTTCGGCCATCAAAGAAAATGCTATGTCTGGCGCAAAACCAACACATCACATCACCCAAAGAGCACCATCCCCACAGTGAAACATTGTGGTGGCAGCATCATGCTTTGGGCATGTTTTTCAGCAGCAGAGACTGGGAAACTGGTCAGAGTTGAGGGAAAGATGGATGGTGCTAAATAAAGGGATTCTTGAGCAAAACATGTACCACTCTGTGCGTGATTTGAGGCTAGGACAGAGGTTCACCTTCAAGCAGGATAATGATCCCAAACACACTGCTAAAGCAACACTTGAGTGGTTTAAGGGGAAACATGTAAATTTATTGGAATGGCCTAGTTAAAGCCCAGACAATCCATTCAATCCAATTGAAAATCTGTGGTCAGACTTAGCTTGGTGTTCACAAGTGGAAACCATCCAACTTGAAGGAGCTGGAGCAGTTTTGCAAGGAGGAATGGGCAAAAATCACAGTGGTAAGATGTGGCAAGCTCATAGAGACTTATCGAAAGCGACTTTGAGCTGTGATTGTCGCAGAAAGTGGCTCTACAAAGTATTGACTTTAGGGGGGTGAATAGTTATGCACATTGACTTTTTCTGTTATTTTGTCCTATTTGTTGTTTGCTTCACAAAGCACTCCCAAATCCCTTTCAATATCTGATACACCTAGATTTGCTCCATTAAGATTATGTGAAGTATAATGTGAAGTATAAATGTATTTTGTGACATCATAATTCTAGTGTCTAATATGGAAAAGAGAAGTTAATGTAATAAAAAAGATATATTTATAATTTAGTAGCACTCAGAGCCATTTCTCAGTGGATCGTCTCTCATACAGAAGAACATGATTACACTGTCCATGGGGTATGTGCACGTGCCTGTGACATGCAACAGCCCTATATTTCTGCCTCCTCATCTCTTTTGCTCTGTCTCTCTCTCCTTCACGAATCTCGGAGCCAGCTGCTCTCTGGCTAGTGCACCCGACACTTGCACAAGCCAACAGTCTTCACTGTTATTATTATTATTATTATTATTATTATTATTATTATCTTTATTTGTAACACACCAATATATTCCATAGCACTATACAGGAGTTAAGTACATGGCAAAAACAAAATAAACACCTTATAAAGAATGGAACGCCCTATTTTTGAGCTTAAAATCAAATGTACATAGTGCTTGTTTCCAACGCACTGACACAAGATTGAAAACTTGCAAACTTACAATCTAAAGGGTTTAGGTGTGATACAGTTTGAAAGCAATTTGTTCAAGTGGAAGTGTCTGTGTGTTGTACTATAGATTGTGAGTTATTATGCTGTGGAGTGTGCAATTGTACATATTTTTAAACAGCTGTGTTTCTAGAGATTTTTTCATCTTTTTATTTTCTTTTTTTTAAGCAGGAAGATAGTCTAATGGAGCGAGGCAAGGAGCTCCAGATAGTAGGGCAGAACAAGAAAAGTCTTGAAGGTGGGAGTGAGAGGAGGTGATAAGAGAGGAGGAGAGAAGAAAGTCATTAGCAGTACAGAGGGGCAGTTGGGAGAGTATTTGGAAACAAGAGCAGAAATATAAGGGGTGCGCTGTTGTTGAGGGCTTTATATGTTAAAATGTTTTACATTTTATTTTGGAGGCTATGGGAAGCCAGTGGAGTGACTGACAGAGAGGAGCTGCAGATACTGAGAGTTTAGTTTGGAAGATGAGTCTAGCGGAGGCATTCATTATGGATTGGAGGGGAGGGGAGACAAACGAGAGATGAGTAGGCCAGCAAGGAGGGAATTGCAGTAGTTGAGTTGAGATATGATGAGAGAGTGTATAACATTTTTTAGCTGTATTTTCTGTAAGCTATATGTTTTTTAGGTGAAACTGACAAGATTTTGTTAATAATTGTATGTGAGGAATAAAAGAGAGGGCAGGATCCAGTAGAAACCCAAGACAACGGGCCTGGGAGGTGGGATTGATGATGATATTTGAGGAGTGGAAGCTGTAGTAGAGGGTGGAAAGATAAGGAGTTCAGTCTTAGACATGTTGAGTTTGAGTTGATGGGCAGACATCCAGGAGGATATGGTAGACAGGCAGTTGGAAACTTGAGCTAAAAGAGTGGGAGATAGATCTGGTGCAGAGCTAGATTTGAGTGTCATCTGCATAGATATGATAAGGAAATCTGAAGGATTTAATTAGGGTACTAAGGGAGGATGTGTAGATGGAGAAGAGGAGGGGTCTTAGGACTAAGTCTTGCGGTACGCCAATAGACAGAGGGAGAGGTGAAGAAGATCAGAGCAGGGCAGGAGTGAGGTCTGCAGAGAGAGGAAAATGGTTAGTAAACAGGGAGTTATACATAAACATACATACATACATAAGCACACAAACATACAGTACATATATACACATACATGCATACACACACATATATATATATATATTTATATATATTGTGATCGTTTGCTCCTTGGAAGTGATGACAAGCAAGTGGAGTGTGAGTTCTTGTCAGAAGTGAAGGAGTTAACACTTCTGAAAGAACTCCTAATTAGAGCAACTCCCCTTTAAAAGACTGGAAAGCAGGCATGGAAAGGAGGAGGAGGGGCTGACTAGGCCCTAGGCAGCTGTGCTGCTGAGAGGAACAAGCACAGAGAGGAAGGTGATCTGGTGTGGATATACAGTGAAGTTGTGAACTACCCTGTAAAGGATCGCCAAGTGACTGTTACTGGGAGAACGGGGACTACAGCAAGTCGTACGAGCTGGAAGATTGACTTCAGACTCAGGAGGTGAAGTCACAAGGAAGCCACGTAAGTGAAGGGGATTAGTGAAGAATCCCAGGCAGAGTTTTGCCTTAAAGGCCTAGGCACGGTTGGTGCTGAAGTATTATGCCCCAGGGAAGAAGTGAAGATAAAGAGAAGTGAATACAAGTGAGTTTGTGTATGCAAGGGTCCCTGGGGTGAAGCATACGGGAGAGACGGGCGGGCCCTATGCTTCACCCGCAACCGTGTCCCAGAGAAGAGAGCTGTGTCCCAGAGAGGAGCGCTGTGTCCGAGAGAGGAGCGCTGTGTCCGAGAGAGAGGAGCGCTGTGTCCGAGAGAGGAGCGCTGTGTCCGAGAGAGGAGCGCTGTGTCCGAGAGAGGAGCGCTGTGTCCCCGAGAGAGGAGCGCTGTGTCCCCGAGAGAGGAGCGCTGTGTCCCCGAGAGAGGAGCGCTGTGTCCCCGAGAGAGGAGCGCTGTGTCCCCGAGAGAGGAGCGCTGTGTCCCACAGAGCGAGGAGCTAGAGAGGAGAGCTGTGTCCCACAGAGCGGAGCTGTGACCCAGAGTGGAGCGGGGTCCCAGAGGTTGCTGAAGAGGGCGACCTAATCTCGCTGGGACCCTCACCTGTAAAGAGACTGTTTATTTCCTGGCCACAAGGTGGCACTATCACGAGTCAAAGGGACTATTTGTTTCCTAGCCACAAGCTGGCATTTTTAACAAGATAAGAGACTGTTGTTTCCTGGCCACTAGGTGGCACTCTCACCAGTCTCCCAAGCTTAAAAGACTGTTGACAAGCTGGCCACCAGGGGGCAGTTCCCAAGTTAAAGGACTGTTTGTATATACCTGGCCACAAGGTGGCATTCTCCCCCTCGCAGAGACAAAGTAATTTATGTTTCGTTATTTTAAGCAGAGCTACTACTTCAACTGTTAATTTCCGTTTTGCAAATAAACCAATTTGCTGCATTTGAAGTCGGAGTCAGCCCTTCATTCCAGAAACCACCGCTATATGCGGCCATCCTGATCACAATATATATATATATATATATATATATATATATACACATACACACACACACTGGCAGTGGTTGAGAAATTATATAAAAATAAAGATTTTTGGATCCAGGTCATTGTCAATTATTGGCAACACTTTATAACATCCCACCTGCTGAATTCCGGTCCTGCCATTTCATACCTTATCTGTGTATTGTCAGACTCTTTGTCTCTCTTGGCATGCTCCTGCACTAGGACATCCATGGCCCCCTATTACTTCCTTCCTGTGCTCTTCCTCCACACTCCCAACATGCGGAGAGGCAGAGCTGATTAGTTGCAGCTATTACTGGAGGATAACAACAAATTGTTTGTTAGTGCAATAATGAAGCTCCCCTTTTAGAGAAGCGCCTGTAGGCTAATGCCTACATCGCCTAATGGATGATCCGGGCCAGGCCACGGCACAACCCCTTAACGCATGACACACAAGGGTGCAGCAATATGGCCTCTACTACATCTACAAATAACTTTAAATTATACAATAAATTCATTATACACCGACAACTGCAGGAAATCTTGCCTTCAGCTGCTTTACTTTCCATTACTAAATCTTTACCAAATTACACATTTTACACTTCTCTTCTTTGTAAAGGATCAAAATACCTTTAAAATCAACTAACTCTTACGAGTTCTATTGTTTGCTAAACAAACAAAAGCAAAAATCAAACAAACACACAGAAGTAAAAATTTAAAAGAAAAAACGTTGACTCTGTGCAAAGGCACCCTAAACGTAAAATGTTTTATTCACAAACACCTGATATCTTGATTGCACCACCTATGTTCAAGCACAAAGTCTGAAATCCTGGACTTTGTTACAGATTTCTAGATATATTTGTTGGCATAAGCAACAACAAAAATAGAGGTGCTCAATCGGAGAATGAACCACAGTGCATGTGTGCATCATAGGAACATACTATTTTTGTTTCACCAAAACATCCCAAGCACCTAACAGAACAGCAAAATACTCTATTGAAGCTTTTGTGTTAAAGTAAATAAGGAATTGGCAACCCACTCTAATTTATTTGCCAAGTTAAATTTATGTATAAGAAAAAAATATGTTACTATGTAGAATATATGGCAACGAACCTAAAATTAATCTATTCAAGCTATCACTGTATCATTTTATATATATATATATATATATATATATATATATATATATATGGGCCTTTATAACAGAATTATAAAAGAAAAGGACCCATTCCTTCACAATTTATCAAAGATTGGAACAATGTCAAGTCCTGAGCCGATCCTCTGTACTGGTCAATATGTTCCCTTCACACAATAAAAAAGGATATTACAATATATGTTCCAAATATAATAGGAACAAATGACAGTCTAATATTCAATTCCCTGTGTAGTGTATTTTCCAATATTCATGCTCCAAAGAACTGGATCAGTCTCCAATCAGGATCACGCAGCTTCTCTAGTGGTAGCACTATTCACTTGTGTACCCCATATGTAAAACAAAAGAGGGGTATGGGGGTGGAGAAGAGCAGAAAACTGAGGGTGTAGTATATAAATCAATGTATTCAAATATAAAAAATATATTAACATCACACTCACATATTAGAGTCTCAGGACCATCAGCGTAATATAGATGAAAAGCACACTTGGATCCTGGTTCACTTTTCACATTATGTCCACCTCTAAGGCAGTAGATACACCTCCTGTGTGCTCCCACTCCAACTACAATGTACCCTCTTCTAACAAATCAAAAATCAAAACTCTATGGGCTGTATGGCCCTAGGAGTATTTATTGATTCTAAAAGAGGTGCTGGATGTCTTGCCACGCAAACCCAATAGCAAGTAATTCCAGTGAACTTCCTGTATCAGGTTATAAAGTCATTTTACCCTGATATGTGTGCACATACAGTGCATATTAAGAGGACCAGGTAAGGTAGTATAATGCAGAATGTGTCCAGAGAAACCATAAATATATGCACAGTCTGATATCTGTCACATACACTATAAAAACAAAACATAATATACATAATATAAAATTAAAATACTAATTAGTCCAAACGCTTTTCGACCGACCAGCGGTCTATTTGAATGGTATAAAATGACAATGTATATAGTAAAACTTACATACAGCCAAAATCCTGCACTATGTAAAGTTAGCAGATTGGGTGCACTTACCCTCCTATTTATATGTATTTTACTGGTGTCAAAATGGCCCAGGACGCCTGTTTCTAATTACCCAGAGATTCTTTGCATGCACCGTTTATAATTGGGCCAATCACGCAATAGCTACCCTGCTGCTAGTCAGAAATGACCAGTTATATGGGAACATATATATATATATATAAATATACACTGATATAAAAGTATTCCGAATTAGCGGTCACTTTGGTACCTCTACTTTGATCACCACAGGGGACGATCCGCACAGTTAAATCAAACACATTACAAATCCCCATGTTACAATCTTATTGTGATATATTTACCTAATACCATAGTGATTTATACACTCAGGGTATCATACATAATATAATTATACATATACAAAGGTAACCTCTTTGATAATTACACAAGCTTATAGTAATATGTATGTATTTATATTTATATGGACATCTTTAAAAAAACATCCACAATATACAAATTTGGCAAGCTTATTCCATCGTTACTAACACTGCCTCATTGACAAGATTTACTATGTTTACATTGGCTTTGCCGTTAGCCAACTAAAAAATTCAAACAATACAGTACCTTTAATATAACATGAAATATAAATATATGTAGGGACAAGTACTATTCAATTATTGGAGTTTCAGGCTGCATACACGAAAAAAGAGTGTGGATGATTCACAAAATAAAATATATTTTTACTGCTACTACTACAACAATATATCAATAGATGTATTAGCAATTATTAAATATTAAATATTACATGGTGTTTTACAAGTGGATTTACCTTACAAGTAAAGGCTGATAAACTGCAGAGTGCACTAAGTGTGCCCAGGTGAGAGGGGTGTGGTTTGACTGTTAAACTTGTATAAAAGGTTTGTGAGCTGGTTTGGGGTCTGTTTACAAGTGGAATTACCTTACAAGTAAAGGCTGATAAACTGCAGAGTGCACTAATTGTGCCCAGGTGTGAGGGGTGTGGTTTGACTGTTAAACTTGTATAAAAGGTTTGTGAGCTGGTTTGGGGCGTGTTTACAAGTGGATTTACCTTACAAGTAAAGGCTGAAAAATTGCGGCCAGGTGAGAAGGCAGAAGTTAATATAAACAGGAGAAGGGGAACTTGTGAGCTTGCGAACATTTTCAGTATCAAGTGCAATTCTAGTAAAAGCCTAGGAGTTTAAATAAAAAGAGGGACTTCAAAGAAAAGGGAGGGCAGATTTATAGTGCAAAGGAGGAAAACTTTATATAAATATATTATTTTATATTCTTTATTTTTCCCACTGAAATTTTGTAGACAATAATAATAATTATGAGTCAGTCCAGTGGCAACCTTATTCAGTGTACATCCTGTCATATGTATGCAATACTGGAACAGATGATCCAGGGTCCATACCTCTGTGAGAGGTGTGAGCATGTTGCCTCTCTGGAAGCTCAAATTGGAGATCTGGAGAGGAGAATTGCAGCACTTAGTGATATTGCTCCACTGGAAAGGGGGTTGGTGCTCACTGAGCACAGTTTAGCTGGGCCTAGCATGGAGGGTGGAGCTGGGGCTAGTGAGGATGTACAGGGAGGCAGCTGTGTTACAGTTACAAGGGGAAAAAGGGGGAACAGGAGGAGGCAGGCCAGTTCTGAGTTGGTAAACACCAACAGATTTGCCGGATTGAGTGAAACTGTTGGGAATGTCCATTCCGGAATGGCAATGCCAGATAGAGCTGTTCCCTCTAACAGCCGGGCGAACAGCTCTACTGGAGGAGAGGGAGGGCAGAATAGGCAGAACAACAGACAGGTTTTGGTTGTAGGGGACACTATTATTAGGAAGGTAGACAGGTTGATTTGTCACCCAGATCCCAGCAATCGAACAGTTTGCTGTCTCCCGGTGCTCGGGTTCGTCATGTTGTAGATCGGGTAGACAAATTATTGGGAGGGGCTGGAAATGAACCAGCGGTCCTGGTACATATTGGTACCAATGACAAAGTTAGTGGGAGATGGAGTGTCCTAAAGAAAGATTTTAGAGAACTGAAGGCAAGGACCTCCAAGGTAGTATTTTCTGAGATACTACCAGTGCCACGTGCTAGCCCAGGGAGGCAGAAGGAGATTAGGGAGGTTAATGCGTGGTTAAAGATGTGGTGCACTAAGGAGGGGTTTAGCTTTTTAGAGCACTGGGCTGACTTCTCACTTCGGTACAATCTCTACAGTAGGGATGGATTGCACCTTAATGATGATGGAGCTTTTGTACTAGGGGATAAGATGGTAGAAAGGCTGGAGGAGTTTTTAAACTAGTAGGTGGGGGGAGGGCCTAGATAAAAGTAATGGGTAGAAAGTGTAGAGGGTATAAGGGATGAATTAACAACTCATAGGGGAGGAGATGGGGGGAGGGGTAGTATAGTCAATAGGGAGGTAGTACTAAGTAATTCAAGTACAGTGGCAGGCACTTCAGAACTACAGACTCATAACATAAGGTGTATGCTTGCTAATGCCAGAAGCTTGCCAGGAAAAATGGGAGAGTTAGAATTTTTAGCAATTAATGAAAAATAAGATTTAATAGGCATTACCGAAACGTGGTGGGATGAATCTCATGACTGGACTGTTAATCTAGATGGTTATAACCTATTTAGGAAAGATAGAGGCAATGGTAAACAAGGAGGAGGGATTTGTCTGTATGTTAAGCCTGAATTTAAGGCTATAGTCAGAGAAGATATTTATGGTGGACCTAGTGATAAAGTGGAATGTTTGTGTGTAGAGTTAAATATCAGAGCAGCAAGTTCCAAAAGAATATTAGTAGGAGTATGCTATAAACCCCCAAATAAAGCTGAAAGTGAGGAAATACAATTATTGTTACAGATTGGAAATGCAGCTAAGCACGGGCAAGTTCTAATAATGGGAGATTTGAATTACCCTGAAATAAACTGGATAAATGAGACCAGCAGTTCTTGAGTACACTCAGGGATCATTATCTGGCCCAGGTTATACAGGAGCCTACTAGAAATGAAGCTATTGATATAGTATCAAATGTTGAAATAGGGCAACCTTTGGGAAACAGTGATCACAACACAGTCTCATTTGGGATTGAATTAAAAAAACAACATTTTAAGGGGCCAACAAAAACTCTTAATTTTAAAAGGGCAGATTTTAACGGTCTAAGGGCACCAATACAAAGTATAGACTGGGACAGAGAACTGATAGGTAAAAACACTGAACATAAATGGACAACATTTAAATCCTTTCTAAATATACATACACATCGGCATATACCGTGTGGGAATAAAAGTAAAAGGAGTAAATCACAACCCATGTGGCTTAACAATGATTTAAAGATCAAGATACGGAGTAAAAAACAGGCATTTAAATTATACAAACAAGAGGGGACAGAGACTGCTTTACGGGAATACAAGGAAATCAACATGGCTTGCAAAAGCGCGATTAGACTGGCTAAAATAGAAAATGAAAAATGTATTGCAAAAGAGAGTAAGACTAACCCTAAAATATGTTTTAAGTATATTAATGGGAAGAAGGCAAGGAAGGAAGCTATAGGAACATTAGAATGTGAAACAGGCTGTCTGAAAATTAGTGACCAGGAAATGGCAGATGAGCTAAATAGTTTATTTTCTTCGGTATACACAAGGGAGGTACAAGTGGTTGGGACACTGCAACATAATGGGGCTACACTACCTTTGCCAAATAATTGGTTAACACAGGAAGTAATCCAAAAGAGGTTGGAAAAAATAAATGTTAATAAAGCCCTGGGTCCTGATGGAATACATCCACGGGTACTAAGGGAACTGGGTTCTGTAATAGCCAAACCATTATATTTAATTTTTCAAGATTCACTCAACACAGAGTCTCTACCAGATGACTGGAGAAAAGCTGATGTGATACCTATATTTAAAAAGGGAGCAAGAGCAAATCCGGGGAATTATAGACCAGTGAGCCTCACTTCTGTAGTGGGGAAGCTTTTAGAAGGGTTAATAAGGGATAATATACAAGATTATGTCTATTTGAACAGGATTATAAGTAGGAGTCAACATGGATTTATGAGGTATAGGTCATGTCAAGCAAATCTAATTAGTTTCTATGAGGAGGTTAGTAAGAACCTGGATCAAGGCAACTCAGTGGATGTAGTATTTTTGGATTTTGCAAAGGCTTTTGATACAGTGCCACATGGGAGACTATTGGGCAAACTAAGGGATACAGGAATTGCAGTAAATATCTGCTCATGGATTGAGAGCTGGCTAAAAGATAGGAAGCAAAGGGTTGTTGTAAATGGAACATACTCCGATTGGACTAATGTGGTAAGTGGGGTTCCTCAGGGTTCAGTATTAGGTCCTCTCCTTTTTAACATATTTATTAATGACTTAGAGGTAGGATTGGAGTGTGGGGTCTCCATTTTCACTGATGACACAAAGTTGTGCAAGGTAATTAAATCAGATAAGGATGTGCTTTCCCTACAAGTGGATTTACATAAAATTGAGGAATGGGCATCTAAATGGCAGATGAGATTTAATACGAATAAATGTAAAGTTATGCATCTGGGAAGGAAAAATAGCCATGCAATTTATAATCTTAATGGAGCAAATCTAGGTGTATCAGATATTGAAAGGGATTTGGGAGTGCTTGTGGACAACCACCTAGGTAACAGTGCTCAATGCCAAGCAGCTGCTGCAAAGGCAAATAAAATATTAGCATGTATTAAGAAGGGTATTGAAGCCAGGGAAGCAAATATAATTCTGCCACTATACAAATCTCTAGTACGCCCTCATTTGGAATATGGAGTACAATTTTGGGCACCACTTCATAAAAAGGACATTTTAGAGCTGGAAAGGGTACAGAGAAGGGCAACAAAACTAATAAAGGGAATGGAGGGGCTAAGTTATGAAGAAAGACTAATCAAATTAAACTTATTTTCTCTAGAAAAAAGGCGTCTAAGAGGAGATATGGTTATAAATACATCCAGGGTCAGTATAAAGATTTGTCTGGGGAGCTTTTTGTGCCAAGAGTTTTTCCACTGACAAGAGGACATCCCTTGAGGTTAGAAGTAAAAAGATTCCACCTCAAAGAAAGAAAAGGGTTCTTCACAGTAAGGGTGGTTAATCTGTGGAATTCTCTACCGGAGGAGGTGGTGACAGCGGATTCGATAGATAACTTAAAAGGGGACTAGATTTATTTCTAATTAAAAAGGGAATTCAGGGTTATCATGGATAATTAGAGAGACAGTATTGATCCACATTTTTTACATTTCCCTTTGAGACAATTGGCTAAGTCTCGCTTGTGTTTTTTTTTCTATTTGCCTTCCTCTGGACTAATTAATAATTAAAAAATAAAAAAAAACATTAAATAATTGATTAATAATTAATTAACAACTAATTAATTAATAGTTAATCTGCATATTGCAGATCAGAGGAGATCTTAAAAGGTTGAACTTGATGGACTGAAAGTCTTTTTTCAACCTTAAATAATTTGTAACTATGTAACTATGTAACATATTTTACCCTCATCCAATAAATACAGTCTACAGTGTGCAAATCTGCTTGAATTTTATATAGGAAGCCATGGAAAAAGGGGATTTATGGATTTATACAGAAGACCATACTGAGGAAAAATACAACCACAATTCCCAAAAAAGAGAATATTAATTCCATTACTGGAAGTATATATGTATATATGTATGCACATTAGTCCACCAAACATATCCAAACCACTCATTCCCTTTCTATGATAGTTCCAATCTTAAAGGAATACCAAGGGTGGACCCTTAGCATAAAATATTATTTTAAACCATCTCTTCCACTGTAAGGAGATATAGGACCCACACACCATTATGGTCTTTACAAATATACAGCCAGGTCTATATCAAAATTAAGACCATCTGGTCTAAGAGTCCCTAATGTATTATTATTATTATTATTATTATTATTATTATTATTATCATTTATTTGTAACACACCAACATATTCCAAGCGCTATACATAAGTTAAGTTACAGGCAATGACAAGTTCAAGATTAACACATTGCAAAGAATGGAGGGCCCTGTCTTTGAGCTTGGAATCCAGTGTCCATAGCGCTTTCCCTAAAGCACCTTGCAGGATTGAAACTTGCAGACTTAAAATCTAAAGGATGGATCCATTCTGTCTCCAGTCTCCTCAATTTAAGCAGTTTGTTCCCCCCTCTATGATGACTACATATTCTATCTACAGCTTGTACTGTGATACCCTGCAAGTTTGTGTTATGTTCCTCAATAACATGTTTAGAGAATTCATTTTTGAGGTAGCCTTTTTTTACATTATATACTGTAGATGTTCTCAGATTCTTGTTTTCAAGGCCCTTTTTGTTTTTCCCACATACTGTTTGAAGCACTTACAAGTAATCATATAGATCACAAAGTCTGATCTACAATTTGTGAGGTGCCTTACACAAAAGGGTTTTTTGTTTACTAGTAGAAACGATTTTCTCTTGTCCTTTTTTCTTGAGGAACTTACATGTACTGCAGTTCTTTACTCTGCACCCTACACACCCTGTGATCTTTTTCATCCAATTTTGACAGTATGGTATTCTTGGATTTTCTCCTCAGCTCATTGGATGCTAGTAGATTTTTTAAATTCGTGTTTCTTTTGAATGTGATAATAGGATAATTTGGAAAGATGTTGTTGCTTCTTAAGATGGACCAGAGTTTTTAAAACTGTTATGCAAATCCTTAGACGCTACACTATACTTAGTGAGAAGTCAATTTTTATTTATCTTATTATTAGATGTTTCTTTTTTCTATTTATTAGTTTCAAGCAGGTCTATTTGTTTCATTATCTTTGTTTTATCTAATGCATCTTTCACCACTTTTCTAGGATATTTATTTTCTTCAAATTTCTTCTCTAAAATCTTACTTTCTTTATTAAAGTCCTCATTTCCATTACGTCTTACACATTGTGGGGTATCTTTTGGACCCATTTCTTAAAGTGTCCACCCCTGGCGTGTAACAAGCCATTCGTATCTGTGGGCTTCAAATACAGCCTAAAATGGATCCCCATCTCACTCCCCACTGACAACATCTAGGAATGGTATTTCAGATTTATGAGAGTTCATAGTAAATTTCAGATTGTATGTATTTTTATTTACATAGTTGAGGACATTTTTCAGGTCATCTTCATTCTCTTTATCCCAGATCATAATTACATCATCTATAAATTGATGCCAGCATATAATCCTGTTTCTAAAAGGATTGCTATTACAGATGAAATTTTCCTCCCATGACCCCATGTAAATATTTGCAAAACTCTGGCACATTTAGTGCCCATCGCTGTGCCTCGTGTTTGCAAATAATATTTATTCTCAAAGAGAAAATAATTTTTGCTCAAGATAAATTCAATAGTTTTCACTGTAAAATCTCTCTGTATACTCTCCATGTTGTTGAAATCGTCAGTGCTTTTTTAATGATTTCTGTTCCTTCTTTTTGTGGAGTTGATGTATACAACGCGGATACGTCTAGTGTTACCCACCAAAAACTAGTTTTCCACTCCAGTTTCAACAGGATGTTTAGTAGATGTAGCGTATCCCTTATCTATGATTGGAGTGAAGTGACCATAGGTTGCAGATAATGGTCTACCTATTTAGACAGGAAGCATTGTATACTTGGGAGAACTACAGACCAGGAGAGTGTCACAGGCTTCATTACACAAAAAGGACTGCATACCCTGTATAACTGGAACCTGCGGTCATCATCAACCTGGGGAGCTACTCTGGAGCTACTGAAGATACATCCTCTGCCAGTTATTTTCAAGGTCAGAAGCGTTTGTTTTCCTTATCTTTACCCCCCCCTCCCCAGGGAAGGGACTGTTTGTGACAAGAGTACATATATCTTCATAGAGTACATGCTGTTCTCTGTAAGGGTCCCTGGGGGCGGGGCACACGGAGAGTAGGGTGGGCCGGTGTCCTGGCCACTAGGTGATGATATATACAGTGGTCACTAAGTGAAAAAGGATTCTGGTGACCATAGGACCTGTTCCATTTCATTAACTGTTTGCTGCAAGCCTGTGGAAGAAATTGATGTTTGTGTTTTCCTGAGGCCAAATAGCGGCTCCAGCTAGTCAGGGAGTTCCGGAAAGTCTGTTAGTCCGTTAACGTAATTAAATACTGGTTAAGTGCACTCTGCTGTACGTTTTATATATACAGTATTTCTTCAAAGTCACCTTCAGTTCCCGGCGGCAATCCTTGTCACAGCACATATACCAGTGCACCGAATACAGATAACCTTGTGATGGTGCGCTTAGAAGTAAGAGGTACATGAGTGCTGAGTAATGCTAAATCCTTTCTGACTAGAAGTTGTTACACATAAATACATATTGCCGGTTCAGTGAATATATTTATGAAATATAATCTTTTTGTATGAAAAATATCCAATAAGGCCCCATATGAAATTGCTGGAAATGATTGGTCCAATATACATTCTTGATTACAGTGTCACTGTATTCTTTATAAAACAAAATGCTCTAGTTTAGTAGCTCAGTGTCTGATATTCATAGAGTGCACTTTATTAATTGATTTGCCAGTTCTGAATTGGGCATTTCTACAACTGGCCTCATGTTCTAACCCTGGCTAGTGACCCTAACTTCAGGGTCATGGGTGGGACCAGTAACTTCTCCCATGATCCGGACCATTCTTGATTATCTAAAATCAACAACATTAAAAACGTGAACCCTGAATCAAAAGGGGTTGGTTTATCACATTTACCTTCTCATAGCTACCCTATGTAGAGGAACCACCAGCATTACAGAAGGTAAAATAGAACAAATACAGGAAAAACAGTTGAGGTGAAAGAAGACTGGGCCGAAATAGTAGCAAGCGAAGTGTAATTAAGGAAGGAAGTGGCATAGAGGAGTAGAAGGAGGAATCACAAATAGAACTGGTGAGTGGGGTAAATATCTGAGTGACTTATACCAGTATAAACCTAAATAGTACACTCTTTTATTAAATATTACAATAATCAGTCTTATGTGGTCTTTTGGGTTACTATAATCCCAAGATTTATAGTTCTGATTCTTCTTATTCCTTGTTCTATAGCACTATGTTTAAGAATTGTAAAATGGCACTGTGACAGATTCACTGTCACTCTCAGGATCCGTGCCCTAATATCCAGCACCAAAATTGAGAAAGCAGGAGCCCTTTAAATGCTTAGCAGATTTGTGCTGTTTATTTGTCAGCATACAACAGAAAATAAACCAAACAGAAAATAAATCCTAGCTTTTCCTTGAAGCCTTGCATAACTAAACTGTAGTTCCCTTACTGTCTTACATAGAAGTGCAAACATACAGTCCAAACATAGGTAGCAGAGGTGTCTTTCCCTCTCACCACTCTCTTAGGGTCTGTATCTCCGGCCTCTCTTTCCGAAGCAGATCCCTCCTTCGGTCATCACCTGCAGGGACTTTGTGTTCCTCTTATCTTCAAAGCTTCTGGCTTTGGTCCATTAGTTTTCAGTGCAGCCTCTGACGGCGGCCCTGCACACTTCCACAACACTCCAGCTCTGTCAAACAGCTCTCCACCTGGAGACAGCAGCAGGTCTTGCTTGCAGCCACAGTCAAGCTTTTTAAGGATCTTATTAACCATCTCACTCCTGGGGAGAAGTCTTGAAGGACTCTCTAGTGCCCTCTGGTGACACACCATCACAGCACATTAAATAGAAATTATTAATTCAAAATATTGGATATTTTAACATAATACAAGATTAGATAAACTGATGCAAAGGATTTGGGGTTCCGGCTTCAGACAGCTTACAATCTAACAATCTGGCAAAAAAAATTTTTTACTTAGAAACATCTACCGGAAATTGCCTTTTTGCTTAAAACAAACACAGCATTTGCGCATATATTAGAAATCATAAATGTATCCCAGTTTTAAATTAGGTGACTTTTTGTGAGATAAATACACTCAAACCCAGTGCTAAAAAATTAAGGAAAATGTACTTTTACTGCCATTGACTTTACTAGCAAACCTGTTATTTCCAGCCTTTGGGACAATATATAAATTCTTCGTAATTAGATAAATCAACAATATATGGAGGCAGAAGTTTTCAGTATCGGAACAAATGAACATTAGCAGTGTAAGGTACATGACTCCCATCTGTATTGAACATTTCAAAAGGGTGAGTAGTCGCTTTGATAAAATCCATTCTGTAAATGAAGCTAAAGGTTATTCAAATGTTTCTGATTATATTAGTGTATGACATGGATGGCACATTGAAAGGATTCATCTGCTTTTTGTTAGGAGCTGGTACATATTGAACCAACTTCAGATAAAAGGCTGCATAAGAAGTACAATGTAGTACTAGGAATTATATATTGCATACAGAAATAGCATGGCCATTAGATAATTAGGAAAGTTTGTTTCAATGAGGATAAATTTTAACTTATTACCGAAAAATAATGACATTTCTTAAAGTTTTTTAAATTGTATTTTATGTTGAGGTTAATGTATTTTAAAAAATAAATTTTTTAGATTATTGTTTTTATTTTTTTTAAATACATTGTTTTTATAATATTCTTGTATTTAATATAAGGAATACAGAAAATAAAAATACATATTTAATAAATATTATTGATTTAAAGATATTCATTATATCACAATAAATAAAATTATATTAATGAAGTTATATAAAAAAAAATTAAAAAAATAAAACGTGTAATTATTATGAATGTGTTAGTCGCTAAATCAATATTGGTCTCCCCCCCCCCCCCCCAATTTACTTCTTTGCCCATATTTTCTTTGGATTGAAGTTTAAGAATCCAATGAAAAGTGTTATTGTTTATTTTTAAAGGGAACTAAAAACTACTAACATATTGAATTAGTCTACTAAGTAATGTTTTTGAAATACAGAAAGTCCCCTACTTTCAATGTTAATTTGTCAGTGGAAGTTTAAAAACTGTATAGTTTGAATAAAAGACAACAACAGGATCTAGATGTTTTAATTAGGCAATTGTCAATAAAATTCATATTCAATTATTAAAAACCAAAAAACAATTATCAATATTAAACTTAGATTTAAACATCAATCTCAGTTGATATTGGTCTCCATCCACTTTAAGCTCAATGGGGTTAGGCAGCTATGTCTAAAAGGCAGTGCTACTTTTGTAAAAACAAAGATATAGCAACACAGTGTTAGCTGGAGATTGACTGGGTTAAAGTGGTTTCCCTGAGCAGCAAGATTTTGCAATAGTGTCACAACCCTCTTTTTGAAGCCAGGGTGGGACTCCCCTGAACCTCATGAGCAAGGGCTCTTTACTGTCACAATCCCCTAGTCTTGTGGACTCTGTTTTTTGGCCATGGAGGGCACTAGTCAATAAGACAATCAACCTCAAAAGCTATTACAATGGCCATTAGACTTTTAAGGGATTGTGACGTATTTTTCAGTAATGTGTGATGTAATGTTGTGTCTTACGCCATGGTTATGTACCCTGGATCTGCAACAGCTTTTTATGTGAGTATTTGGGCCTACTAGGCTCAGAGTTGTTAGTTATAATATGTAAAGCATTTATGTTATGGTCAGAATATCCTTTAGGATATGACACTATTATATTAAGACTCACCATATATTATAAACTTGGAGCCACATGTATATCAGGTGCTCTTTGTTAGGGGACTGCCGTAAAAAGTATATGGGAGCTTTTTTCCCTAACGTATACCCTAATGTAAATATTTTGCTCCGCCAGATTACAGCAGTATGTGCACAGCCGTAAATCCTGCTCTGTAGTAACAACAGATATCTGTGCAGGGAGCAGCCAAACCAAGCTTTATGGATGAAACGGCTCTAGGAGGCCAATAGGAAATATGAACATCATAAATCTTATAGTGAATGGAAAGTGCAGGAACAACTACCCATAACTAGCTACAGCAAGGGAACAGAGATATCTATATAAAGTTTTTTATTTTATTTATTAATACATTTTGATATTAAAAAGTTTGACATTTGTATTGATAGGTTCAACAAAGATTTTTTTTTATTTTGTGTTACAGTATAATATATTTATAGACAGTGCATTAGCGTATATGTTCCTTGGCAACGCGTATTAACCCCTTGATTACTGGGTTGTTTGTTACGCTGAATTTTGTATCATAAAATGGGCTTAATACCAACATAGATTTTTAATTACTCATATTTTGAAATCAGATTAAGTGTCAAATAATGTTGAAATTTTATAATTTTGTGGTGCTTTTTGTGCAATACTGTCACCTTAAATGCTTCTGGGAGACTTGCGTGTGGTGATGCATGTAAATCTTTTCTTCTGCTTTTTCCAGTTACGGCAGTGCCCTGGTTTGCGAGTGGTCCATAAAATCTTATTAGCATATGGTTTGGTTGTCAGAGTGTCAGGGAATAACTTATTTATTGTCAGTGCAAAACTCAGTGGAGATTTATTCCTTGCTTTTAGTCTGTGTTGTGAAGTTCACTGGTAGCAATGGCCCACAGTAGTTTGCTCACAATGTTTTAGGGATGGATTTACTTTGCAGTTAGGGCACTCATAGTTGAAAAGCATGGCGCCCTTATCTAGAGCAGTGACATAACCCTCCTGCATGTAATTGTTGTTACATAGAGAAAGCAATTACTCTTAAGGACTGTATATAATAGTTACTTATTCAGTAATTTTGTAATGTTTATTTAGTAGGAATGATTGTAGGGCTTTATTTCACGACTTAGTAGCAGTAGTAATTACTGCACTGTGCAGCAATAATGCTATCATACAGGTAGCTAATCTGAATACATTGTTGCTCCTTAGAAAGAACAATTTGGGATGAGGGAAAATACAATATTTTTTTTCATGTTGCTGCCATCTTTGTATTAGTAGGCCATGATATTTTAATTTTGCATTTTCCATGGCAAATTTACTGTAAAACCCCTACTCAGACACTCAAGCACCAAGCAGCATTACCATCACCCTAAAATGCTTAGATCTTGGATCCTTACATCAGAGGAACTAAAATATTGTAAACCGGACAATGGCTTCTTAATTATCACCTACGGTGTTATAAAACCTGACAAGGTTAAATAAATAGTGTATTGATGAATTATGCATAAATAAACAAGCTCCTTTAAAGGACCGCTGTGGTCAAAAATTTAAAATAGCCCCGTTTGAATAAGTATACCTGCAAATAGGCAACATGTTTTTAGATTGCAATAATTGTAGGAAATGTGGAATGCCCAATTAGGGTACAAGTACACTTGTTGCTGAGATAAAAGTTGCTCAGTATAAAAAAGTAAAAAGTAATTGCATAAAAAAAATGTAAAGGCTTTGAATGAGTTTTTTTACTTTTTGCCAACATTTTTCACATTATCAAGCTTGTTAAGTGTGTGAACATATAGAAAAACATTTCAGCACAGTGGCCCTTTAACTTCCACTGACATTAGTGCAGAAAAATGAAAAAAACAAAGGACAAAAACACAAAAATAGTGCAATACAATCAAAAATAAAACTTTCCCATCTAAAGTATGATCTCACTCACTAAATGAGATGGTTTGTGTGCACTGTGGAAAATATATTATCTTCGTTACTTTGGGGTATGTAACCTAATTTCTCAAATGCAAGAGTATCTCAATATAAAAGTTCTAAAAATAAGGAAGCATAATAGTGCAATATGGTTTTAATCAACAAAGCAATCCATTAAAACAAGTTAAAGAACTCATAAATTTTTTTTATTTAAAATGCTTGCAAGCACAGAAAGCTCTCGCCCCCCTCTGATCTGAGGATCTGCTGAATATCCCTGTCCTTTCCTAGAAGACGCAATTCTAATTCTGTAAGGTCCTGGATTATTCCCTCCACCTATTACACGTTTTTATTTAATGTTGCTAAACTGCAAGCCTCTTCTGGATCACTACCTTGAAGGGGCCTGTGTACCTCACTGAAGCTATGGGCTATACCATGTAGGGTAGAGGTGAGCAACTTCTGTCCTGGAGGGCCACACAAATACCTGGTTATATCCCTGCTGTGCACAGGTAAGCCAATCACTTATTCAGTCATCCTGATTGACTCACCTGTGCACAGAAAGGATATGTTCAAATACCGGCGTGTATGTACCCCTGATGTAGGGTCACTCAAGAAGGGAAGGTCATAACAGAGAGTTAAGACAAATTGCAATCCACTGGAGAAGAAACTGGCAACCCACTCCAGTATCTTTAAAATGAAAACCATATCGATGAGCACAACCAGGCACAAAAGTACTTGGCGTGCTGCGTCCATATGGTCACAGAGAGTCGGACATGACTGAAGGACTGAACAACAAAACTGAAATACATAATGTATAAATCCATGCTTGCAAGTTCTAAATCATAAGCAATGATAGGATAATAGGTGTTAATAATATGGTGTCTTAAGGAAGTTCGTGGCCTTCCTGGATTTTATTGTTTCAAACTATTTTTCAAATACAGTGTAAATATTCCCTTTGTGACAGTTCATACAAAGTTTAAATCATCTAAATAATGCTTCTTGACTTGATGGTGCAGACAGAAAACAGTTCACCAGACTGTTAAGGAAAGCACGACTGGCATTCAGCAACCCAGTCAGGAACAAAACTACAAAATAGTCTGTGTTGACCTTTATATGACCATAAGTTTTTCTGAAGGATATGCATCATACAAAGACAACTGCTTAGAACAAAGAGGTTACACATTTTTACAAGATTTGAAGAAATTAAGATGACATGCAGATTCACAGGGCTCTGTAAGAGTAAAGGGACACCATTTTTTTTTGCCAAGCCGCAACTTCCTGCTTTGCAATGATCCCCTTCGGCGCTCATTGATAGACTCTGCCCCTGTGTACTTTATTGATCTGTGTAGTTTAGGGGCCTACTGCCTTGGGTTAAGTGTTACTGGCTTTAGTTAAATGTTACTGCCTTTTATTAAGTGTTACTGGTTTGCATTAAGTCTTAGTGCTTAGCGCTCGTATTTACGTCCTTCGGCCTCAGTTTCGTCTTGTTTAAGTTTTTTCGGCAGGCAATTTTTGATCGATAAAAAAGACAAAACATGCCTCAAATTAACTTGCAACCTCACTCCCAGGCTCCCTAGCTAACCCCCCTCCCCTCCCCCTCGTGCTGGGTGTGAGTGTGTCAGTTAATTTGAGGCATATTTGTGTGTTTTTGCAGGTTTTTCCAGTTCGGTGGTTCAGCCGTTATAGTCATATTTTTGCGAGCCCCGCAGTCCATCTACCTGCTTTGACTCCTAAGTCATACGGGCCGTGATACTTTTAATATGTGGATTATTTGTTAATAATTGTTAATTATTAATTGAAGGCAAACAGAAAATAAAACCCATTGAAACCCATGAAACCCATGAAGGCTATTAAATTTCTCCCTGGATCAATATTCCTTCGCTACTTATATAGGATAACCTTGAATGCCCTCTTTATTCAAAAATATATCTAACCCCTTTTTAAAGTAATCTATCAAATTTGCTGTCACCACCTTTTTCGGCAGAGACCAATTATTTGGCAATGTTGCCACTAGTTCCACTATTATTATTATTATTATTATCTTTATTTATATCGCGCCAACATTTTACGTAGCGCTGTACAGGGGTTTAGTACATGGCAAAAAACAAACTTAACACCTTAAAGAATGGAGGGCCCTGTTTTTGAACATATAATCAAATGTACATAGTGCTTGTTTCCAAGACCCAGGCACACAATTGAAAACTCGCAAACTTACAATCTAAGGGATATAATTATCTTCTCTGACTACAGTTTTAAAACCAGGCTTAACTTACAGACAAATACCTCCTTCTCTTCTACCATTACCTCAATCTTTCCTAAATAAGTTATAACCATCCAAATGAGCTGTCCAGTCATGATATTAATCCAACCATGTTTCAGTAATGCCTAGTAAGTCCCACTTTCCTTGTACCTTAACCCAAACAAAACAAAAAAATATATTTTTTTTTTGTTTTCTATTTTTTCTTATAATACCCCTTTTCTTTGAACTCCCTCCTTTTATTTAAACTCCCACACTTACACAATAATAACACTTACACTAGAACTGTTTGCAAGCTCCCAAGTTTGCTCCTTCCCCTGTTAAAATAGATCCTGCCTACTCACCTGGACAGTGATTACAGCCCACAGGATAGAAACACCCTTTAGCTTCCTGCACCTATTCCAGATCAGTTTCAAAATATTTGCCAATAAAAATATTTTGGGGTTAGTACCACTTTCAGGGCAACCAATAGACACTTCTAGTAGCCAAATGCAATACAGAGTTTGCTTCCAGTTGCAAGCCTGGAATAGGGTCCTTGCGTTATATGGTAGATTAGGTTCCATAGTATTCTATGGGAGATTCACAAACTTGATTAAGCCATCAAGTATAATATATGTCTGTCAAAACGCCATTTGAAACACTTGTTTCAACAGACAAAGGTTAAGTGGTGTCAAGTGCTCTGCAAGTACTTGACCTTAGCCATTGTTCTGGTACCCCAATGTAACAGGAAGCCTGAATGTCTGGAATTACTATGAAAATCCTGGTCAGCGCAGAAAAGTAAATACACCCTGGAGCTGCCTCAATTCCCTTATCTGACTCCCCTCTGATTGAATAAAGATATCTTTATCCAAGGATAAACTCAATCGCATAGTCCCCTGAACTCACTGGGCATTATCACAATTCATTTTCATCTCAGAAGGTATCCTGAGTCCGCTAACCAACCCCATAACACCCACTAGGTTCCCCAAATAGTGGAGAGCCTATCCCTAATCATCTCAAGCTCTCCCAACCCAGGTTTATGGTTCCCCATGCAAGTTAAATCCACAACCTTCCTCCAAACACTCTGTCTCCTGCAGCAACACTCCCTAATCCACCCCTGCTGTGCCAATATAGGCACAGAATTGGGTTGATTAGGGAGTGTAGCTGCAGCCGAAGTTGTCCTGCGTGCTTCAACTGCTTGCCTCGCAGTGCAATGAGCGCGTTTGGCGCTCATTGCAGCCTTTGTCCTCGCTTTGCAAAGCTCGCAGTTGTGGCCCTATGGGCCGCAGATGGCGCAGCCTAAGTCCCGAATCAACGGCTCGCCCTACGGGCAGCAAGTGAGTTGCCAAAATCTGAAATGTTCCGAACAGCCCCGCGAATCCACAACTATTATAGTGATTACCTAGTCTGTGGCAGCATTCTGAAATGTGCTACTTGAGAGTGGTCACTGACAGGCTAATTTGAGCATATTGCCTCTCTGGAGGCTCAAATTGGACAACTAGAGGAGAATAGCAACACTTCATGATATTGCCACATTGGAAAGGGAGTCGGTGCTCACAGAGCACAATTTAGCTGGGCCTAGCATGGAGGGTATAGATGGGGCTAGTGAGGATGTCCTGGGAGGTAGCTGGGATTATAGTTACAAAGGGAAGTAGTGGGAACAGGAGGAGGAGGTGGGCCAGTACTGAGTTGGCAAACACAAATTTTTTAGATTGAATGAAACTGTTGGGGAATGTCCATTCAGGAATGGCAATGCCAGATAGAGCTTTTCCCTCTAACAGCCGGGAGAACAGTTCTACTGGAGGAGTGGGAGGGCAGATTAGGCAGAATAACAGACAGTCCCACGTGCTTCAACTGCTCGCCTCACCTTGCAAGGCTTGCAGTGCAATGAGCGCCTTTGGCGCTCATTGCAGCCTAAGTGCAGAGTGGTTGACGGTTCGCCAGGCTTTGCAAGGCTCGCAGTTGTGGACCTACGGGCCGCAAGTGCATTACCAACATTGTAAGCATTCCAAACAGCTCCGCAGATCCACAACTATTGTAGTGATTACCCAATCCGTAGCAACATTCTGCAATGTGCTACTTGAGAGTGGTCACTGATAGGTTGATTTGAAACACTGCACTTCACAGTATGTGTATCCATGTGCTGCATAGGCAGAAAAAAAACAAAGTTTTAAAACCTACTTAATAAAACACATTAAAGCCAATGCACAATCTTAGTGAAGTTCTGCAGACTGGTTTGTATCTCATCTACTCCATACAAAATAAACATATGACTGTATTCACATGCCTGACTTCCCAAGAAAGGCGTTGTGATTCTTCTCATGTGTTTGTGGAGTTTACCATAAGTTCCATCAATTTAAACTTGTCCTCAGAGTTTTGAGTAGTTTTTCACGAATTTGACAAATATTGTGACTCTTAGCTTCATCACAGAATTATCAAGTAATAGGGCATAGTCTCATGAACTGAGGATTTTTATTATCAATTAAAGGTTTTGACTTTTTTGTTTTTAACATCTTTTTCATGTATTTTATATTTGCCAGCTTACAGAAAATAATATTGTTACTAATGAATAAAATCAATTTTCCAAAGACAGCTGCTCTAAAAGACACATTTATATAATACATGGTGTGATAACCATGGTAACTATAAAAACTGATGAATATAAATCCCGAAAAACAAACATTTCGTTTATAATTGTTTTCTGTCTTGTCGTTTCTTACCTGTTCTGGTGATTAACTAAAATTGAAAATCTCTATTAAGCGAACTAGGATCTCTGAGAGCTGTGCACAACTAAATGACAAAACATCAACACAAATTTACCAATCCAGGACAATTATATTCCAATTTTTATATGGTCTTTTTACTAACTTTACATGTTATGTTAATAAATAAACACAGACCTTTACATTTTTCACTTTTATATGCAATTTTACCGAAGCATAATTCCATATAATAGTAATAAAATTAAAGTATTTAGTATTTTTTCCATTACAAAAAACATGCTGTTTATTTTTAAGGTTAGCTCTTTTCAACATAATGTGTTTTTAAATATATGATCACAGTGGTCCTTTCATTATTTTGGTCTGATTATATAATTATAAGACATTTCAAGCCATTACAAAAGATACAACTGAAACACCATGGTTGAGTTTATTATTGGATAAAAGGATTTTTCAATAGAGATTCCCCTCTAGATGCTAACAAGAGTCAAAATAGATTCTAGTGGGGATATAGCTCACTTGATACCCAGAACACTTAACAGCTTCTATATGCATACATACACACAATAAGAAATCTTGGCGGGATTTGTCCCCCTCATCCCCCTAGTTCCTACACCCATGTTGGAAAGCCATATGCAAGCTGTTGATAAGCCTAAAGGAGCACTGTGGTCAATTTTTCCATATACGGTAATCTTTTGAGTAATTAACATTGATAATGGGCAAATTATTTTTATAAAGAAAAATAAATAAAAAAATAAACACAACTTTTACATTGTTTTATTTTTTGATGTAATTATTCTTTACAGTGTGACTCCATCTCCTCTTATGATCTGTTCCTGTTAGCTACTTTCTTAGATGAGTGTGTCCTTGTAAGCTAATCAGTTTCACATTAGTTCTATTGACAACATTAACACTTGTAGCGGCCACATACATATTGCACAAGTATATATAAGTATAAATTTGTACTTTTCACCCACGATAGCAGCCGTGAAAGCATTTTTAGAGAAAATTTTAATTTTGGCACATTCTGTTAAGGCATGGAAGCTGACATGACATGAATCCCTTTCAAGTTTACTGGTGACAGCCTGCTTCTGATCCAGTACAGGGAGGGAACAGTTGTCAAATGTTAAAAAATGTTATCTAAAATAGCAAAATGTACAAACAGTGGCGGGTGTTGCCGACATCCAACATGGAACCCCCGCGCCCAGCAGAGTGCCCTGAAATGAAGATTTTCTTTAATGGCTTACTTAATAATACTGTAAGTTTCTAATATGCATCATAAATATGCATTTTCCCAAAATACATCATAATAGTACACACTGTGTTGACCATGGCTATTTTTCTGTTTAATATATTTAGAGAGACATGGAAATAGTTGTTTTCGTCGTTGCATTTGAAAAAGATTATTTGTAAATGTGTAAAATATCTATTTAAACCGATATATTGCAGACACTATATGAGAGCCATAATAAAATCTCTTTATTGTAACTGCCATAGAGAACTATTGAAAGATCCATTCCCCAGTCGTACCACATTATCCATGGTAATTGGAGGTAATGTTTATGGCTGCTGTGGTGTGACGGAATCCTTCTGTATTTTAATTGCCCTATGTACAACTCATAAACGTGATACATGTTTAAACAGAAGCCCCGTATAATTATAGGCAACAAGGGCCCATACCTTATCATTGTATCATATCAGGTTGTCTAAACAGTTCTGCAGTTTAACTGTAACTTAATTAAATTATGCTAATTTAAATCCTTAGATGCATATTATACATCTGTTAAACAATGATACCTTAAAGGAAGTTCATGACTACACGTGTACAGTATAATTATACAATAAGATTTGACAGATGGTAACTTTAACTATAAGCCTTATGTCATGTTGTGATGCATTATGAAATGTAATGCTCACAGTGAACCAGGGAATAACAATACTACAGTACAAAAAATAACAAAGTAGGATGCTTTCTTTAGTTTACAAAGTAAGTGTTTATTTATTTGAAGAGAACCTGGTATTTACCAGACATTGTTTTTTTTGGAATATAAATAGGAGTTTATATTTCTTTAAAAAAAACAATAAATGATAAAAAATAATCTAATTTTAAAATCTCTTAAATTTTCCATCATATACGAGCAAAATAAGCATTTTTTGCACACAAAAAATCTACCAATTTACTAAATATCAACATAGAACACGTAGAGTCTCATTCATTGAACCAAAGCATATCTATGAGTGCTCCAACAGATGCAAAATTATAATTTGCACATGAATAGTAAAACACTAATATACAGTAAAACCCCCGTTATCTGGCACCCTCATGGACTTCCTATTGCCCGATAACTGTTGTTTCTGGTTAATCGGGAGTCCCCAAGTTTAAAGGTCTAAACAACCTTTAAAAAAAAACCAAAACCCCTCAAAATGCCTTTAAAAAGGCATTAGCACCTAAACTGGTCCATATAGGGCCCCAAAAAAATCAGAAAAAAAGTTAGCATTTTTTTTTCAGTTTCGAACTGCCGGATAGTGCCGGTTATGCCGGTTTAGCGTTTAGTTTTTTTTAAATGGGGAATTGGTGCCGGTGCCGGTTGCTTGAGAGTCCTGGTTAGTTGGGTGCTGGATAACTGGGATTCTACTGTATATATGCTTTCTGCATTTACCCTGCAAGACCCTAACACAGGACAAAAAATACATCATTAAAACAAAACTCAAAATAGAGTATTGGAAGATAAAATACAAATGTATAATACATCTATCAAGATAAGTACAGGGTATAAAATCAACAATATACACCTTGAGCTTCCTAATCTGTAGGGAATAGTACATTACAGTAAATGTTACAGGTTATAATTATGCATCTCACACATGTCCCTAGTTAATACTGCAGTCAAGAAATTGCTCTTAAAATAATGCTTTCCCACAATGTTTCATTGGAAATACTTCAATTTACACATTGTCCAATATATATTTGCATCCTCCACATTACTGGAAAAAAGCAGTGGGCAAGTACGAATAGCACGACAAATAATTAAGTGGTTGGGCCCAAGTCAAGAGGACGCCACACTGCGGAATTGTCTGGAAAGGAAACAAAAGTCCACTGCTACAAAGAACAGTTCAACATAGGAACAAGGAATGTTGAAACTAGGCAAACTAGAAGTGGTCAAACATGAGATGACAAGATTAAACATTGTTATCTTAGGAATTAGTGAACTAAAATTGATGAGAATAAGACATTTTATATCAGACAACTACCAGAATGTGTCAGGAATCCTGCAGAAGAAATGGAGTAGCCATCATAAAAAAAATCAATCAAGTTTGGACAAAACAGTGCTCGGTTACACCCAATAAATGACAGAATGATTTCAATTCGAATTTAAGGCAAGCCATTTAACATCACAGTGATCCATTTCTATGCTCCGACCATGGATGATGAAGAGGCGGAAGTTGTCAATTTTTTAACGAGGATATTCAATATTTCCTAGATATAATGTCAAGAAAAGACATTACTCTCGTCATAGTGGATTGAGATTTCAAATAGGAAGCCAAACTATACCTGGAATAATGAGCAAGATTGGCATTAAAGTACAGAATAAAGCAAGTCAGAGATTAGTATAATTTTGTCAAGTAAATTCTCTAGTCATAGTAAACACCCTCTTCCAACAGCCTCTACACATGGACATCACCAGATAATATAGAAACCAGATTGACTATATATTTTGATGCACCAGTAGTTTGGCGAATATATGAAAAATCAATTTACATAAAGTCTGAGTGTAATGCCAAAAAGATGCACCACCACTGAGACCAAAAGTTCTCTATTTGTGCAGTTAACAGTAAGATATAAAACTTAACATTTAATACAGCCTTTTAAAAGAACAAAGGAGGAATTTACAAAAATGTAATTAAAATTTATAGGCTCTAAGATTCACCTATCAATTGATATCTCCCTTTAATACGTCCTTAAATCATTAATTTTTGAATGGACTCTGTATTGAGAGCAAATGATAAAACTACAGAGGCTTTACAGTATTTATAAGAAATCGCTGATGATTGTATCGGTTCTGATGTTATAATACATCTATTCTGTTTCAGCATATAATGACATCCTTATTGGTACATCAAAAATATCAGCATATAATGACATCCTTATTGTACATCAAAAATTGCACTTGTATATAGCCAAAGTCATGCTGAGTTAACTGAGTGAGGGTTTCTATCCTACGAAACTGCTGCACCTCTGGTTAGACACCCATCAAGCTGAAACCTTGGCTCTAAGCTCATTACCAAAGTCAATTTACAATTAACAATAATACTGACCCTAGTGGAGTTCTGAAAGTGATTCAAACAAGGCCACTCAAAGTACTAGACAAGTAAAAGGGGGTCCAGTTTCATACATTGAAACCCGACTCGCGTTTCTCCACTCAGAAGCAGATTTTTTCAAGGGGAGCTATTGGTCTCAGTGGTGGTGCATATTTTTGCACTACACTGAGACTGTGTACATTGACCATATAATTTGTTGCCAAAGATGGAGGAGCTCTGTACAGTCATTAAAAACAAGACCTGGAGCTGACTGCATCTCAGATCGCAATCTTCTTAATGCAAAGTTTGGAATTTAGCCAAGGAATATAGGGAAAATACAAAAATAAATAATATCCCCTGGGAATATGCAGTGAAGTCAAATAAAACATTTAAGGGACTGGAAATTGTAGATAGAATGCCTGAAGATCTTTGGAGATAAGTTTGGTACAGTGTCCAGAAAACAGTAACAAAGAATATAAACAAGATAATGAAAACTAAGAAGGCAAATAAGCTGTCTGCTGAGCTTTTGAGAATAGCCTAGGAAAGAAAGTTAAAGGCTGTGGAGACAGGAAAAGATTTGTCAAACTGAATGCAGAATCCCAGAGGATAGCAAGAAGAGACAAGGAGACATTCTATAAGGAGCTATGGAAAGAGATTTGAGGAGATAAAAGAATGGAAAGTGAAGACATTTTTTCAAAAAAAATTGGGGAACTCAAGAGAACCTTTCATGCCAAAATAGGTGTGATAAAAGGCAAAATAGTAGGGAACAAATTTGGAAACCCCAGTAGTGGCCAGTAGACTGGAAAAGATCAGTCTGCATTCCAATCCCTAAGAAAAGGCAAAGACAAAAAGTGCTCCAGTTATAGAACTACACTCATTTCACATGCCAGACAGATAATACTTAAGATCCTGCAAGCTCAGCTCCAACAATATAATGACTGAGAACTATGAAATGTGCAAGCTGGGTTTTACAGAGGAAGATACATAAGACATCAAATTGCCATTATCCACTGTATAATAGAGGAAGCAAGAGAGTTCCAGAAAAACACTTAATTCTGCTTCATATTCTAAATCCTTTGACTGTGTAAATCACATAAACATGTGGCAAATTCTTAAAGAGATGGGAGTACCAGATTATCTCAACCTCATCCTGGGGAATCTGTGTACCAAGTAGCCAATTTTCAGAACCAAAAATAGAACATCAGAATGGTTCAAGATTGGGAAAGGAGTGCAACAAGGTTGTATATTGTCACTTTATTTATTCAACTTATACGCAGAGTACATTATGTGTCAGGATGGATGAATCCAAAGTCGGAAATTTATATTGCTGGGAGAAATATCAACAAAAAAATGGTTGTACAGAAATATGCTACATATATTACTACAAATAGTATATTTTTGTTGGTGCAGAATATGTGTATAATAATCAAGCAAAAGATAAGATACACATTTTTTATCTTGTTCTACACTTGTGGCCTTCAAATATATGTGTAAAACTTAACTTTTATTAGAAGTTTTATAAAACTATTTGTATTTATCAGTTGCACGGTGGGGTTAGTCTGATGGTAGGATTTCACATGTCAAGCAATAGGAGTGTCATTTTTTTTTATTCTTAACTGTTTGCATGCTTTTCCTACATACATCTTATTACATAGGCAAGTAATCACTCTTTTATAGGGCTTTTCCCCCAGTCAAAGGGTGAATATAGATCTTATTTTGTCCCCTTGTGGATTGCTAAGTGGGGGTGGTCAAGGGGCTTGTGTACCTGAATGAAGCTGTGAGCTATACCATATAGGGCCACTGTAGGTGGGCAGATCATAGCAGAGAGGTCAGACAAATCACAGTCCACTAGAGAAGGAGCTGGAAACCCACTCCAGTATCACCTGTCATATTGTTATCAGGCTCTCAGGGGAATGTTGATACTCCACAGTATCACAAATTGGACTTTGCATGTGTATTAACCCTTTATTGTTATTATTATATGATATATATTATTTAATGATATCTTACGCTATTATGACTATTATTATTGTTATATGTATTGATCTATTGCATAGTAACTAGGGCTCGTTAGTTTACATATATAGGAATGTGATTTAAAGTAAGAAAAAGAAACACGTATATGCTCATACAAAATGCCCTGACATTCAGCAACAAAGAGGAATAAATATGGCTTCTAGAAAAAGAAAAAGTCTCAAATGAGCAATTTGTATAAAAAATAACTTTTATTGGATAATGTATAAAAAACTTCCATACATAATATATGTTTATTTTAATATTATGTCGTTTAAAATTTATATATACAACGATCAGTGAACAGTAGGCTCCTATGAGCAAAGATAATTATATACTTTCTACAAGGATTGGATACTGTGTAATCTAGCAAGAAGCATAACATACATGTGTGTCCAAGATAGATAATTCAAAATATATCATGTGGAATACACAATTTAGATACTAGAGTGTAAGTACATTGCAAGCAACTGCGACCCTCGCAAACTTTACGTCGTATCGCAAACAACATACGAGACACGTTACCACCCATTATGACCTCGCAAAAATCGTCCGCAACCCGCGGACAGGAAAAAATGAAAAAACACAATAAATACACACAACACATACATAAAAAGCTTACGAACAGCAAGAGGGAGCATCCAGGACCTCAAAAATAGAGTTACACCTTCATTTAACTCAAAATAAAAGAGTTTAGACACTCAAAAATGTTCTAAGCGAGAGAAAAAATGGCCGTGAACAAAACGAAAACGAGGCTACAGGACTCTAAACTCGCAAAACACCACAAAACACCTACGGATATTCCGCTACAGACGCATACCACACATTACCCGCCATTTTAGAACAATGCGGAAGTACACAGCTACGCTAACGGTTTGGTCTCGCGCACGCACAGTATTACACTGCACACATTCAGCACGCTTACACAGCAGCTCCACACCACTAATGCTGCAGCAACATCAAAACAGATTGCCAGCTCTTCAACACAATGCTTCCTGCATATATTACTTCAAAATAGGTAAAGTACAGGGAGTGCAGAATTATTACGCAAGTTGTATTTTTGAGGATTAATTTTATTATTGAACAACAACCATGTTCTCAATGAACCCAAAAAACTCATTAATATCAAAGCTGAATATTTTTGGAAGTAGTTTTTAGTTTGTTTTTAGTTTTAGCTATTTTAGGGGGATATCTGTGTGTGCAGGTGACTATTACTGTGCATAATTATTAGGCAACTTAACAAAAAACAAATATATACCCATTTCAATTATTTATTTTTACCAGTGAAACCAATATAACATCTCAACATTCACAAATATACATTTCTGACATTCAAAAACAAAACAAAAACAAATCAGTGACCAATATAGCCACCTTTCTTTGCAAGGACACTCAAAAGCCTGCCATCCATGGATTCTGTCAGTGTTTTGATCTGTTCACCATCAACATTGCGTGCAGCAGCAACCACAGCCTCCCAGACACTGTTCAGAGAGGTGTACTGTTTTCCCTCCTTGTAAATCTCACATTTGATGATGGACCACAGGTTCTCAATGGGGTTCAGATCAGGTGAACAAGGAGGCCATGTCATTAGATTTTCTTCTTTTATACCCTTTCTTGCCAGCCACGCTGTGGAGTACTTGGACGCGTGTGATGGAGCATTGTCCTGCATGAAAATCATGTTTTTCTTGAAGGATGCAGACTTCTTCCTGTACCACTGCTTGAAGAAGGTGTCTTCCAGGAACTGGCAGTAGGACTGGGAGTTGAGCTTGACTCCATCCTCAACCCGAAAAGGCCCCACAAGCTCATCTTTGATGATATCAGCCCAAACCAGTACTCCACCTCCACCTTGCTGGCGTCTGAGTCGGACTGGAGCTCTCTGCTCTTTACCAATCCAGCCACGGGCCAATCCATCTGGCCCATCAAGACTCACTCTCATTTCATCAGTCCATAAAACCTTAGAAAAATCAGTCTTGAGATATTTCTTGGCCCAGTCTTGACGTTTCAGCTTGTGTGTCTTGTTCAGTGGTGGTCGTCTTTCAGCCTTTCTTACCTTGGCCATGTCTCTGAGTATTGCACACCTTGTGCTTTTGGGCACTCCAGTGATGTTGCAGCTCTGAAATATGGCCAAACTGGTGGCAAGTGGCATGGTGGCAGTTGCACGCTTGACTTTTCTCAGTTCATGGGCAGTTATATTGCGCCTTGGTTTTTCAACACGCTTCTTGCGACCCTGTTGACTATTTTGAATGAAACGCTTGATTGTTCGATGATCACGCTTCAGAAGCTTTGCAATTTTAAGAGTGCTGCATCCCTCTGCAAGATATCTCACTATTTTTGACTTTTCTGAGCCTGTCAAGTCCTTCTTTTGACCCATTTTGCCAAAGGAAAGGAAGTTGCCTAATAATTATGCACACCTGATATAGGGTGTTGATGTCATTAGACCACACCCCTTCTCATTACAGAGATGCACATCACCTAATATGCTTAATTGGTAGTAGGCTTTCCAGCCTATACAGCTTGGAGTAAGACAACATGCATAAAGAGGATGATGTGGTCAAAATACTTATTTGCCTAATAATTCTGCACTCCCTGTATATTACTTTATTAATCTATTAGTTATTTTATTATTATACACCAAATAGCATTAGGTCACTTACAATTTCATTGCCGTCATTTTTTGACGGGTAATTCACTAGTATGATATACTTTGAATTATCTATCTTGGACACACATGTATGTTATGCTTCTTGCTGAATTTTATGTGATGGATCAGAACACAATAGTCTAAGTTGGTGAAGTGAAATGAGAAAAATATATACATAAAACTATTTTTTAGAAATAGAAAACAGTAAATTGTCATGTGCGTATGTATTCACCCCCTTTGTTATGAAGTCCATAAAAAGCTCAGAAGTCACATAATTAGTGAAATGATGTCCACCTATGCTCAATCTAAGTGTCACATGATCTGTCATTACATTACAAAGTATTGACTTTAATTTAGTGAATAGTTTTGCATATTGACTTTTTCTGTTATTTTGTCCTATTTGTTGTTTGCTTCACAATAAAAAAAAAACATCTTCAAAAATCTTCAAAGTTGTGGGCATGTTCTGTAAATTAAATTTTGCAAATCATCAAACAATCCATGTTAATTCCAGGTTGTGAGGCAACAAAACACGAAAAATGCCAAGGGGGGTGAATACTTTTGCAAGGCACTGTATATCGATTTTAAACTACATTTATTAAAATAGACATATTATGTTTGTAAGTTTTTTATACATTATCCGATAAAAGTTATTTTTATACAAATTGCTTATTTGAGACTTTTTCTTTTTCTAGAAGCCATATTTAATCCTCTTTGTTGCCGAATGTCAGGGCATTATGTATGAGCATATACGTGTTTATTTTTCTTACTTTAAATCAATTATCTTTAACACTGTTCCTACATATTTTTGAAGTCCAATGAGATATGTTGCTTTTTCACTAAAAATATCAGCTTAATATTGAATTTATTGTATATGTGACTCCGAACCCTGTGGCATCTGAGACCACTTCTCTATTTTTATTAATATATAGGAATGTGACACAAATGTGATATATGTGGATGTCCCATAACCACAACCATTGAAAACACACTGACACTGTTTCTGATGTTCCCTCCAGTGTGAGGACCCTGGCGATATGCTCAGTCTTTGGAGGAGGGGGTAAAATCCTAACGGTGTGGCTGGTGGTTCTGATGGTGACCCCACTAGCCATATTACATCCTCCTCCTCCAAAACCAGGGCCCTCGGCTCCACTTCTCTCCTCCTCCCCCCACCTACCCCGGTTCCTGCTGGGACATGGCTTGCTCCTCCACTTCCTGCTCCAATGGAGCCGACACCACCCAAAACCGTGCTTGACAGACCTCACATCCCATGGTGCTGTGCTCACTGCTGTCACCTCAGCTGCTACCTCCTTTCATGACTAAACCCTAGGCCCTAACCTCATTTCCCTCCCCCCTGCAAGGATCACAGGGTGGCCACGGATGGCACCAAGGGGGACCACCTTCTCCTGGCGCGTTTAATTGTGGTCCCTGTGCTATCCCTTAGTCTCTTGCCCTCATGATGGTGGACGGGGATCCTCGTCTCCCTGACCTTTCCCTGAGGCCTGCCCTTCCTCGAACTACCAGCCCTCTGTGATCAGGCCCCTACCCCTCTGTCTCTCTTCTATGTGTGCCTAGAAATGTGTGTATTATGTGTATTGTATAGCTTGGCTTTGTGAACAAGAATTTAAGAGGGGTGTCCACATTTATGGGCTCTTAGGTGGCTGAGTAGGCCAATGCGGGACAGGCAGACTCGACCACAGTGGTTGCACGGGAAGGTTTGTTCTTGGTTGGGTGCTGTAGGGACACCATTTTTTCTACGTTTCCTCTTGTCCTCAATACCAGCGCCGGGGTGTGGTCTCGAAAGAGGAGACAGCCTGGTAAATGGTACTTCTCCATGCCTTTCGGTCTGAAACTAATGTGGACCATCAACAATGGTCAATATGACAGGCATCAAGGGACTGTTTCAGCGAGTCCTTGTACCTCTTCTTTGGCCCTCCTCTGTCACGATTGCCAGTGGTGAGCTCACCATATAGCACAAACTTTGGAAATCGATCATCCTCCATCCTAGAGATGTGTCTTGCCCAGCATAAATGCTTCTTTAACAGTATGGCCTCAATGCCGGTGACCGGATGTAGAGTCCATCCTCAACATCAAGGGCTACTGTGGACCTTTGCAGCATCATACTGAAGAATAGCGTGAATAGAGTGGGTGCAAAAACACAGCCCTGCTTCACACCATTGCTTATTGGGAAGGGCTCAGATAGATCATTATTGTGACAAACTTGGCCACGCTGGTCTTCGTGTAGATGGATGATCACGTTGAGGAACTTGGGAGGACATCCTATACGTTCCAGGATTTGCCACAAACCATTCCTGCTCACAGTGTTAAATGCTTTGGAAAGGTCAACAAACTTTCATAAAGTCTCTTGTTCTGTTCTCTGCATTTCTCTTGGAGCTGCCTGAGAACCAAAACCATGTTAGTGGTGCACCTGCTGGCTCTAAAGCCACACTGACTCTCAGGGAGGAGTTCTTCTGCGATAGTGGGCACCAGTCTGTTGAGGAAGTACTCTTGCAAGGATTTTCCCTGCGACAGAGAGCAGAGTTATCCCCGGGTAATTGGAGCAGTCTGACTTTTCTCCTTTCTTCTTGTGCAGTGTGATGATGATTGCGCCACGAACGTCCTGTGGCAGTTTGCCTTGGCGCCAACAGCAAACAAAGAGCTCATGGAGTTTAGCATGAAGTGCTGGGCCCCCATGTTTCCAGATCTCAGCTGGGATCCTATTGACTCCTGCAGCATTACCATTTTGTGTCTGCTCAATGGCTTTTACAGTCTCTTTGAGAGTAGGGATTTCATCCAGTTCTATTTTCATTGTTTGTGGTGGAATGCGATGGAGCGCTGAGACTGAAACTATGCAGTTGGCACAGAATAGTCTGAAAGTGGTCAGACCACCAGTTCAGAATCAAAGCCTTGTCTTTAAGGAGTGTGCACTGTGCAATGGGATTTGAACCAGGTGTGAAGGGCCATACACGGCCTTCATGGCTTCATAAAACCCTATGTAGTCACCAACATCTGCGCAATGCTGAGTACTTTCAGAGAGGTTGGTCCACCACTTGTTCTGAATTTCTTGAAGCTTTCATTGGAAGTTGCTGCACACAAGATGGAAGGGTGCTTTCTTGATGGGGCAAGACGGCTAAACGAGATGCACTTGATGGACGGATCTCTTTTCTAACAGTAACTGATGGATCTCCGGACTGTTTTCGTCAAACCAGTCTTTGTTTTTCTTTGAAGAGAAACCTAGAACCTCTTCAGTGGTCTGCAGGATGATGGTTTTGAGATGTTCCCATAGAGCATTTGAGGAGGGATTTGAGAAGCATCTGCGATCTTCTAGTCTTGACTGGAGATTTGCCTGGAAGGTGGCCTTCACTTCAGCTGACTGGAGGTTACCGATCTGTAACTTCTTTTTTGGGGCTCCTTTCCTCTGTGGTTTAGGGTTGAAGTGGAGTCGAAGTTTGCAGCGCCCCAGACAGTGGTCTGTATTACATTCTGCGCTGGGCATCACTCGTGTGAGTAGGACATCTTGAATGTCTCGCTGGCGCCCCAGTAAATAGTCTATAAGATGTCAGTGCTTGGACCGAGGATGTATCCAAGTTGTCTTTAGCCTGTCTTTCTGCTGGAAAACTGTATTGTTGATGTTGAGTTTCTGCTCAGTGCAAAACTCTAGCAGAAGGCTCCTGTTGTCCTTGTAGTTTTCAACACTGTGATTGCCAAGTACACCTTTCCAAGTTTATGAATCCTTGCCTACTCTGGCATTGAAGTCACCGAGGATGATGACCTTGTCATCTGCAGGGACTTATTGTACAAGATTGCGCAGGTCCTTTTCTGCAGGATCCGCTTGATGAGTTGGGGCATAGACACTGAAAATTGTAGCATACAGTTTGTTTTGAAGTGGGCGGCACATAAAAATTATGTGGACAGAGTGACCCTTTGGCAGGTTATCAAGTTTGGAGGCAATATGGTTCCTGACCATGAAGCCCACACCAGAGAGACATTTCTCATTTTCTGGCTTCCGTGACCATGTTCCTGAAGGCTTCCTTCCTCTGGGAGGCGGACTTCACTGAGGGCAGCAATGTCAATAGCCAGCCTTGATAGTTCGTGATCTACTAGAGCAGTGCATCGTTCTGGGCAACCGCTGTCTGTTGTGTCAAGCATAGTTCTGGTGTTCCAAAATGTGAGTTTCAGTTCAAGTACACCTTGTGAGGCAGGTGTGAGCCTTTTCTTTTTTACAGAGTTTCAACCGTATTTGGAGATACCCGTTGACCACGGCTAGCCAACTGGCAATAGCCAATAGACTGGAAAAACTCAGTCTACATCAAAATACAAAAAAGGCAGTGCCAAAGAGTTCTCCAATAATCGAACAATTGCACTAATTTCACATGCCAGCATAGTAATGTTTAAGTTTTTATAAGCTTGAATCCAACAATATGTATCGGGAACTACCAGATGTGCAAGCTTGGTTCCTCAGAGGAAGAGATACAAGATATCAAATTGCCAATGTCAAATGGATAATAGGGAAAACAAGAGATTTCGAGAAAATGGTTTACTTCTGCTTCACAGACTATTCTAAAACAATTGACTGTGTGCATCACAACAAGATGTGACAAGTTCTTAAAGAGATGGGAGTCCCGAATCATCTCATCCACCTCCTGAAGAATCTATATGTGGACCAAGAAGCCAGGGTCAGAACCGAACATGAGAAAATAGAATGTTTCAAGATCAGGAAAGGAGTGCGACGAGGTTGTATATTGTCACCTTATTTATTCGAATTGTATGCAGAGTACATCATGCGTAAGGCTGGACTGGATTAATTCAAAGCCGGAATTAATATTGCTGGAAGAAATATCAACAACCTCAGATATGCGCCTTTAAGTAGTTTTCAACTGCAAGACAATTAAGAGTCCCTTGGACTGGAAGAAGATCCAATAAATCAGTACTTGAGGAAATCAAGCCAAAGCATTAAAGGGAAGGTTTGATCATGAGGCTGAAGCTCAAATATTTTGGCCATATCATGGGATGGCAGGATTCCCTAGAGAAGACTCTGATGCTGGGAAAGATTGATGGCACAAGAAGAAGAGTATGACAGAGGCAGAGATGGATAGATGAAGTCACTGAAGCAATGAACATGAACTTGATGGAGCCCAGAGGGGCAGTGAATGAGAGATGTACCTGAGGTGCTGCGGTCCATAGGGTCTCCTAGAGTCGCAAACGGCTGAACGACTAAACAATGACTAAGGAGAGGGTCAGGAAAATTAATTGATGGAGAAAAAAACACAAACAGCAGTATAAATGTTATAAATAATCAATCAATAATAAATACTTGTTATTACATATTGTTATGCACTAATTATTAGCTTTTGCTGCTAGCCTTGATTACAATTATTTAATAATATATATACTGTACACTATTAGCTTTATATTTAATAAGAACTACTGCCTTTTCAGAATATATAATGCCCAAAACATAAAAATTATAATTTATACGGCAATAATACTGATTTCTGGATAAGATATTTATGTTAAATATTCACAATAAATAACAAAATATTGCTTTGTCTATATAAACATTTTATATATTATACAAAGAAAAAAAGAAAAGAATAATAAAACACTAAGGATTTGCACAGACTCCAAAATAAAAACCCTACTTTTTATTCTGAAGGCTCTTGAGATTTTCCAGCTTTGTAAACTACGGCAAGTGATAGCCCATCAAATACTGTTGATCCTTCAGGAAATTTATACTTTTTTTCTGTGTTCTGCCTGGAAATCCCAGTAGCACTGATTCTGATGAAAAATGCTGATCATACCTGATGAAGAAACCTACTTGTCTTGAAAACTTGTCATTCTTTTTACCCAATACAGCTATAACCTTAACTTCAATTTTGTTGATTTCCTATCAGTCAACTAAATTAGAGGATTCTAGGTGATTAAAACAAATCTCTTTTCAGATATACAATCAAAAATAGGAATCAACATCTTTTGTTACATCAAAGGAAAAATCGCTACGTTAAAAAGGAATACCATATTTACTACAATGGGGTGATCCCTCTATTTGAGATATTAAAGAATAAAATTCTCAAATTCCCACTGAAATAAAAATCAAATTAATCACATACTATAATTGTCATCACGCTTTGCGGCAAATCGCAGTTTGACAACCGATTGAGCGCAAAGCTGATCGGGGAGCTCGCATACGCAATGAGTGGCATGAGACGCGCATGCGCAAAGTGCAGCTTTAGGCAAAAGGGAAGAGACACAGAGGAGGGAGAGGGGGTAAAGACACAGGGGAGGGGGAAAGACGCATGGGAGGGAGAGGAGGTTAAGAGACACAGGGGATGGAAATAGGGTGAAAGATACACAGGGGAGGGAAAGAGGGTCAAAGAGACACAGGGAGGGGGAAAGAGACATAGGGGAGGGAGGGGGAAAGAGACACAGTAGGGAAATAGACACAGGGGAGGGAGAGGAGGGGGAAGAGATGCAGGGGAGTGAGAGGAGGGGAAGAGACAGGGGAGTGGGTGGATGGGGAAGATACACATGGGAGGGAAATGGGGAGAAAGAGACACAAGGGAGGGGGGAAGAGACACAGGGGAGGGGGAAAGAGATGCATGGGAGGGAGAGGGGGAAAGAGACAAAGGAGGGAAAAAGACATAGGGGAGGAGGTTAGAGACATGGGAGGGAGTGGGGGGTAAAACCACAGGGGGGAGGAGGCACGAGGGAGAGGAGGGGGAAAGAACACACAAGGGATGGAGAAGAGGGGGAAATGAGACACAAGAGAGAAAGTAGACAGGGATAGAGACTTGCAATTAGAGCCAAAGGCTCTCATTGCGAAGCCCGTGATGAGTGCCAAAGGCGCTCATCGTGAGGCCAGTAAAGTAGACGGTGGGAAAGGTGAGGGGGCTCCCAATGAGCGCCGAAGGTGCTCTTTGCAAGGTTTGTGATGAGCGCCAAAGGCGCTCATCGCGAGGCCAGTAATGTAGAGGGGGAGAGGCTCCCATTTTGTGGCAAACAGCATTGCTAAGCTTCACTTTTTATTGCCGTCATTTTAGACGGGCAAGTCGCTAGATTTCTATAAAAAACTAATATGTTAAAAAAGAGGTTCCAATTCTTAGGGACTAATAGGACTGCTGAAACTTGCTATTCCCCTTTTGCTGCAGGCTGTAAATCTATCCTAGTATTCTCTGGGAATATTTGATTGCCCTTCAGATACCTCACAGTCATTGTGGACATAGATCACAAAGCTTTCCTTATAAATAAATACAGCCCCTATCTTTAAGCACCCAGAAACTGTGAGGTTCCTGGAGGGCAATTATAAAATAGAGGTAGAAGGCTCTCCCGCATACCCACAGCCTTGCTACTCCTCACCTCAATGTCACAGCCACCTCTAGTGCTGCTGCCTCCTGGAGGATGCTGCCTCCTGCAACCCCCTGACCTAGGGAGAAGGTGTGTGTGTGGGGTTGGAGCCCTGTGTCAAGGTGAAGGATGATGTAGGGGCAGCACATAGTTTTGAGCCTTTTCAACAGCACTCATTGACTATCTATTGGTCCAAATGTTAACATAATCTAGCCTGGCTACAGAGTAGAGGATCATGGTCAATGATCCTTTTCTGTGTGGACACGTAGGGTTATGCTTAACATTTCCCCAATTGATTGTCACTGATGAATGGTGTTGAAAAGAGATGCTACAGTCTGACTTTTTCAGGCCTTAGTACTGTACTTATTTTTGTAATGTTATAAATTTAGACCAATGCAGCTCTGACAGATGGCTTGCAAAGTTCCACAATGGCATTATAATCAAAGCCAGCATTAATACATGCATTAGAGAAGCATGTCCTCCTCTCCTGAATTTCAATATGAAAATAGATACTTTTGTCTACTTTTTGTTAAAGAAGATAATAGATTTATAGGAACTTATAGATGTCTTGTAGTTGTTTAGACATCATGATATCCTAAGACTCATAAAAAATGTGATAACACCTGTATAGTAGATTAATGTGAAATCAATGTGGCTAAACAATATCATATAGAGATGTGATAGTACTCTTGGACCAATGACTGTGTTCACAGCTAAGCATTCAGAGTGACATGACATATCATTATTAATGTTCATGGATAGTTTTGTATAATGGCACCCACCTAATGGTTAGTAATGCTTGCAGATGAAGATCAAATTTTTTTTGTTTTTTATTATCATCTTACCCCTTTTTTAGGTTTTGACCAGCTTCAGAAGTGTATTCATATGTTTAATTCAGCAGATGAAGACCGTATGTAAGTGCTATACGCATTACTGATTACTTCTTTTGAACAGAGTGATATATGATGAGATTTGTATTTATCAGATTGTGGTTACTATGGTCTGCTCACACCACACCAATGATATCAATGCACAGTCGTATACATTTATGTGCTCTGTGTATATAATAAGTTTTGTTAAACCGTTATCACTGTTTTTGTGTGTTTTTAAGGGTTAATGTTTTGGCGCATCAACATACATAACATTTATGTAATGATCACATCTCTTCGTGCATTTTCGTTCCCCTGAAGTTTTGTTTCCCCTAAATTGTTTATCACAAAATAGTATTTTTTAAATTAATTAATTATTACAATAACACTAGCTCTAATGTCTCAACATTACTATTTTTAAACATCTTGCCACATGGACAACAGCAGTGGTGTCATATTTACAGGATGGGCTACCCAAGATTACCCTTGATGACGGCCAGTTTGATGTTCCTCCATGTGCCTCTCCACAACATCCTTGTGTGTTTGTTGGCCTTCCTGAACAGCTTCACCAAATTAGTGTAATACCCCTTGTCATAATTTGTCCCTGAATCCCCATGACCCTAAGTCTCCAACAGAATATTCCTTACATCCTCCTTGGGATAAGCCAGTGCCTGTCCAGTGCTATATTTTTGACAGAAACATGCTACTTTTTTCATTGGCGGGTTAGATTTTAATTGCAAGCTAACGCTACAGGTGTAATAGAATATTGATTTTGTGTAACATTGATTAGTTAGCTCTCATAATATTCAAGCTGTGTGAAAACCAATAGAGTTCTAGGTAACAAATTTGCATCTTTGGCGGACCTGTAGTGATTGCGGGCTGACAACTCGTAATCTGATTATTAAGAGTGGTTTTAAGTGTGTATACAGTTATGAATTGGGAAACAGAATATGGCCCACAGTAGAATATAGCACAATTATATTCCCCTATATTGCAAATTCCACCATGTTTAAGTGCAAAGTAAATCTCTCTAGCTTTTCTATTCCCTCATCGAAAACTTCCCATTGATTTTCCTCCATCAAGTATTTTACAAAGATTTGAGCTCCAAAAGTTATTCATTTCCAAATAACCCTAAATTACTTGGCTATTGCAACTACTCAATTTTTTTTTTTTTTTTTAAATATTCTGAGTGTGAACATTTTAGCTGTCATGGTTATATATATTGGGTGATCAGGTAAGGGGGATGGGTGGGGAAGGGTGCAATGGGGGATAGAGCAGGTCGAGGATCCCCAAGGATGAATAGAGGGAATCCCCAGGGATTCTCATTAGTATAGGTCGGTGTGGGCTCTGTAATTTAGTGGGGAAAAGGCTTACTAACAAAACACAATACTTCTAACTTACTGCAAAGGCTAGGGTTTACGAGTTATTGCTATGCTCAGTAAGATTACTGGTGTGGAGCTTTGAATAGACCTGTAACATAGGGTAAAAAAAACTCCCGCTGCCTTTTTTACGGTATAACGCAAACTACACTACTGAAATAGAAAAAGGGCTCATTGTAATTGAGACTGTAAAAAGATTTTTAGTCCATCACGTTCAACATGTGTTCTCTTCTCTTCTTGTCATATGTGGAATAATTGGTCCAGATGAAGATGAACAAATAACCCAATTGAAACATTGCCAACTGTCTCTTAAAGGGCCATTTATCTCACTATAAGTGCTCTTCATGGTGTCAAGAGCCCAAGACTCTATGTTAAAATGATCTAATGATTTTTTTTTTCAATTACACTGATAACACACTGCTGACTGCTCATGATTAACTGCATTTGCCAACAACAGCCGTTGCATGCTCCAGTGAACACAAGAATTATGGTTTTACTCTGCATTTTGTAATGTCATCAGCCATTAGTTAACCCACAAATAACATTTTTTGTAGTTTTAAGCAGTCATTTCCCTTCACAGATGAATGTGTGAAGGGTTAACCCTCTTTCTGTGTATGCTCTCTGCACGCAGCTCCTTCTGTCTCCTGGGCTAGCATGTGGCACTTGCAGTATCTCTGAAAATACTACCTTGGAGGTCCTTGCCCTATACTTGTTTTCTATATGTATAAAATATTTTTAGGACACTTCATCTTCCACTTACTTTGTTATTGGTACCTGTCATGAATGATTTGTGGGCCATGATGGGACACCCCTGCACCCATAAGTAACTTTTTTTTGGTACACTATCACATTGCTTTGCTAATATCAAAGGCTATCAAATGGACATGGGATGTGTTCTAATGATTGTGTCAATTTGTCTTTCAATTTAGTGTAATTTCTTCACTTTATGTATTATGTATAATAAGGTGGTTTGGGGTCATTGTAATAGTTTAAATGATGTAGTTGTGCTAGAAGCAAGCCCTATGATATGCTAATATTATATAAAGCTACTTTAGTGACGTATGGGACACAGTGTTACCTTTTCTACAAGAATTTATATGGTGCTCAGACAGAGTCAGGTTTATCCCCCCTGGCCTCAGGGGGAGGTTTGTTTATGGCCCTCTGTAAAAGGAGAGCTAGCACAAGAGATGGTGGTTTGGCTATAGACCTGGGTATGGTGTTTTGTGTTGTCTGTAAATGTATCTGAATTAAAGATTAAGACAGTCGTGTTGTACTAATTAAAGGTACCTGGTGTATGCTACTTAGATCCTAAGAAAAGGAGTCTGATGGCGCCTGCCTCTTCAGAAATGATGCTCAGATCTGAACTGTTTGCTGGGCTCTGAGATATTGAAAGCAAAAATCAAGGCCCAGAGAGAGGAAATTGGGAGGATTGTGTTTCCCCAAATCCCTGGGTCATTTCCAGACCCTCCCAATAATTTGTCAACCCGATCAAAATATCTTGAACCAAACACCTGGGAGCCAGCAAAACTTTTTGGCGGCTAGGATCCTGGTAAAAAGTCACCCAGTCTACCTTCCTAATACCCTAATTCCCTACCACCAAAACCAGTCTCTTGTTCTGTTTAATCTGCCCTCTTTGTCTTCAAGTAAAACTGTTCTCAAGGCTGTTGCAGGGAACAGATCTATCTGGCATTGCCAAACAATTTCAATCAATCTGGCAAATCTGTTGGTGTGTGCCAACTCTGAACCAGCCTTATATATTGTGACAGACTGGCTGCCACTTCCGGGGTCAATGCCCTGTTGACCGGCTCTGTGGCCGTAGAGGAGTTGGAAAGGAGTTTTACTGAAAACTTGGTCAGCAGGTACAAATTGTCCTCACTACCAAAAACAAATGCAAAATAAAGCATTCATATATACAGCCCTGTAAGTTTTTCTGCTCCAAAAGTATGTGTGTTTGCTTCACATTGCTGAGCTGTTGTCTCTCCTGGCTGTCAGTCCAGACTGAACCCCACCTACTGAGTGCTAAGCAGTCCTTTTAAAGCAGAATGCAGCTGGGCTCACTTAGTCTGTTGTAGGAGGCTTAACCCTTTCACTTCCTAGGGGAAAAGGGCTCGGGTAAGTCTGCTACTTACATACAACCCTTATATGATACTATTACACATCCCCCTCCCCAGCTCGACACCACGGGGTCGAGCGGCCAATGCCGTGAGGCAGTGAATTTGTGACAAAGCATCTGCATCAGTATGTAGGCTGCTGGCTCTATGGAGGACCTGGAAACAGTAGGGCTGCAGGGACAACCATCTCGTCACCCGGCTGTTCTTTTCCTTATTCTGCTGCATTCACTGCAGGGATGAATGGTCAGACACCAGAGTGAACTTCCTCCCTAATAGATATAAACAAAGCGTCTCAGTGGCCCATTTGGTGGCCAGGCATTCCTTTTCCATGACTGAATATTTCTGCTCTTGTGGCCACAGGACAGCGCCAAGTCCTGCTCCTGAAGCATATGTTTGTAGGATGAATTCCTTCTCAAAATCTGGGGTCACTAGCACAGGGTTCCGACATAGGACCGACTTTAGGTCTGTGAAAACTGCTTCAGCCTCTGAGCTCCATTTAACTATGTCGGGCGCTCTGTTTCTTGAAAAGTCTGTCGGTGGGCAGCTCTTGTAGAGAAATGGGGTATGAACCTCCTATAATACCCCACTATCCACAAGAATGCCTTTACTTGTTTCTTCTTCAGAGATTGTGGCCAGTCCTGAATCGCCTTCACTTTGTTGAGTTGTGGTTTAAACACTCATCTCCCCACCGTATATCCCAAATATTTGGCCTCACTAAGACCACGTTTACGGTAAGGTGTGCGCGCCTTAGGGCTTCCAAAACGGCTTCCACTTTCAGCAGATGTGTCTCCCAGTCATTAGATGAGTATAGATGAGTATGTCATCTAGGTAAGCGGCTGCGTACTCTGAATGGTCGCGCAACAGCTCGTCCATCACTCACTCGTCAGGGGTTGAAAAGGCAGTTTTCTCCTTTGCCGCTTGCATCAACGGTATTTGCCAATATCCTTTTGTCAAATCCAACATTGTTAGAAAGCTCGCTTTTATGAGTCGTTCTTTTAGTTCGTCTACTCTAGGTATAGGGTATGCATCGAACTCTAATACAGCGTCTAGCTTGCTAAAATTGCTGCAGAAGCTGACAGTTCCATCAGGTTTTGGAACCAGGACAATGGGGCTGTACCATTTGCTTTGAGACTCCTCGATTACTCCAAGTGCTCTCTTCGCTTGAGGTATGCGGTAAGGTTTAATCCTTATTCTCAAGCCTGGTTTAGTGACGATATTATGGTAAATGGCAGTGGTGCAACCTGGGTCGGTGGAAAACACATCCGCGTTCCGCTTCATCATTTTGTAGGTTTCCTGTGTTTGTGCAGGGGACAACTCTTGTGATACATAGGCCTTCGGAGGTTCAATGCAGATTCGGACTCGCTAGCATCTTCTGACTCCTTAGCCAGACAACTGACATCCATCACTTTTGCTTGCTCTTTCCAGGGTTTTAGAAGGTTTATATGGTATATCTGTTCTTTCTTGTGACATTCAGGTTAACTGACTTTATAATCCACCTCCCCTATAGCTTCAATAATTTTGTAGGGGCCTTGCCATCGGGCCAGTAATTTGCTTTCAGTTGTTGGCACTAAGACTAGAACCCTGTCTCTGGGTTGAAACTTCCTCTCCTGGGCTGTGCGGTTGTAATAGGTTTGCTGGTTACTTTGAGCTTGTTCCATATGGTCTTGCACCATAGGGATAACTTCGGAAATACTTTCCCTCATGTTCCTTACATAATCCACAATATTTTTGCCCGGCACTATTTGCTCTACCCATACTTCCCTTAATATGTCCATAATTCCTCTGGGATGTCCAAAGAGGAGTTGGAAAGGAGAACATTTTGTGGAAGCTTGGGGTACTTCTCTGATTGAGAAGGTTATGGTAGGAGTAAGTCACAATTTTTTCCATCTCGTGCCACAACTTTTCTTAGCATACCTTTCAAAGTTTTATTGAACCATTCAAATAGGCCGTCTGTTTGTGGATGGTAAACCGAGGACCTGAGTGACTTTACCTGTAAAAAATGTCTCTCATCAGCTTTGACCCAAAGTGTGTCCCTTGGTCTGTTAGGATTTCTTTGGGTATCCCCACCATTAAGTAAAGTTGAATGAGCTTTTTTGCTATATTTTTCGAGGTGGCTGTGCGTAAGGGTATGGCCTCCGGGTATCTGTTGGCATAGTCCATTATTACGTGAATGAATTGGTGTCCTCGGGCTGATTTTTCTAGTGTACCCACCAGATCCATTGCTATTCTTGAAAAAGGCTAATCAATTATGGGTAAAAACACCAGTGGAGCTCTTAGATCGGAGCGGAGAGCTGTCAACTAGCATTCAGGGCAAGACGCACAGTACTGGGCTGCTTCAACAAATATGCCAGGCCAGAAAAAACGCATCAATATCTTTCCCAGAGTTTTCTCATTTCCAAGGTGGCTCCCAAGGAGGTTACGGTGAGCCAAATCAAGGACTTTCTTCCTTTGTGCTCAGGGAACTAAGAGCTGCTCCAGTGTTTCTTCCTTTGAAGGAATGACCCGGTACAGCAAGTTATTCCGTAGTATGAAATATGGGCCCTATCTCCTATCACTTCCACAAGCTGATGATGTATTTTCTGTAAGATTGCATTCACAGCTTGATCACGTGCAAAGTCATTCTTGTCAGGGAACCACTGCAGTGGAGTAAGTTCCTCTTATTCAGGTTCTCTCGTTTGGGCCCTCTCTTCATCAGGTTGAGTCGTGCGACCCTTCTGGACTGTCTCCCACCTTTCTTCTGTCTGGCAGGCTGCTAACGCCTCCTCAACGACTTTCCTCCTTATCGCTGTGCCTATCCTCTTAACTTTTTTCCTTTCCTGCTTCATTTTGTGGGATTTCCCGGATCCGGAGAATAGATTCTGGTCCATGAATGATGGTAGAGGTCACAGGGTTTCCTCTGACTCTAGGGCACTCTGTTCGGATTGTCATTGGTATTTACTATTCCTGTTCGGTGGAGATCTTCAAGTTGGGGAAAATCCCTGCCTAGCACAACAGGGTAGGTAGGGTAGGTTGGCTACTACAGGAGCGGTGAGCAACATCTTTCTCCCCAGAACTTCCGGTGCTGCGGTACTAGTAGGGTAAAGGTTCACTGTCCCATGTACACATGTGATGCTCACCTTCCTTGAGGTTTGTATTTTGCTAGATTTTATAATTGTGGCCAAAAAGATGGTCACTGCACTCCCAGAGTCAATTAAAGTTATGGTTTCGATGAACTGATGTCGTTTTCCAGCCACTCCTAACAGGTTGATCATATTGCAGTTGCAGGCTGCACTGCGTGGGTTCCTCCTTATTTGGGCAATAGGTAGCTATGTGTCCTAATTCCTCACAGTAAAAGCATTTGCTCTTACTTACTGGGGTCCCTCTTTGCTTATTTTCTTTAGAAATTGAACTTTCTGGGTTCCCTTGTAGCGAGTGTCTTCCAACTTTAGGCTACATGGGTCTTGGTCTGGTTCTGACCCAGGTAGGGGTTTGAACCTTAGGGTTGTTGCCTTTGAACACCGTAGGCCTCCTCTTTTGAGGAACTGGCTAGATTCTTCATGGCGAGATATCTTTCTGTCAGTGAGATTAACTTATAATACTCAAAAAAATGATCTTTGTTTATTTTTTTATTTTTTTATTTTTTTAGGCCTAGGTGTTATTACTTCTATTTAGGAATCCTTGAACAACCAACCAAGGTTGTACAGAAACACCTTTTATGCAGCCTTTATTTTAATTATTATTGCCACATACTAATTTTAAAAAATTCAATCTTTATTTGTACATTTAAAATATTGTTAAAAATGCAACGATTAAAAAAATCATGTTAAACCCAAGGGGCCTCATTCTATTAGCGGCCGCAGCCGTTGCGGGGCCGCAAGGACCGGCCGCAAGCTATTCGGCTATTCTATTCCCTTACGGCCTGAGGCTCCGGCAGGCTTGCGGCCGGTGCCTTGCTATCTCTTGCGGCCGCTCGCGCCAGAGGAAAGCCTTTGATCTAAAACGGCCGCAAGAGTTTCGGCCGTAAGAAGTTCCTATTTGCAATTCAATTGCTCCGGGAAACCTCTCAGCAAGGCTAAAAGCGGGACGCAGCTTACTTGCAGGAAAGAGGTCCCGCTAGCACCAATTAAGCACATAAAATAGCTCAAATAAAGCCATCCTGCACTTTGAGAAGACTATAAAGGGATTTTAGGTGTTAGAAAAAATAGCACATAATTATCCTATACTCAAATCCGTAAAATATTTTATTTTTAATATCCGTAAAATATACATGTAAAAAGTCCAGAGTGCTTGGAGCACTTCAGACCCGCCCACGCCGCAGCCGGAAAATAAACAGTTAATTTAAACTCGGGTTTGGGCTGATGTGCAAGCTTGAGAGTGGGTTCCTTTTAATCCTCATGTCCCCCAATATGATCCCTAGCATTTACAGAGCTGTACAGTGCAGGCTTGAATTTATTTTTGCGTTTTTAGATTTCACAGCTTACGGCCGGTTTCAAGATATGCGGCCGGCCGTAAGAGGAGATCCTTGCGGGGCCGTATAATAGAATCGCGAGTTAACAGAACCCCCGCAAGGAATCGCAGCCTTACGGCTGATTTACGGCCGCTAATAGAATGAGGGCCAAGGTGTTTAATTCTTTGGGTTTTTTGATGTCCAGCAAATTATTAGAGGTTTATTTAAGTTTTATTTTTGTTGTTATTATATTCTTTGCTTTGATCACAGCTTTTTTATTTAATTACTTTATTATGCTCAAGTCAATAAAAGATTTGGTTTTTCAATTCAATTGTATTTGTGTATTTTTGGTTATGTTTCCTTAGTCAAATCCTTATCAGGTACCCTGGATTTTAATTTACATAAGATTATTTTTTTTTACATAAGATTAAGATAAGGTTATATAATCCTTTTGTCTGTTGTATAGTTTTGTTTATTCATACAGTACTTGACCGGAGTATATGTTTTAAGTGCCTTTGCATTTCTTTTGTGTTAATCTTTTATCCTGTTTATTTATGTTAATTCGGAATTCTATTACTTAAAGTGCATTATAATTCAAGTTGTGTTATTCAAAAATTCTTATCTTAAAGTGCTTGTGCTATTTGACTTAGTGCTTATTTCTTCTTATATTACCCTTTTACCTCGTGACTGTTAGTCTATCACAGTCACTACTTTACCTTATTCATTTATAGTGCTAATGCTGTGCTATTTTTTTAAAATGTATACACTCCTGATTATGCTGTTTCTTAAACTATATATTACCTTAATGCTTCTGTCTATTGTTTTTTAGAAGGAGGTTATGTCCTCCTTTTTCTTCCGTTTTTTGCTTTAATTATACTTTTACTCCTTTTTCCTTTTTTCTTGCTTTTCTATTTCCTTATTCTTGTATATTACTCTATTGTTACTATATTGAGACTTTGTGGTGAAGGAAGTGGCTTTCTATCTTTCTTTTAAGTTAGTAGTGGACCTGGAGCTTTAGAGCTGTATCTATCATGCTCCACGCTATATTGGCGTGGTCTGCGCTGTGATGGCGCTTACTGATGACGTCACAATCTCCCGACGCGCGTTTCGTGAGGCTCTATCAGTCTCTCACTCATCAGGGGCACAGTGCTGCCTTCTCTGTGGAGCTATTTATAGTTTCTATGGCAATTAGTTAACTCTTTGTGTTCCATAGTTTCTATGGCAGTTAGTTAACTCTTTGTGTTCCTGAATGTTTTTGTGCATGCTTTATTTTCATATGTTGCTTTTGACTTTCTTTTTTACTATATTATCTATATATTATTTAAATAAGTATAATGATTTTGAATAAGGAAATTACTTTCAAAGTAATACTTTTAACTTGCTAGCATTAGTATGCCTTTGTATTATTTTATTAAAACTTTGTTTGCTAAACATATTATTTGATTTTAAATTATAATTATTTTGCATACCATGTTAATATTTTTTTTATCTAATCCGGATACTTATTTTTATTTTGCTATATATATGTGTATATGTTATTTATTTACTTATTTATTTATATGTATTTATTTTATTTATGTTTTATATGTATTATTATTGTATTAATGACTTTTATAGATAAAGATGATATTCTAATTACTTCTTTTAAGTTTTCTTATCTTTGATCAAAAGTTGTTGTTTTAAAAAAAAAAAAAATGTATTTTGTTTTATTAGTAATTCTTTCAAATGAATACTATATATATATAGATTCTTCGGTTAAACTTTTGTATCCTATTCATATATTAAATCTAGGTATTTTTCATAAGAGGTTTTTTTCAAATGAATGCTGTATATGTAAATTCTTCATTTAAACCCTGTGTTTTTTTTTGTATCCAATTGAAATATCCATTTTGCCTCTTGACACAGTAGGTGTTTATCCCAATCTCCTCTTCTTGCTGTTTTTGGTATGTGGTCAATACCTATGAATTTCAAACAGTATGGATTATTGTTGTGATGATGACGTACATGTTTTGCTATTGAGGTATCTTTTAAATTTAAAACATCATTGACATGTTCTAATACACGGCGTCTTAACTGTCTTTTGGTTTTGCCTGTGTATTTTTTATTACATGAGCAAATTATTTGGTAGATAACGCCTTCAGTTAGACAATTTATATTGTGTCTTATCTTATAATTCTTTAATCCTGTTGCATCTTGAAATTCTGTGTTTTTTTATAAAAATGGACATGCTTTACATTTGCCGCATGCTTTACATCCTTTTTGGCCTTTGTGGTGTATCACCAAATTAATATATATATATATATTACACAAGGTTCGTCTACATTAAAAGGTATTTATTAAAAGGCAACAACACAATACTATAAATGTATCACAAACATACAGCCCAGACCCACGGAGCAACAACCCTTTTTAAATCTATCTACCTATATAGTAATCCCCTTGCCCACAAGCTTGATCTCACCCACGGTTAGGCCATCACCATCACATCCAAGGAAGAACAGGAAGCAACACAGAACAGTTTCCTGCCTGGCCCCATGTTATATACCCTTAGTTGAGATGATGTGATTTACATCACATCCTGTCCATGCATCACTTCCTCCAGCAATTGTGGGAAGGAAGCAAAGACTCCCAGCCCTCCCACCTAGACCTGCCCAAGGAGGTCCCGAAAGGAAGATAAACCACCATGCAAGGAAGACAAGTTACCACAGCCTTCTATTAGCCAGTTCCTCTTATTTTTCTTTTCTTCATAGTGGCTATGTACCAGGAGATCTTTTAGGTTTTTTGCTCTCCACTAGAAATCTTTGTGGAACTAGTAACAAAAGAACTTAAAGAATTGGATAAACATACTCCTAAATATACATCAAGTAAAAATTTGAGTAGAAAAGAACAACAAGCATTAAAAGAATTACAGAAAAATGAAAATATCATTATAAAGCCTTCAGATAAAGGAGGCAATATAGTGGTATTAAATACCACAGACTATATAGCAACAACTCAAAAATTACTAGATGATAAAGAATGTTATCTGAAACTTAAGGAGGATCCAACAGATGAATGTATAAAAATGTTAGAAAGAATAGTGGAAGAAGCAAAAGAAATGGAATTAATAACAACAATAGAAAATAAATTCCTTATAAACAGAAGACCAACTATACCCACATTCTATTCTATACCAAAAATACATAAAAGCCTAACAAATCCCCCCGGAAGAACCATTGTGTCAGGGATAAACAGCATAACCCAAAATCCAAGTGTATATATAGATGAAATTCTAAAGCAATATGTAACAAATCTGCCATCATTTGAGACACAAAAGACACATTGAGGAGAATAGATGGAATAACAATACAAAACAATTCCCTACTGGTAACAATGGATGTAGAATCACTCTACACAAGCATTAAACATGAACATGGATTACAAGCGGTGAAAGCATACCTAGATTCTAAAGGAGTGGATTATGAAAATCAAAATATATTTAACATAAAATTATTGGAATTTGTTTTGGAGAACAATTATTTTATCTTCAACAAACAATGGTATAAACAGATTAGGGGCATGGCAATGGGGACGCCGTGTGCCCCTAACTACGCAAATTTATATTAAGGCCACTGGTAAAATAATATAGTATTCTCAGAAAACAATTAATCTTATACACAAAAAATAAATAAACTATGGATAAGATTCATAGACGATATATTGGTCATATGGTCAGGCTCTGAAGAAGAACTCAAAGAGTTCATTAAAAAATTGAATAATAATGAACAAAATTTAAAATTAACATATGAGTTCAATAAAGAAATAGTGACATTCCTTGATTTAAGCATCTATGTAAATTCCAAAAAAGAACTAGCAACAAGAACTTATAGAAAAACAACAGCAACAAACTCGTTGTTACATTGGAAGAGTCACCATCTAATTTCAACAAAGAAAGCCATACCAACAGGACAGTATTTACGTATAAAAAGAAACAGTAGCAGTCAACAAGAATTCAAAATACAAGCTAAAGAACTACAGGAAAGATTCATTCAAAGAGGATACACAAAAAAAGTGTTGAAGAAAGCATACCATAGGGCCTTAACACAGGATAGAAATCAACTATTGGTTGAAAATAAAAGAGACAAAAAACAACAACTTATACGATTCATCACAAACTTCTCAAGTCAATCCCAACAAATAAGATCTATATTGCAAAAACACTGGAACATCTTGAAATTAGACAGAGATCTGGATGAAGTACTTACAGAACAAAGTACAATTACATACAGAAGAGCAAAAAACCTAAAAGATCTCCTGGTACATAGCCACTATGAAGAAAAGAAAAATAAGAGGAACTGGCTAATAGAAGGCCAAAAAGGATGTAAAGCATGCAGCAAATGTAAAGCATGTCCATTTTTTATTAAAAACCACAGAATTTCAAGATGCAACAGGATTAAAGAATTATAAGATAAGACAATATAAATTGTCTAACTGAAGGCGTCATCTACCAAATAATTTGCTCATGTAATAAAAAATACACAGGCAAAACCAAAAGACAGTTAAGACGCTGTGTATTAGAACATGTCAATGATGTTTTAAATTTAAAAGATACCTCAATAGCAAAACATGTACGTCATCATCACAACAATAATCCATACTGTTTGAAATTCATAGGTATTGACCACATACCAAAAACAGCAAGAAGAGGAGATTGGGATAAACACCGACTGTGTCAAGAGGCAAAATGGATATTTCAATTGGATACAAAAAAAACACAGGGTTTAAATGAAGAATTTACATATACAGCATTCATTTGAAAAAAACCTCTTATGAAAAATACCTAGATTTAATATATGAATAGGATACAAAAGTTTAACCGAAGAATCTATATATATATAGTATTCATTTGAAAGAATTACTAATAAAACAAAATACAAAATTTTTAAAAAAAACAACAACTTTTGATCAAAGGTAAGAAAACTTAAAAGAAGTAATTAGAATACCATCTTTATCTATAAATGTCATTAATACAATAATAATACATATAAAACATAAATAAAATAAATACATATAAATAAATAAGTAAATAAATAACATATACACATATATATAGCAAAATAAAAATAAGTATCCGGATTAGATAAAAAAAATATTAACATGGTATGCAAAATAATTATAATTTAAAATCAAATAATATGTTTAGCAAACAAAGTTTTAATAAAATAATACAAAGGCATACTAATGCTAGCAAGTTAAAAGTATTACTTTGAAAGTAATTTCCTTATTCAAAATCATTATACTTATTTAAATAATATATAGATAATATAGTAAAAAAGAAAGTCAAAAGCAACATATGAAAATAAAGCATGCACAAAAACATTCAGGAACACAAAGAGTTAACTAACTGCCATAGAAACTATGGAACACAAAGAGTTAACTAATTGCCATAGAAACTATAAATAGCTCCACAGAGAAGGCAGCACTGTGCCCCTGATGAGTGAGAGACTGATAGAGCCTCACGAAACGCACGTCGGGAGATTGTGACGTCATCAGTAAGCGCCATCACAGCGCAGACCACGCCAATATAGCATGGAGCATGATAGATACAGCTCTAAAGCTCCAGGTCCATTACTAACTTAAAAGAAAGATAGAAAGCCAATTCCTTCACCACAAAGTCTCAATATAGTAACAATAGAGTAATATACAAGAATAAGGAAATAGAAAAGCAAGAAAAAAGGAAAAAGGAGAAAAAGCATAATTAAAGCAAAAAACGGAAGAAAAAGGAGGACATAACCTCCTTCTAAAAAACAATAGACAGAAGCATTAAGGTAATATATAGTTTAAGAAACAGCATAATCAGGAGTGTATACATTTTAAAAAAATAGCACAGCATTAGCACTATAAATGAATAAGGTAAAGTAGTGACTGTGATAGACTAACAGTCACGAGGTAAAAGGGTAATATAAGAAGAAATAAGCACTAAGTCAAATAGCACAAGCACTTTAAGATAAGAATTTTTGAATAACACAACTTGAACTATAATGCACTTTAAGTAATAGAATTCTGGATTAACATAAATAAACAGGATAAAAGATTAAAACAAAAGAAACGCAAAGGCACTTAAAACATATACTCCAGTGAAGTGCTGTATGAATAAACAAAACTATACAACAGACAAAAGGATTATAAAACCTTATCTTAATTTTATGTAAAAAAAAATAATCTTATGTAAATTAAAATCCAGGCTACCTGATAAGGATTTGACTAAGGAAACATAACCAAAAATACACAAATACAATTGAATTGAAAAACCAAATCTTTTATTGACTTGAGCATAATAAAGTAATTAAATAAAAAAGCTGTGATCAAAGCAAAGAATATAATAACAACAAAAATAAAACTTAAATAAACCTCTAATAATTTGCTGGACGTCAAAAAACCCAAAGGATTAAACACCTTGGGTTTAACATGATTTTTTTAATCGTTGCATTTTTAACAATATTTTAAATGTACAAATAAAGATTGAATTTTTTAAAATTAGTATGTGGCAATAATAATTAAAATAAAGGCTGCATAAAAGGTGTTTCTGTACAACCTTGGTTGGTTGTTCAAGGATTCCTAAATAGAATCCACAGGACAATATTTTGGTACGCAGTGAGATTCACTTGTCTGTGGTCTCTGCGGGTAACTCCGTATCTGGCCAGGATCTCTGCTTTCAAGGATGCATAATTCCGGGCTTGTTTAGTGTCCGGTCCAAGGTATGCTTTTTGGGCTTCCCCACACAAATATGGTGCGACTATGCTGGCCCAGTGCCCAAGGGGCAAAGCTTCTCTGACTGCAGTTCTTTCGAAGCTCAGTAGATACGTTTCCATATTGTCTTCAGGACTAATTTTCTCTAGAAACTGATTTGGCTTGCCCCTCATACAGGTCTCTGGTGACAACGAAGGTTTGAGAGGTGTCATGTGCTGTAGCTGGGCCAACAGTATTTGGTTTGAAGTTTCTGTTCTTCCATGGCTTGGGCCTGTTGTTCTGCAAGGACCTGGGTGGCTCTAGCTTGTTCCGCCAGGGCTTGTGTCACCTGGGCCTGTTGCCTTAGGAACTGTTGTGTATTCTCCTGCTGACGGGTAGTGGTCTGTATTAAGGCTTTCACTAGCTCCTCCATTTTGTACTGTGGGCTGTCTTCTTAAGCACAGACAATGCATATCCCACCAAAATTTGATAGACTGGCTGCCACTTCCGGGGTCAATGGCAGGTTTACCGGCTCTGCAATGAAGTAGCTCAGGAAACCGTTATAGTTTTAAAGAGTTTTACTGAAAACTTGGTCAGCAGGTACAAACAAAAATAACACAAAACAAAGCCTAGCTGACTAAACAGAAATAAGAATTTCCTCACTACCAAAAACCAATGCAAAATAAAGCGTTCATATATACAGGCCTGTACGTTTTTCTGCTCCAAAAGTCTGTGGGTTTGCTTCAGAGTGCATAGCTGTTGTCTCTCCTGGCTCTCAGTCCAGACTGAACCCAACCTGCTGAGTGCTCAGTAGTCCTTTTAAAGCAGAATGCAGCTGGGCTTAATTAGTCTGTTGTAGGAGGCTTAACTCTTTCACTTCCTAGGGGAAAAGGGGCTCTGGTAAGTCTGCTACTTACATACACCCCTTGAATGATTCTATTACAATATATATATATATATATATATATATTATTTTCTATTTTTTGGGGGGTGGGTATGGACTATTATGAGCCCTGAGGAGAACCTGATACCTGAATCATGATATCTGTTATTTCTAACCCCAGCCCGTGTAATTGCTAAATATTTCAATAGATGTCGGAATTGCTAAGAAATGTGACAAGTTGTTTGCATGGGTAATGTTTAACGAAATTATGTGTGTTCAGAATGTGCTCTGTGCTAGTGATTTGCTTAATATTACTGATTGAACGGTGCATTTCAGAAATGAGCTATCAGCATTGATAAGTAAGGCAGCATATTTCAATGGTGTCTTAAGAATTAACTAACAATGGCATCTGCCCTCTCAGGGAGATGTTTGAAAGGTCAGGCAGTACCTAGACACCTTGGCCTCCATTCAATTGAGCAAACTGTAGTTACTGGAGCCCATGATGTAGCCTGTAAAATGATTAGCTATTCAATTGGCGCCTTTTAGCTATCCGCAAACGATTTGCGGGTTACAAACAGAAAATTCCTGCAGTTGTTAAAATCATAACTCCGAACCATCTAAGCCTTTGATCTTTCAAGCCCGTAAATGTTACAATCGCAAATCGCTATTCAATTGCTACAATTCCCCAAGGATGCAATTGCTTTCAAACCCGCAAATGGCAAATGTAGCCAAATGTATTACGGGTTACAAATAAAACTCGCAAAGGGTTTACAGACTAGATGGTAACATTGCAAAAGACAATGAAATCACCCTACTATACTTTAAAATATGAAGAAAGCAATAGAAGGCATTTTAAGTAATTGCTCAACAATTCCCAATGAAAAAACATGCCTTAAAAAAAATGTATGTTATATCTCATATGTTGGAATGGTCATGCATATGCCAATATGAAAAGTGTGGCTGCAAGATACATAAAGCAATTAAAGACACACTACCTGATTAAACTGAAACACCAAAACATGAAACTGCCTGCCATATTATCCATTTCTCACTCACAGAGGCTTCTAATGTGGACCCTAAAAATAAAAAGATAGTTTTATATATATCTCATTCATCAGATCTAGATTGTGAAAATAAATATTGGCCACATTACACCGCCACATGACATATATCAAGTACCTGGGCAACATACATACTAATCTACTCTAACCCATCAGGAAGGGCCGCAAACACACATGGAGGCTGTTCAGAGGCATGTGAAGCAACAACCAACCCATCAGGGACAATCTCTGCTACGCCCATCCTGGAAAGTCCTGCGCCAGTGCTGGTGGCCATGTGCCAAGATGTATACCTATTATCATTTGGTGAAATCACATGAAGTGTTTTGCTATCAATCAGTTCACATTATCACCAGTCATATTGTTATCAGCCCTTCAGGTGAATGTTAATACTTCACAGTATCACAATTTTGACCTCTCATTTGTATGAACCCTATATTATTATATTAGTATTATTATTATTATATGTATTAATCTATTGCACAGTAACTAGGGCTCATTTTTTTCCAAATATAAGAACGTGACACAAATGTGATGTATGTGGATGTCCCAAAACCTCAACCATTGAAAACACACTGACAGGGTGATAACAGTATAACAAAGCTTTATTTCATACACAGAGCACACTCAGAAATGGACAAGACTGTGCATTAATATCATGGGTGTGGTGTGGGCAGATCCTGGAAGGGCAAGAGGGTTTTTGGAAAAAGGGGTATACCTAAAGGGGGTAATGTCATAGTCTAGAATAAGCATGATGCATGCATAGCACCTACCAGGGTCACATATGGTCACTACACCACTGCAACCTGAATCTGATGAAAAAAAGGATCATCAGAAATCACTCCATTTAATCGAAGTAATCAGTAATGCGCATAGCACTTACTTTTTGTTAGCATCTGCTCCATTAAACAGATGCATAAACATCTGGACTATCTCATCTAAACCGGTTTCACACATACAGTGTGTCCCTTAAACAGAAATCTGAAAAAATGTGGTCAAAATAAATAAGGGTGGAGGAGGATAAAAAGAAGTCTTGAGAAAACATGCATGTACTGTACAGTACAGTGCTAAATACTGTAACTATAACAATATACCAACTCATCTGATTTCCATCTACAAGCATTATTAGCTAGTTCTCAGGATATCTCACTGGCCATGACCATTAATAATGATGTGTCATCTCATAATAAATGCTTAGCTGTGACCAGCATCAGTGGTCAAGGTATACTATTCCTTCTCCATCTCATATTGTTAATCAACATTGATATCACATCCATCAGCTATACAGGTGTTAGCACATGTTAAAGGATACTCATTATATCAGCAATACAGGAAAATACCCATTAATACAGAGAGGACACAAAGGTCAGCAGCCAGATTCACTTACATTGCTACATTACTTACATCAGACACAAGGAACTGTCCTCATACTAATATTGAGGAGAGGATCCCATGCTTCATTAGTGCATATATTAATACTGGCTTTCATCAACATGCCATTGTGAGACTATAAAAGTCCACCACCACAGCAGTATTAGTCTACATTAAAGCTAACAACAATCATGTCTTACCTATCTGGATATATGATAGCTTTAATTTTGTGGGAGCTACATGTAATGGGGGTCGTCATTTAAGGAATGTCTGCCTGAGAGGCACTGGGAATATCTCACAATTACTTAATTTCCTTGACAATGATTGCAGATGCAGAAGATGCCTTCATGGACCTGAATTGTGCCTAAAACAAAAAAAATCTGCAAAATAAGGCCTTAAAATAGACAGGGAAGGTGTGTAAATGCAGCACTAGGGAGAGAGCTAATCTCTGAAGCAGTACTCAAACCAGGAGGTGTGTAGTTAAACATGAGGAGTAATCAGGCCCAGCTGGGAGCTGCACCTGAGCAACCAGCAGTTGGTTCAATCTCATCCCTTCCCTAACACTCATAAGCAGAAACACTACTGTAGGTCCCACTCCCATCCTCTCTCGCTGTCACTCCTTCTTCTCCTGGCTAATGGAGATATATCCCCTAACCCAGGGCCCTCACTCATCTACACCTGCTGTCAGGCACTCTCTGCTCCAAGGGGAGCAGACGCCTGAAACACCCAGAATTTGATACCATCACATGTCGCAATCCTTCTACTCTACCTTTCTCCTCTGCCCTCTGGAATGCACAGTCTATCTGCAATAAACTCACTTTCACTCGTGCCTTATTCATTACTAACTCCCTCAATCTATTGGCTCTCACTGAGACCTGGCTCTCCTCTTCAGACACTGCCTCCTTGCAGCACTCTCTCATGGTGGTTTCCACCTCAGAAACACTCCTAGACCCGGGAACAAACAAGGTGGTGGTGTGGGTGTATTACGTTCCACTCGCTGTACATACCCCCTGTTCCATCCCTCCAATTCTCATCTTTTAAAGTTCACACTATCCGCCTCTTCTCACCTAGCTCTCTACGTATTGCAGTGATTTATTGCCCGCCTGGACCACCCTCTGGATGTCTGGATGTCAAGACTGTAGCAGAAGGGGCGTAGCTAGGGTTTTTCCCTCCCGGGGCTGTCCCTTAGTTTGCCCCCCCCCCAGCAGTGCAAACATTTTATATATATATATATATATATACTGTATATATATATATATATATATATATATATATATATACTGTATATACAGTATATATAGTCGGGTTCCTTGCGGACATTTGGGCCCAGGAAAACAAGCTGGACATAAATTTGCGGTCGATTGCTATGCCCTATCCGGCCTGCAAAGAGGGCTGAGGGCCGAGTGATGGTGAGGAGAGGAAGGAAGGCCACAAAAGCGTGATCACATTAGAGTTTGGCGAAGGACTGCAGTAGCATTAGGACTTGTGAGGACTTATGAAAGTGTAATGGAAGGGCATTGGGCCAGCATAGTCGCACCATATTTGTGCGGAAGGCCCATAAAGCATACCTCAACCTGGACAGTGAACAAGCCCTGAATTATGCAACCTTGAAAGCAGAGATCTTGGCCAGATCCGGAGTTTCACGCAGGGTCAGAGCACAAAGATTAACCCAAAGGTGGCACTTAACCCAAATGTGGCTACAGCCTGACAGCAACGGACCAGGGAGAATTATAGAATTGCTGATCATGGACTGCTACTTGAGAAGTTTTCCCCAGGTTTAAGAGAATGGGTGGGGCAAAATGAGCCAGAGGCCCCAGACGAGTTCATCTCACTGACAGAAAGATATCTGGCCATGAAAGAACTAACCCGTTCCTCAAAAGAGGAGGCTTCCGGTGTTCGAAGGCGGCCTAACAACCATAAGGTTCAAACCCCTAACTGGGTGAGAACCAGACCAAGACCCATAAAGCCGAAAGTTGGAAGACACTGGCTGCAAGGGAACCCAGAAAGTTCACTCCATGAAGAAAATAAGCAAAGAGGGACCCCAGTAAGTAAGATCAAATGCTTTTACTGCGGGGAATTAGGACACATAGCTGCCCATTTGCCCAAATAAAGTCGAACCCTCGCAGTGCAACCTGGGGGACCATACGTACCACTGCAATATGATCAACCTGTTAGGAGTGTCCGGAAAACGACATCAGTTCATCGAAACCATAAAAGCCAAAATTATAAAATCTAGCAAAATACAAATCTCAAGGAAGGTGAGCATCACATGAGTACATGGGACAGTGAACCTTTACCCTACTAGTACCACAGCACTGGAGATTCAGGGGAAAAAGATGTTGTTTACCGCTCCTGTAGTAGCCAACCTACCCTATTCTGTTGTGGTACGCAGGGATTTTCCCCAACTTGAAGAGCTCCTCCGAACAGGAAAAGTGAATACATAAGACAGATAACAGAGTGCCCTAGAGTCCGTGGAAACCGCTCCCATCATTCATGGACCAGGATCTATTCTCCGGATCCGGGAAAACCTGCAAAACGAAGCGGGAAAGGAAGAAAGTTAAGAGGATAGGCATAGAGATAAGGAGGAAAGCCATTGAGGAGGCTTTAGCAGCCTGCCACACAGAAGAAAGGCAGGAGACAGTCCGGAAAGGTCACACGACTCAATCTGATGAAGAGAGGGCCCAAACGAGAGAACCTGTAGAAGATGAACTTACTCCACCACAGTGGTTCCCTGACAAGAATGACTTTGCACTTGACCAAGCTGTGGATCCGATCCTATAGAATATACGTCATCAGCTTGTGGAAGTGAACGGGACTCTGGTCACCGGAAGAGAGAGAGGGTCCATTTTTTATACTATGGAATAACTTGCTGTACAGGGTAGTTCCTTCAAAGGAAGAAATACTGGAGCATCTCTTAGTTCCCCGAGCACAAAGAAAAAAATTCCTTGATTTGGCTCACCGTAACCTCCTTAGGGGCCACCATTGGAAATGATAAAACCCTGGGAAAGATAATGAAGTGATTTTTCTGGCTTGACATATTTGCCGAAGTAGCCCAGTACTGTGAGTCTTGCCCTGAATGCCAGTTGACAGCTCCCTGCCCCGATCTAAGAACTCTACTGGTGTCTTTACCCATAATTGAGGAGCCGTTTTCAAGAATAGCAATGGATCTGGTGGGTCCACTAGAAAAATCAGCCTGAGGACACGAATACATTCTCGTAATATTAGACTATGCCACCATATACCCGGAGGCCATAACCTTACGCACCGCCACCTTGAAAAATATAGCCAAAGAGCTCATTCAACTATACTTAAGGGTGGGGATACCCAAATAAATCCTAATGGACCAAGGGACCCCCTTTTTGTCAAAGCTGATGAGAGATATTTGCCAGCTTTTATAGGTGAAGTCACTCAGGACCTTTGGTTTACCATCCTCAAACAGATGGACTAGTAGAACGGTTCAATAAAACTTTGAAAAGCATGCTAAGAAAGGTTGTAGCACAAGATGGAAAAAAATGAGACTTACGCTTACCTTATTTGCTCTTTGCGATCAGAGAAGTCCCCCAAGCTTCCACTGGATTTTCTCCTTTCCAAAACCTCTACGGCCGCCATCCCAGAGGAATTCTGGACATATTTAGGGAAGAATGGGAAGAGCAAATAGTGCCTGGTGAAAATATTGTGGATTATGTAAGGAACATGAGGAAAATAACTTCCAAAGTTATCCCTCTGGTGCAAGACCATATGGAACAAGCTCAAAGTAACCAGCAAACCTATTACAACCGCACAACCCAGTTGAGGATGTTTCAACCCAGAGACAGGGTTCTAGTGTTAGTGCCAATAACCCAAACCAAATTACTGGCCCGATGGCAAGGCCCCTATGAAATTATTGAAGCCATAGGGGAGTTGGATTAAAAAGTCAGTCAACCTGAACGTTGCAAGAAAGAACAGATATATCATATAAACCTTCTATAACCCTGGAAAGAGCAAGCAAAAGTGATGACGTCACTTGTCTGGCTGAGGAGTCAAAAGATGCCAGCGAGTCCAAAATCTACAGTGAACCTCCAAAGGCTTATGTATCACAAGAGTTGTCCCCTGCACAGACAGAGGAAACTTACACAATGATGAAGCAGAATGAGGGTGTGTTTTCTACCGACCCAGGTCGCACCACTGCCATTTACCATAATATCGTCACTAAACCAGGCATGAGAATAAGGATTGCGATACATAAAGTATGTAAATAAAATATATATAATATATATACACTTCTCTCTCTCACACTCCCCCTTCTCTCTCCCCTTCTCTCCATATCCCTCTCCTCCCCTCTCTTTCTCTCTCTCTTTCTCCCCCTCTCTATTTCTCTCCCCCTCTCCATTTTCCCCCCCAATGTCTCTCTCTCTTTCTCCCCTCCTTGCTCGCTCTCTCCCGCCCCCTCGCTTTCTCTCCCTCTCCCTCCCTTTCTCTCCCTCCCCCTTTTTCTCTCCATCTCCCTCTTGCCCTATGTCTCCCACTCTCCCTCTCTTGCCCCTCTCTCCCTCTCCACATGTCTACCCCTCTCTCCATATGTATCCCTCTCCCCCACCTACCTCTCCCCCTTTCCTCTCTCACTCCTTCAATGTCTCTCCCTATCTCCTCTTTTTATTTCTTCCAATGTCTCCTCCTCTCCCCATGTCTACCCCTTGCCTCTCTCTTTTCCTCTCCCCAATGTTTACCCCTTGCCTCTCGCTTTTCCTCTCCCCATGTCACCCCATTGACTCTCTCTCCATGTCTCTCCCTCTCTCCCCTTGACTCTCTTTCCCCTTCTTGCATCACCCCATGTCTCTCTTCTTTCCCTTCCTTCCCCCTTGCCTATCCATCTACCTCATGTCCCCCCTCTGCCCCATGTCTCTCTCTTCCCCCATGTTATCCCCCTTGCCTCTTTCTCCCTCACCCACATATCTCCCCTCTCTCTCCATGCCTCTCTACCCTCTTGCCTCTCTCCCTCCCACATTTCCCTCTCTCCCTCTCCCCCTGTGTCCCAACTTACACCCCCCATGGCTTCCCCTTGCCCCTCTCTCCCTCTATGTCTCTCCCCCTCCCCCAATGCCTCCCTTTCCCTCTCTTTCCCTCCATGTTTCTCCTCTTTTCCCTTCTCTGTTCCCCATGCCTCTCCCCATGTCTCGCCCTCTCCCTCCATGTCTCCCCCTTACCTATCAGTCCTTCCATGGCTCTCCCTCTTTCCCCTTGCCTCTCTCCCCAATGTTTCCCGGTCCATGTATCCCCCTCTTCCCTCCATGTCTCCCCCTCTTCCCTCCATGTCTCCCCCTCTTCCCTCCATGTCTCCTCCCTCTTGCTGCCTTCTTTTGCCTCTCCCTCTTGCTGCCTTCTGCTGGCTCGTCCCCCTGCCAGCAGACACAATAGCAGGTAGCAGGAGACCAAGGAAGGGAGAATCAGTGCCACTGACAGTGGGAGGCAGGTGGGGACATTTTTTGCTGCCCTTAAAGAGGTGAAGCCCCGTACACTCTACCCTCCTCGCCCCCTAGCTACTCCTCTGTGTAGCACACAATGCATTTCCTGAGCAGCAGTTTTGACTACTCAACACAACATAAAGCCAGCAGGTTCTTGGTTCCAGAGTCAAGATAGCTAGTCACCCCGCAGATTAACTTTATTAGTTTTTTGCTGGTCAGCTAGAGCTAAATTATTAATTTCCTAATTAAATAGTGGGGGTGGCATAAATATGAGTTATTTTAAACATGGGTGGTGTATTGTGGTCCATATCTCTTTTAGAGTAATATAAAGTTCTGATGATACCATAAACATACAGCATTCAAATTATATAATTCTAATCATTAAAATGACCTTTTCTTTTTTATGAAGGTTCTGCATGTCATTCACTCTATATAGAAAGAATTAAGATGCAAATGGATAAAATTTGATTTGAGGGAATCTTAATGCCGTAATTAATGCAGGCTTTGTTATCTTAAGAAACCATCAATGCAAACTCATTTAACAGTGTCATCCTTGTGGATTATGATATTAACAAATGCCTTATCTATACACAAATCCTAGTCCTTTATAAGCCAGTCTCTTATTCCATATTCTCAGGTTTCTATCAGTAAGAGCTAAATACATCATTATCTTTGTGTTGAATCCTACATTCTTCTATCTCATTAGTATTTCTGTCTGTCTTGTGATACCTGTTCCTAGCACCCCATGTGATCCTGCTTAATAATATAAACACTGTCAAGGTTGGACTGGTAAATTAAAACCTTGTAAATCTTGATTGAAATAAAACTATGGGTAGGCTGAGGAATTTAAATTAAATGCTCTGATTAAGAACTTGTTAAGAGGCTCAACATATTGCCAGTGTGAGTAATTACTGTTTCATCTGACTTAAATAACATAAATCACTCATACAATTGACCTTCTTTCAATATTTCAATACGGATGCTGAAATTAACGGTTATGTGTTCCTTTTGTCATTGTGCAGTGATTTGTGAAAAGTAATTTGTAATATTTTATACATTTTTAATATGGTACTTTTTCAAGTATCTTGTCATGTGGATGAAAAAGGAATATTTGGAGAAAATATATTTATAGTTGTAAGAATAATTCTGGCTCATGATCAACATATTTGCTTTAAGAATTTGCCTTAAAGGGGAAGTTTAAACTAAGTTAAGTTTCCTGTACAATAAAGAGTTCACATTTAGTAGTTCATATATTTATGTAGACATTTTAACACTTGTGTTTTAATGATACTGTTATTGCAGAAAATTATACAACTATCCTTACATTTTTTGTATATATATATATATATATATATATATATATATATATATATATAAATACATATATATATATAGTAAATAAATAGTACGTCTGTGTTCACATTTGAATGTCTAAAACAAGTTAAAAACCTGCTTCCAGCTCAGAATTCCGAGAAAAAGGGTTATTACACTGCATTCTGGGAAGCTGAGCTGGGACTTGCAAAATGTGCCCACAAATGCCTCGCTCTTCAATCCATAGCCATTATCAAACATGGCTTCCTTTATGCTTATGCATGCTGTATTACACAGCTTTAATGCAAAGCCAAGGTTGGATTAAACACAGGGGGCCTCATTCTATTATTGGCCGTAAATCGGCCGTAAGGCTGCGATTCCTTGCGGGGGTTCAGTTAACTCGCGATTCTATTATACGGCCCCGCAAGGATCTCCTTTTACGGCCGGCCGCATATCTTGGAACCGGCCGTAATCTCAGAAATCTAAAAACCCAAAAATAAATTCAAGCCTGCACTGTACAGCTCTGTAAATGCTAGGGATCATATTGGGGGACATGAGGATTAAAAGAAACCCACTCTCAAGCTTGCACATCAGCCCAAACCCGAGTTCAAATTAACTGTTTATTTTCCGGCTGCGGCGTGGGCGGGTCTGAAGTGCTCCAAGCCCTCTGGACTTTTTACATGGATATTTTATGGAAATTAAAAATAAAATATTTTACGGATTTGAGTATAGGATAATTATGTGCTATTTTTTCTAACACCTAAAATCCCTTTATAGTCTTCTCAAAGTGCAGGATGGCTTTATTTGAGCTATTTTATGTGCTTAATTGGTGCTAGCGGGACCTCTTTCCTGCAAGTAAGCAGCGGCTCGTTTTTAGCCTTGCAGAGAGGGTTCCCGGAGCAATTGAATTGCAAAACTCTTGCGGCCGTTTTAGATCAAAGGCTTTCCTCCGGCGCGAGAGGCCGCAAGAGATAGCAAGGCACCGGCCGCAAGCCTGCCGGAGCCTCCGGCCGTAAGGGAATAGAGTAGCCAAATAGCTTGCGGCCGGTCCTTGCGGCCCCGCAACGGCTGCGGCCGCTAATAGAATGAGGCCCAGGCTGAGTATCCTATCCATGTACAGCTGTTTAAAGCTTACTGGCTATCATCAGCATGGAGCGGGATCTCAGCCTGTGTTGTGGACTTTATGAGTAGGTAGTTCACCACATATATATATATACAATTAGCACTCATTCCAGATAAGTGTAATTTTTGGCTGGGATATAAGCATTAAACCAGTAATTTTCCATTGCAAGATATTAGGTATGAAATAGTTAAGTCTACAGGACCCATGATCTAGCTGTTTCAGTAAGAGACAGAAAAATAGATATTAGTCTACATAAATTATGGTTTTAGCCATATACAAGGCTATGGTTCAAGGATGATCATGATGTCATATCTGACAAATGTGTTGTGCACATCTAGGGGCATGTTCTCACTTCATGATCTGTACATGCAGATTACTTATTGGATATGATATGTAAATAAATATAATTGTCTGTTAGATGAAAAATATGAAAGCTGTATCTAGATATATTTCTGTCAGTTGCAGTCCGGTGAGTGAATTAGTGGAAGCCATTTTGGGTGTATTTGCTACTAATCAATATTTATTTTTCTAATAAATTCTAATAATAAAAAATAACCAGGACTATGTTTTTTTTTGGTGTCTTGCCTGCAAGTGGGAAGTGGGTGAGCAACAAAATGTATGTAGCTACCTCTATATATAACTTTAGCAGTAGTATTTTGATTTGGCTATTGACATTTTAACCTAACCAGCTTAGCATTCTAGGTGACAGGTAGAAATGGAGTTTCTAAACATTGCTTTAGTTCTCTATGAACATGTGGTAGTAACTGGTAAACTAGGCAAGCTCCATAACTTTACATAAATAGTTAATTTTCTCTTAAAGGGCCAGTTAATTCAGCACAACTTGGCGCACACCTCTGTAAAGTACTCCTAAAACATGTTGAAACTCCTAAATATGTTACTTGTGGGTTAACTGATGGCTGATTACATTCCTGAAAGCAGAGGGGAAAAAAACATAAATCTTGTGTTCACAGAGATTGCACAGTCCGGTGTTGGCAGATGTTGTTAATTTGTTAGCTGTTAGTGTAATAAAAAAAAAAACAATAGATAATTTTAACATAGAATCTTGTGCTATTTCACACCATGAAGAACACTTATAGTGAGGTAAATGGCCCTTTAAGTTTAGATAGAACTTGCCCTTTAAGAGGAATCAATAAGTGTCTTTATGATTTTTGCAGCTGTCTCTGTTTAATACAGATGAAAAACCTCTGTGGGAGCAGCATTTTGTCTATGAATAATGCTACATCACTTGGTATGTTGTGAGACCTCATTTGGGTTGACTCCGAGTGTATGATTTTTGCATTTGCGATCATGATTTATCATCTGCTTGCAAAATATAATTGCTTGTACCTCCTGTTTGCTTACTGTCCAGACCTTTGCTTTGTGTACTTCGTAATGAGATTTTTTAGCTATGGAACAATAGTTGCCTTTTTATGATCTCAGATATGAATCTGTCCAATCCTTCTGCCTCAAGTCAAATATCAGTATAAAACCTCCAGCATTTGTGGTTGGGTCAGACTCCTTTTTTTGCGTTTTTTTTTTTTCATGTTGCATAGACCACTACAATAGAACTCAACAAAGACTGCGAGAGCTGTAACCAAAAAAGACCTGCTTACGGATTCCAATTCTATGCATCTGGAGCAGTTTCAAGGCGTATCTAAATTTCATGGGTTACACATTTCTGCACTTCTTCAGTGAAACCCATCAATCATATATGCAGCACATTTCATAAAACATTTTATTTTTATTAATATCTAAAAATCCCTCTAATGATTATGTTGACACCCCCAGAGGTTTATACACAAACCCCTGATCCCCACCTAATCAGCATGAAGCATTAGTAGATTTTTAACTTATTAAACAACTTATGTGCCTTCCTCAGCCAATAGAGTCACGGCTGGCATGTGCTTCCTGCTGAAGTGTCTGCTCTCTGTCTGTGTCACCACAGACACACTACATATCCCAGGCTGCTTTGCAGCACAAACAGGAACCCAGAGATTAATTCAAATGTATCAGTTGCCTGAGCCTCCTCCTGATTGACCAAAGTGAATTATGCATTGAATGCTAATTTAGTCTGGGTTTCAATCGGGTGTTTACTTTAATTGTCAGAAATTACAAGAGATTTTGCTAACTTCAAGGTACATTTTTAAATGTTTATTATAGTATTTTTTCATGCAAATTTGTTTTTGCATACACTACTCCTTCTCCTCTATCAGATGCATTCATAATCGCGAAAAATTAGATATGCCTATAACATTGCTAACATAATTACCCATTCCAACAATCCCTTGATGGTTCTTTGACATTAAGCCCAAAAAGTAAACATTATTTTCACTTTATAACAACACTAAATAAGTTTGTAATTGGAGCTTCATTTTCCATCAGTCAGCTAGTATCTAATGATTGACTTCCACATAATTTCCTCTTGTTTTACCCTCACAAGTTCTCATTACGTGGTCAACCTTTGTAGAATTAGTATATACTGTATGTGCTAGCTTAGAGATATTTTATTATTGATCACAAATTCCAGTTGATGCCAACAAAAGATGAACCTTTGCATCATATATATAGAATGGCCAGACCTTTATTTATATTTTTACTGACAATACAGAATATGTTGGTGCTTTGTAAATAAAGGATAATAATAATGATATATGTATACGGAGCATGGATGCAATGCTTCGCAAATAATTTTTGACATTTTCTTTAGACTTCTCTGAACATACAACATTTGACACTATAATCTTTGATTAATCTGCAAGTAGTAGGAAATTAATGTGCTGTTGATAGAAAGAAGAATGTGAGCCAAAAAAAAATAAACAATAACAGTTGCAGTAAACAAAATCTTTGTACCGATCAGTAAACATAATTTACTAAAATTAATTAGAGTCTTAGGGAAATTAATGTCCCCTACTAAAATACGTAACTGAAAATAAGTGAACAATAAGGTAATTAAAGAAGTGGAAACCATACTATCACAAAGATAACACATGGTATTGGAAATATATTATTTTAGTTTTACATTAATACAAATTCCAGATGTATGTAAGGCAGGAGATGTAATTACCTCTGTCTTGTAAGCCAAGTTAAGACAGTTGCAGCTATTTTTTTTCAATAGAAAACAGAAGTAATACTTCAAGAAGCAAAAACAAAATAGAAAATGTAACTTTTACTGACAGTTGTAAAAAAAAATGTGTTCCTGTTGTTTCTTAACTAAGTATATTTTAATATCCCCATGGTAGATATGAGAAAATGAAGTGGAGTTATAATGTGTTTACATTCCAGATGTGAATTAGTTGATATAAAAAAGCTTACCGGTAATAAGGAATAATAATAAGATCCACCTATTGTCTTACTCCCCCTGCCAGGATAGAGATAAATATGTATTTTCTAATCTGTATTAAACTGTGTACAACACATGTATTCACATTGGGAATGGTGGTACTAGTTGGATTTTTAGTTGTAAAATAAATATTCTAGTAATATATTAAAAACACAACTTGAAAAGATTATTTTGCTTGTACGTTCACCCAGAGGATTAGCGTGTGAAAATTGTCCTATATGAACAGGAATACAATTAATAATATACAGCCTTATTAAATTGATATTCAGCCAAATGAATAGGGCTCTATATAGGCACAGAGCATATTTGTTTTACAGAAGTTTTTAGTTAGTGAACTTCTATCCAAAAGCAAGGTCTTCACTAACTAAATACTTCTATAAAACAAATATACTCTGTGCTTATACAGAGCCCTATTCAATTGGCCAAATCGCAATTTAATAAGGCTGATAATTAGGACTGACATATTTGCAAATAATATAGGCCAGAAATATTTAAAGGGCAACTGTAATTCGAGCAATAAGATAAAAAAAAGGTATATTTAGCAAGAAAATAGAAATGCTCTCCTTATCTACAGCCTCATTAAATTCCAGCCTTGTAAGTCCAACGTGAGCATCACAGCGGCTGCGGGCCTGAGATTTGGCCAACTTAATTTGCCATTAAATTAGAATTGGCTGCGAGCTATGAGCGAGAGAAGCCATTTTGTAAACCAGTTCGTGGCCGTCAGAGTTGCGTGCTCGCACACAAACAATTTAGCAAGCATGTAGTTAAGGAGCCAATGGAAAAATATATTGTTAATGTTACGTCACTGAAAAAGGGGAGGGCAGATTTTGAAGTCTTACGTGCTTCAATTATAGTTTGCGATCAGACGCACATTCCAGAAATAATGCAATATTAATAAAGCCGTAAATATGATATTCTATCACATGCAAGTTACAGTATATGTATTAACACATTGATTGCAGGGATCGATTAAACACAAAATATACACATGAAATAAAGTATTTTTGGGGCCGATTTGCGAGCTTGAGAATGCTGTGCTATTAATTCTAAGACCTAACATCACTTTCCCTTATAATAAATGTATAAGTAGTGAGTTTGTATCTGCATTACAAGTGCTACGTCTTGGATTTTTTTTGTGTGCAAATGATGAGTACATAGATATTTTTCATTCATCCTTCACTGGTTATCCTTCACTATGAGAATACAATACTGGCTACGGGTCTATTCATGATCAAGCATGATTGGCTGAGTAGTCCCAATGTCGTAATTTTGCGAGGTGCACAGTTCATGTATGGGTTTCGGGTCATAAGTCACGGGTGCCTCAACTGCTTTCCTCGCTTCGGAAGGCTTGCAGTGCAATGAGCGCCTTTGGCGCTCATTGCAGCCTAAGTCCTGCATGCCTCAATTGCTTGCCTCGCTTCGCAAGTCTCACAGTGCAATGAGTGCCAGCCTAAGTCACGCGTGGTCGACGTCTCGCTTTGCGAGGCTCGTGGTTGTGGCCCAACTCAACCGGACTCACAAAGCGTGACAAACCCGCAAAGCATGACCAACGTTCTTGAACTGACAACTATATATGTGATATAACTGGGCCGATCATGCTTTGTATAATGCACACCAGAGATAAGAGCTTACGACTTCTATATCTTCCTTTTCTTTCTGAGAAATTTTGGAACGAAAATGAGTTCTACGAGTCTTTGCTAAACTTCTAAAATATTGTAAATCTTCTGCCTCGGTTGGATTTCAAACAAAAAAATAAGCTTTGATGAAAAATAATTCACTCCTTTTCTTTTTTGTCTCTAAAGTACATAGTAATATCCATGCAACTGCTTTAGCTGCTAAAAAGTGATAATTAATGCTATGGAAATGCATGCATTACACAAAGAAATCAGCACAGAACAAGCTCCCAATATTGCTAGTAGTACATAGATAATTATACCCATCAAGGCTCTTTTTATTCTTTTGTTAATGACACCATGGAACCATAAAAGAAATATCCTTTTACAACATTGCTGCTTTTGTGTTTATTTAAAGAATGTATTTATCATTTGGTCACCTAACAAAGTAACTGGTATTACTGTTAAACGTCTTACCAACACCTATTTCTACCTGATCTCAATTATGTATTCTTAAAATATAACATGATGACTTATCATTCATTTATTAGTTCACATCTATTCATCTGTTTGTCCATTGTAAGTAACCCACTTTTGTATTGTACATATGTGCTCATTAAATTATACTAATTTAAATTAATTTATTTTCTAGCACTGACCATAATCTAGTACAAGGAGAGATGTATAGATCCTTTGCCAAGTACTCAGTAGTCAACAACAAGATAAGTGCTTCTATCTTTTTTCTCTATTTTATGCCAAGCCATATTATTATATATGGTTATATTTAGACCTTGTGGGCAGAGATAATACCTAGAAAAGAGTCTTTTTTGTTGAAACACATGGGAGATTGGAGCTTTAGTAAAACTTCTAAAATTGTATTATGATCTAAGGGTTTCAATTTAGATATTTGGTATGTAAGTGGTTCCACAACTAGAGCAGGCCCATACAGCCTGAGGTAGAGCAGATGGACCATCTGTTGAACTCGGTTGGGGTCAAAGTTCTGTTGGCAATAGAAGGGTGATAAACAGATACAAGATCAGGGCAAGTAGCAGTCAGAGAAGATGTCAAGGCAGGCAGCAGGCAGAATGGTGAAGGTTATACACAATAATTCAGTACAGAAAGTAGACATAAATTGTAGACATAAATATGGCCAGGGCTACAAAGCATGGTTGTACATTGAAGATCAATGTAAGACCAACAAGACAAATAGCACAGAAAAGAACATCTCTGCCATGAATACCCAGTGGATCTGTATGGTGTGTTGCAGTCCATGAGGTCAAGGAGAGTCGGACACTACTAAACTACACAAAACAACAAAATAATATAACCATGAAACCTTGTAATCCAGTCCTACTCATCTCCACTAAAACTGTTTCCATAGATTACTTTCTCACCATGTTTTCTTCATTATGATATCACAATGTAATAGACCATTGCATGAGTTGAATGGAAAGAAGATAAATAATTATTTACTTCTTCCAGTAAGGAATGTCTTATTTATATCTGACAAGTCTCTGTTCCAAGGATCCCTATACTTTAATTAGCTGTATGGTCTTTATGGCATGCACATACGTATTATTTCTATGCCTGCTGATTAGAATAGTGATACCATGAAGAAAGGGGAGGTGAGACTGAAGGGGTGACAACGGTAAAGAAATGTATGTAGTCTTGAATTATGTTCTGTCCACAAGTCATCAATATTTGGACAGAATTATAATTATTGTGTTCAAATATCACAGCACGGACTGATTTTGCAATGGATTTATCACATTTCTCCCAAAGCCATTTTGAGGTAAAGGGGTAATAGATATATATTAAAGAGTTAATAGGTTGGGTACTGCCAGATATATTTCTCCTATAATCAAAATTGCATCATACATGCTCCACTGCAAAAAGGTGTTGAGTAAAAATCTCATTATGTATTGATTACATTGACACTGATTGGGTAAATATCAGAAGTAATGTTATGTATAATTAAGATTATAGAAGGAATGGTATTAGAATTCCACCTGAATGAAAATGCCTGGAAGTTGAAAAAAGCTTAGCCCAGATTTGGAATATATGCCTGGGCACTGATATTGTTGCCATCCTTGGAATTAGACATTAACAGCCTTGTTAAATTGCGATTTGGCCAATTGAATAGGGCTTTATATAAGCACAGAGCATATTTTTTTACAGAAGTTTTTAGTTAGTGAAGACCTTGCCACTGAATAGAAGTTCACTAACTAAAAAGCTTATGTAAAAAAAAGATGCTATGTTCTTATATAAAGCCTTATTCAATTGGCCGACTTGCAATTTAATAACTCTGTAAAGGCCCAATAGTACTGCTCTTCACCTCCTATCAAGTGTCTAGGGGCGCAAGAGGATATCCCTGTGGGGCTGTCCTGATAGGAGTATTTCTCTGTTGTTCTGGTAATAAAAGTATTTATATGTCCCCTTTCCAGCAGTGCCTACAGCAGCCAAACTCTACACAGGTTAGTGAAAAACAAGGACAACCTTTTGAGCAGATCCAGTTTCACCTGAACACCTAATAGGGGTGGGATCACTGCTGCTAGAAACTGCAATGATAATTTCAAGTGTACAATTTAAAAACTACATGAAAGTGACATGGAATGTTTCTGAAATTCACTAGGGGCCTCATTCAATTGCAATTTTGCCAATTGAATACGGCTCTATATAAGCACAGAGCATATATTTTTACAGACGTTTTTAGCTAGTGAAGACCTTACTTTTGGATAGAAGTTCAGTAACTAAAAAGTTCTGTTAAATAAATATGCTATGTGCTTAAATAGAGCCCTATTCAATTGGCCGAATTGCAATTGAATGAGACCCTAGGAATATAATGTATCTATGTGTATATTTGTTTTTATGTACTTGAATTTATTAAGAAATGCTTAAAACTCTGTTTTTCTTCATAAAACAGTACAAATAGTTCCTGCTTGGGTGCATGCCGCTCATCTGTTTCAAATTAACCAATCAGTGACCATCTCTCAGCAGCATGTTGCAGAATGTTGCTGAGACATTGTCACTGATTGGCTAGTGTGAAATACGGCACGTCAAGTACAACAGATTCTTTGTCATTATGATCTGCGAGCGCGGACAGATTTTAGGGAGAAAAATACAGATCTTTTAAGCACTTCTATAATAATATACATAAAAGTAAATAGATACATAGATATATTAGATTCCTCAGTGAAATCCAGAAACCATCCATGTCCCTTTATTCAGCAACTAAATAAATACATGCAAATACATTGTATGACTACTACAGTCATGTTTTCTATACATTTCTTTATGATTACCAGTTGTTTTTATTGGGTATATTGAAAGATTGTACACAATTAAATCTTTTTAATCTGAACTTGACATATATCTGAGCTAGACAACCACTACTGACATAGGTCATAATGATATATTGATTAAACATAGTTGCTCATGTATGTCTCCACATATTATAACAGATGACCTCTGCATTTTTTATCCACATTGCAAACTTTTTCTTCACCTCAGTTAAACTGAGACAAGATGCCTTTCTGCCTAGATTTGTCTGTTATTCTGCAATGCAGTGAATCGTACACATTTGAATAAGTATATCATTATAGCACCAGAATAAAATATTTTATGACAGCACCCCTATCTAAAAAAGATATGATTTCTTCAGCAAGTGGCTCATTGTATGTATCAAACATATTTGCACTGACAAGAAAATTACTTAGAAAAAGTCTTGACAGCTGTGTAGGGATAAGATCTGCCTTTTATAGGAAACATTGCTTATAGGAAGGAAAAGCTAGAACAATAACCTTATTCTCTTATTCCATGAGCACATAATAATGTGTCAATTTACCAAGCATTGGAGCATACCATGAAGACAAAAGGAACTTAAAAGTGTTGATATTTTTACTTTTTCTAAGTAACCTGCAACTATCTCAAGACATTTTTACATTGTGTGGCAATTGCCACTTGAATGTGATTGCAATTTGTAAGTCAATCAATGTTATTTACCTAAGCTAGTAAAATATTAATCAATTCATTTAGTCTTCTGTAAAAGAAAGAACTTTTTAGGAAAGTTTCTTAATAAGACATATTATTGTAATGCTGTCTGAGGCAATCTATGTATCAGATTACCCTCAGTCTTTGTTTACCCAGTTGTACCAAGTACACTATGGTGAGTAGAAAGGTGAAATATTTATATACTGTATGGGAAGAAATATCATGTTCTCCCACAAACTTTTCCCAAAGTGTTTTTATAGAACTAGTACTCAAAAGTGTGCATACCCTGGCAGAAATTGTGACATTTTGGAATTTGTTTTTAAAATATGACTGATCATGCAAAAAAAATGTATTTTATTGAAGGATAGTGGTCATATAAAGCCATTTATTATCACATAGTTGTTTGGCTCCTTTTAAATCATAATGATAACAGAAATCACACACATGGCCCTGATCAAAAGTTTACATACCCTTAGTTCTTAATACTGTCTATTGCCCCCTTTGGTATCAGTGCCAGCGTGCAGTCTTTTGTAATAGTTGTCTATGAGGCCCCTAATTCTTACAGGTGGTATAGCTGCCCATTCGTCTTGGCAAAATGCCTCCAGGTCATAGCAAAGTCTTTGGTCGTCTTGCATGAACCGCACGTTTGACATCTACCCAGAGTGGCTCGATGATATTAAGGTCAGGAGACTGTGATGGCCACTCCAAGACCTCCACCTTTTTCTGCTGTATCCACTGGAGGGTCGACTTGGACTTGTCATTGTCATGCTGGAAAGTCCAAGAGCGTCCCATGCACAGCCTTCATACAGAAGATTGCAAAATGTCTGCCAGTATTTTCTGATAACATGCTGCATTCATCTTGCCATCAATTTTCATAAGATTTCCCATGCCTTTAGAACTCACACCCCCCTCCCCAAAATATTAGTGAGCCACTACCATCGTTCACAGTGAAGATCGTATTTTTTTAACTATAGCCATTGTCTCTTCAAATATAGCTCTATTTTGGTCTTGTCACTCCAAATTACAGTGTGCCAGAAGCTGTGGGGCGTGTCAAAGTGTTGTTTGGCATATTGTAACCAGGCTTTTTTGGGGGGAATTGACTCAGTAAAGGCTTCTTTCTGGCATCTCGACCATGCAGCTCATTTTTGTTCAAGTATCTTCATATTGTGCACCTTGAAACAACCACGCCGTCTTTTTCCAGAGCAGCCTGTATTTCTCCTGAGGTTACCTGTGGGTTTTTCTTTGTATTCCAAATCATTCTTCTTGGCAGTATTGGTTGAACATTTTCTTGGTCTACCTGACCTCGGTTTGATATCAAGAGATCGCCACATTTTCCACTTGTTAATAAGTGATTGAACAGTACTGACTGGCATTTTCTAGGCTTTGGATATCTTTTTATATTCTTTTCCATCTTTATGAAGTTCCATTATCTTGTTATGCAGGTCTTTTGGCAGTTATTTTCTGCTCCCCATGGCTCAGTATCTGCCAGAGTATGCAATCTTTTGCACACAACTGTATTAGCCAATGAACGACTGTGTCTCAGCAGCATGTTATTGCAATGTAGCTGAAACACAGTCTGTCATTGGCTAATACATCTAGTTCTATAGAAATATTGTATGCATGAGCTCCACGGGTGGCGGATCTTTGCAGGGATAGTTTGGAAGGTTTCAGTGAGTACAAACAGCTTTGAACAACATGGTAATAAAATTATGTTTAAATATGCAATTAAACACTTTGGTAGTCTACAGGAAATCAAGCCAAACTGTTCACTGAAAGTTTTGATCATGAGGCTGAAACTGAAATATTTTGACCACATCATGAAAAGAGAGGATTCCCTAGAGAAGACTCTGATGCTGGAAAAGATTGAAGGCAAAAGAAGGGGACAATGGAGGTGTAGATTAATAGAAGAGGTCTTTGAAGCAATGGACATGAATTTGATGGAGCTCAAAGGTGCAGTGGATGACAGATGTGCCTGACGTGCTACGGTCCATAAGGTCTACGAGAGTCAGACCAAACTGAACAATAACAGTTTATTTTAATATTAAAAGAAACAAACCCTCCATGTCCGTTTAATAATAACAATTCAGAGATATGTTGCATTTCACAGTGTTTTGCAAAATAGAAAAATACATTCAAGATAATTTCTCATACAGAGACAGAAGGAAAAATAAAATACTTTGGAGTGTTTATCACAGACTCATATGACAAAATATATAATGCTAATTACCTGGCTTTGAGGAAAAACATTACAAAAGATTTAGAAGAATGGGCACGGTCTGAAAACTTTTCAGTTGTGGCAGAATATCTACAAAGATTTAAATACTTCCAAGAATATTGAATTTCTTCAAGAAAAACCTCACATATAGAGATTAACATTATCGAAAGCAATCTCCATTGGTATTGGTGTGCCATATTTCTACAAATATTTGCCAAAACTTCATGCACCATTGAAGAAAAGAGTTAAAAAAAACGAATTCTGCTGTGAAGCAAACTCTGAAAATTTGGTATAGCTGTAAATTAAAGGAAAATATAATAAACTAGCGACTTGCCCGTCAAAAAATGACGGCAATGTGATGTATATGTTTGTCAAGTTGTTTAGTTATTAATATAGATTTTTGACACTTGTAAGTATTGTGATATGAACGTGTATTTTTGTAAAATGTTGATGTAATGGTTTTGTAACATGAAATTTGTATCTGAAGAATTGTTAACTTTAATATACATTGAATGCAGAGGAAAGCAAAAAGTAAAAAGCCTTGTTGAAACGTCCCTAATTTTAACATGAAGTTTAAAATATATGTAAGCAATAACCTTCAAAGTATATATTTTTAAACTTGAACTTTATTTTTTATGTAAGTTTGGAAGTTGACAAAACATTTGTATATTTTCGAACATTATAAACAGGAACACAGTGAATACATTTTGTAACTTCATTTTGTATTAAAAGTATTAACATTTGAATGTAAAAACATTTGAACTTTAAATTAATCAGTATTAACATGCAATTTCTATCACAATAATTGTTAACTTGAATATATATTGAATGTAGAAGAAGGCATACAGTAAAAACTCTCCTTAAAACGTACCTATTGAAAGTAATTCCTTACTGACCACATAAAATGGCGATAAACATTAATGTAGGTAGTAATCTTAAGATAACAGACAATATTTACATTGTGACTTAGAAGGTGCTTGAGCTCTTAACATGAACTTTGTAATATGTTGAATGAAATAACTTGAAAATATTGTTTTTAAACTTGTAACATTAGAAACATTAACACAGTGACTTAACATTGTAACATAATTTTTCCTAAAAATGCTTGGCAAGCATTTTGTGAGGCGAATTATCCATAAACATTACTCCCATTAATTATGACTGAATTAAACAACAAATTGTTATGTTTTTTTGAATGTTTTAAAAAAATGTTTGCATGGCTTTAGTTTGTATTCTGCAAAGTTATAGTACTTCATAGTAGACAATGTTTTTAGTAAAAATACGTCCATCTTCTAATAAATCACCTTGACTTTCATTGTTTTCAATGTAAACTTTAATAGCCTGTGGATTTTTGCACCGTGACAATGCAACGTACAATTGACCATGTGCAAATACTGGTTCTTCCAAAAAAATACCCACAGATTTGAAAGTTTGACCTTGTGATTTATTAATGGTCATGGCAAATGCCATAATAATGGGAAATTGTCTTCTTTGAAGTATAAAAGGGAGACTACTTTCACTTGGTGCTAAATCTATTCTTGGTATGAAAACTCTCTCTCCTTTATGGGTCCCAGTTAAAATTTCAGCATCTATAAAATGGTCCTTTAATTGTTGAACAATTAATCTTGTCCCATTGCATAGGCCTTTTTTGGGGTTCATATTTCGCAATAACATGATAATTGCACCTTTCTTTAGCTGCAAAATATGTGGTGGCATTCCAGAAGGAGTTAAAGAGTTTATGAATTCAGTCGAAAAGTTAGCCTGACTTTCATTGTCATCAGCAAGTACAGAATCAGCACTGTGATAATTTCTTTGTGGTGCATTAATTTTTTTTAAGATTTCATTATTGAGGATTAATGCATCTTTATTTTTACACGTCAGTATGACTTGGTTGGCAAGCTCGGAATATTCTTCGTTATTTATGCTCCCTTCAAATATAGCCGATATAATATCTTGTTGACAAATCATCTGAGGTGGGATCTCTACAGTGTCGTCAGCTAAATGTAGTATTTTTTCTGTTCTGCCTTCTCAAATTTTAATAAGCCAATCATTGAAATCATTTTGTCCTTCTGATCTCATATTTTGTTGCAGTTGAAGATGGGTAAAATGTTTCCATACTGTGCTTGACTTGATACAGGTTTCGATAATGTCAGTTCGATTTCCATGTACAACGACAGGTAATGTTTGTCTAAAATCGCCACCCAACAACATTACCTTTCCACCAAATGGAAAAATATTATCCATGACTTCACGAAGCAAACGGTCAATACATTGGAGGGCATAGCATGACATCATTGTGGCCTCATCAATTATAATTAATTTACATTTCTTCAATTTCTTTGCTTGTAAGGATGTCATGCGAATATCTGACACCGAATTTTCTAAAATAGGCACTGGCAGTTTAAATCCACTATGAACAGTTCTTCCACCTTCTAATAAAAGTGCAGCAATTCCAGTAGTGGCAAACGCCATTGCTATTTGTCCTTGTGCTCGTACTGAACTCATTAATAAATTGTACAAATAGGTTTTTCCTGATCCGCCAGGTCCATCAAGATAGAAATAACGCTCTGTCACCATGAAATGCTTGCAATTGTAGTGTATTTAAAGTTGCAAGTCTTTCTTGTGTTCTTTCTGCTTGTAGTTGAATGTCATAGTCTTCAAAGTTTATGTCATCTATAAGACCTGGATCAGGCAAATTAAAACTTACACAACTTAATCCATGAGTTAAAAATACTTCTTGGATTTCCATTAACGCTTTTAAGTGTGCAATGGGTTCATTGTATCGTTGCATAAAGTCTTCAGCCATATTACTTTTAAAAGTCTCCCACAAAGCTAATGCATTTGGAGCATTTGAGAAGATACAAATAAAAGCAAATTGTTCTCTCATCTGTCGTGGCATTTGACATTGTGCTGCTTCTTCTAAACATCTTTCCCACTCTGTATCATCAGCGAGTAAGTTTCTATGTCTTGCAGCTAAATGGAAGGATTCATATACAATGTCATTAACAGTACTTAATTGTTCAAAACTTTGTGCTCCTGGAACATTTAAAAGTAATATCCGTAAGCAAAAACGTTCAACATCTCTTGGACTGACTGTGTAAATTCGTGGAATTATTTTATTGCCTCTGGTTTTTCTTGGTCTCCATAATCCATTCACAAAAACATAGTGATATGGAATTTCAATATATAAGTATTGTGTTGCTTGAGCATCATTTGAATTTAATGCAAACCATGCAGTTAGTGTAGTGTGACGATCTTCACTTTGGGCCAATGCATTCATTTCATTTCTAGCATGGAAATAGACTAAATGTCGTTGTGGCAAATGTACTGCTAATCTATATACTGCTTGTGATCTATCATGCATTTCAAATTTTAAAAGCCGCCACATAGCTTCTGGTGCACTGACATAGCGAGCATCTACATGAGATGCAATTTCATCATGTACTAACTCACTACATTCAGGGTTGTCTGCACTTTTGACGACTACAGTAGCTGCATCATAGCCTTTGTAAATATATTTGTAGACATATTTAATTGATTTGATGGAAGTGCAGGCTTCTATGTTGATGTGGGCGTTGTACTTCATGAGTAAATGTGGATTGTAGGGTACTACATATCTATTGTCCACTTTTTTTCCACGAATAATGGCACTATCTCCTTCTCTTCCTTTATAAAGTGGATATCCATCACAATTTGCATATGTTTTGTCTCTATAATCTTTTGGAAAATCTTTTGAACATTTATTATTTTCCATACATGGTGATTGTAGATTCAGGTCTCCACAGGGTCCATGAATCATGCGATGAGTAACAATCTCATATAGTCTACCATATAGTTCTGGATCTGGTAGTTCAGCAACTATGACTGCATCCACTTTGTCCGAAGTATCTAATTTATCTTTCTCTTGAAGTATTATCAGAAGATGTGCATGTGGAAGTCCTCTTTTTTGAAATTCAATGGTATATACGTAAGCAAGACATTTGCCAAATAACTGATTTATAGTGAAGTCACGTATTAATTCATTTAATTTGATCTTAAAAACTCTGGCTACTAAATCTGGTTGATCAGAAGCAGTTTGTCCAAGAAGTAGATTTTGATTAATTTCTGGCCATTGTGGATTACATGTAAATGTCACAAATAAATCTGGTTTTCCAAATTTTGTCACAATAGCCATAGCATCATTGTATCTTTCTCTCATATTTCGAGGAGATCCTTGAAAGGAAGATGGTAAAATGATGGCTTTGCCAGCTGTCATGTCTCTGCTTGTAGCCACGTCAGCAACATAGTCCATGAGTCCACAATATTGTTCTACACGTAGTTTATCTTGTTGATATTTTATAAAGTTTAAATTATTTGCCTCAACTTGCAAATATGAATCAATAATCCATTGTTGTGTTAGTTTTCCACCACATAAAATTGGATTAAATTCATCTCGAATGGCAATTTGAGCTACTTTAAATTCAAGCATAGAAACATTATTTCGGATTCTGGCTTTAGCATTTGGGTAACTGGGAAGGGTTAATTTTGGTTGCCAAAATTGGGAAAAAGATGGGATATGTCATTGGATCTAAATTTGGACTTAAGATATTAATATTAATAAATGGTTGCTCCTCATTTCTGGGATATACTCTAATGTCTCTTTGAAATGGTGGTTCTCCTTCATCATTCTGAAAGACCATTGCAACCTCATTTGATGTTGGCAAGTTATAACGACGTTTATCAGTATGTCTGTCTCTTTTAAGCACCATATTAACTTTTGGCATGGGTAATTGATGTCTTTGTGCATGAAGTAGTTGTTCATTTTCTACTTCTGCCAATTTTTTGTAAGCTTTACTGTAGGGATTGTTGTCCATAATGTTATTTAGCTCTCTGAAAACACTGGGTAAGCATTTTTTATTTTCTTCCATCTGCATACATTGGTCAACAGCTTCCATTGTATCTAGGACATATAATTGAGCGAATTTTCTTTGCTCTCCTTGCTCTGGATGTAAATGTGAAGTCCGATGATAAATTTGTCCTTGGACTTTAAAACAGTAAGGACCATGTCCTGGTACATTAGCAGCTAATGTTGCCCCCATAGATGCAAATGATATGGCACTATTGTAGGATCTTATGTTTGTCTTAAAATTTTTGTAGTTTGGAAAAGTAGGTTCAGTCATAATATTTTGTAAATAACTGGGAAATTGTTTTCTTTCTGGAAGTTTGAACTTGCCTTTTTGACAACAACTAATAAATTGTCCATCTCTGGGTCTCTCCTGCTTAAAATAATAAGCCTCACAAAATTGACATTGAGTAGTCATGTCCCCACAACTATGAACCTCTACTGCTAAAGACTTGAGTAAAGGACAATTTGCAAAGCATATAGGATTTTGACTTTCATATTCATCAGGTGAAAAGTCATGAAATGTTTGAACAACAGGTTCTAAATGTTTAGTTTTTTTCGTGGCTTTTCTTGGTATATGTTGTGCTTGTTTTGTTGAAATGTCCTGTAAGGTTTCAGTAAGAGGTTGTAAATGCTTTGTTTTTGCAGTTGCTTTTTTTGGTGTGTCTTGAATTGTATTTTGTAAAATGTCATCTGATGTTTGAGGAACAGGTTGTAAATGCTTTATTTGCTTTTTATTTTTTTTTGTCGTATCTTTCATTTTTGCAGCTGATAGTCTTTTATTTGCAAGTCTTTTGCGTTCTTTTTCTCGTCGAATTTCTTTCTCCTCAGGTGTCTGCTGGGCGGCCCATCTCTCTTGTCTTTCTCTAGTTTGACGTCTTTTCTTCTCTTCTTTGGTCTCGTTATCAGCCATATTAATCTGTAAAGGAAAAAAAAGAAATGTAATTGTGTATATTTAAATTTGTAATTACTGTTAAATATTATTGTGCACAATTGGGGAAAAAAAGGTAAATCATTAATGTATCAGTTATATTTAGTTAAAAGTTATAATTCCTGGCCTCATTGAATTAAAATTTGGCCAATGGAATCCTGCTGTAAATAAGCAGTTAACATATTTTTTGTAACTAATTTTTTAGTTCTTGAAAACCTTGTTTGTGGATAGATGTGTACCACTGAAAAACATTTTTGCAAAAAAAAACATTGATGTGGTTATTAAGCTATGTATTGCATAGTGGCAATTTAAATAGAATAAGGGACATAGTCATTTTTTTTTTCTGTTGACACGGATGCAGATGAAAGATGTTTCTTTAGTTTTCTCCCTTTATACTTATTATACTGTACCTTGGTTGAAGTGTGATTTAAATCCGAATGTTTGTTGGTCCTCGGTTGAAAATCTTTGTCAATGGTGTGGTCCTCTGTTGGAAGTCCTCGTCCGATGGTGTAGTCCTCTGTGTGAAATCCTGGTCCAATGATGTGGTCCTCTGGCAATAGCCCTCGTCCGATGTTGTGGTCCTCTGGCGATAGCCCTCGTCCGATGTTGTGGTCCTCTGGCGATAGGCCTCATCCGATGTTGTTGTCCTCTGGCGATAGCCCTCATCCGATGTTGTGGTCCTTTGGTGAAAGTCCTCGTCCGATGGTCTGGTCCAGTGTTGAAAGTCCTGGTCCGCTGGTCTGGTCCTGTGTTGAAAGTCCTCGTCCGATGGTCTGGTCCTGTGCTGAAAGTCCTCGTCCGATGGTCTTCGCGCAGTATCTGTTGTAACATAAAATTGAAAATGTTGTTTGAGTGAAATGTCTTTTAAATAACTAAAAAATGTATTAATTTGGGTGTATTGTATCTGTTATGGTTATTTTTTTCTATGTGTTTTTTTTAACTTTATCTACAATACCACAACTTTTGTTATTCTTATTTAAGCTTCTTAGTAAGGCTTGTAGGTTGTGATATATTAAAGAAGAATATTAATTTATTTTGCTATGTGTTTGTGTGTTTTTTTTGTACAATCCTGTTTTGTGCACACCACTTGTGGTATAGTTATTTAAGCTTCATTGTAATGGTTATAGGTTGTTAAAGATTAAAGAAGAATCTTAATTTAGTTTTCTATGTGTTTGTGTGAGTTTTTCTACAATACTGTTTGGTGCGCCCCACTTTTGGTATGCTTATTTAGTCTTCTTTGTAAGGCTTATAGGTTGTTAAACATTAAGTAAGAATATGAATTTAGTTTGCTATGTGTTTGTGGTAGTTTTTGTACAATCCTATTTGTGCGCACCAATGTAGTTTGCTATGTGTTTGTGTTAGTTTGTTACAATCCTGTTTTGTGCGCACCACTTGTGCTAAAGTTATGTAGTCTTCATTGTACTGGTTATAGGTTGTTAAACATTAAAGAAGAATGTTAATGTAGTTTCCTATGTGTTTGTGTTAGTTTGTTACAATCCTGTTTTGTGCGCACCACTTGTGCTAAAGTTATTTAGTCTTCATTGTACTGGTTATAGGTTGTTAAACATTAAAGAAGAATTTTAATGTAGTTTCCTATGTGTTTGTGTGATTTTTTGTACAATCCTGTTAGGTGCGCACCACTTTTGTTATTCTTATTTAGGCTTCTTTGTAAGGCTTATAGATTGTTAAACATTGAATAAGAAAGTTAATTTATTTTGCTATGTGTTTGTGTGAGTTTGTTCCAATCCTGTTTTGTGTGTACCACTTTGTGTGTACCATATATTGCATACTTTGGCCCTCATTCAATTGCAGTTTGGCCAATTCAATAGGGCTGTAAAAGTGCTTATTTATAGCTCTATTGAATTGTCCAAAATATCAATTGAATGAGGGCCTTTGGTTACTGCATTTGTTATATTGTTGGGGCCTCATTTAATTGCATTTTGGGCAATGGAATAGGGCTCAATATGAGCACAGAGCATATTTTTTACAGAAGTTTTTAGTTAGTGAACTTGTATCCAAAACCAAAGTCTTCACTAACTAAAAACTTCATTTAAAAAATATGCTTTGTGCTTATATAGAGCCCTATTGAAATGGGCCAATCACATTTAAATGAGGCCCTCGGCCATTAAAGATATATAGGTCCTCATTCCATTTGAATTTTGCCAATTGAATAGGGCTCTATATAAGCACATAACATATTTTTTTAACGAAGTTTTTAGTTATTGAAGACCTTGATTTTGTATCGAAGTTCATTAACTACAAATTTCTGTATAAAAAATATGTTATGTGCTTATATAGAGCTCTATTCAATTGACAAACTCACAATTGAATGAGGCTCATGGTTCGTTTCTTTTTTATACTTAATACTTTACCTTGATTGAAGTGTCGAATGACAGAGGGTCCCCTCCTGACAATCTTAATCCGCAGGTCTTCTTGTAGTGTCTGTTTGAAAAAGAAAGTGAAATAGTTATTTGTATATTTCTTATTTTTCATGTAGCAAAGCATGGCCTTTTGAGCATGTAATGTCTTGTGCTATCTTACCTGTTCTTCTTTGTTGGTGTTCTTTAAAAGGGATTGTGCTTCACAGTGCACGGTGCAAATTGTTGAGTGACGCTGTTGATGCAGAGTCTGTTTGAATATTAAAAGAAGTAGAAAGATTGAGTTTAACATGATCTATTGAATTGCACTAAATTAATGTCATTTAAATATACTTCTGTAATTATTTTCAATTTACCTTATTTTTTGGGGGGGCTACACACATATGTCACATACATGAAGCACATTTCCATCATTTAATGTAATTATTTTGTGTGCGTGTGACATATCACTATACATGAATCATATTTTAATTGTTAAATGAACCTTATTTTTTGTTTTTTCCAACACACATAAATGTGCGTGTGTGAGATGTAACTATAGATGATACATACATGTGCGTGTCACATATCAGTATACATGACATATAATGTCATTTAAATGTAGTTGTTTAATTATTTTGTTTTAAGATCATTTTGTTGCAGTGGCAGCAATACACATATATGTGCGTGTCACATGTCACTATGCAGGGGCAATACACATAAATGTGTATGTCACATGTCAATATACATGATACACATATATGTGCGTGTCACATGTCACTATGCAGGGGCAATACACATAAATGTGTGTGTCACATGTCAATATACATGATACACATATATGTTCGTGTCACATGTCACTATGCAGGGGCAATACACATATATGTCCGTGTCACATGTCACTCTACAATCACTATACATGATACACATATATGTCCATGTCACTCTACATAAACCTCTTTTTGATATTGAATTATTTTAATTTTATTTTTGGTTAAATGAACCTTATTTTTTTTGACCTGTCTTGATAATAAAATGTAATATATTATAGCTTACCTCTCAGTTGTAATTTGCACAGTGTAAAGTAGTAAATTATGAAAGAATTATCTTCTCAAGTAAAAGCAGCAGTTATCTATGAAGTCACTCCGTTCATCACCTGAGGAGAAATGTATTTTTTTGTGTGAAATAGGCAGTATTTATAAACTTGTAGAAAATTCTGGAAAGTTAGACCGTTAGAACGCAATACGCATGCGCTATTTGCGTTCCAGCTTACAATTTGCGTTCCATCCGCCATTTTGTGCGTAGTAGTGTTCAAAATGGTGTTTAATCTGATTGGGATACGTTCCGCATAGTATGTGTTTCATTATTGCGAGTAAGTGTAATATAGTTACGTCTTAAGCCTCGTTTTCGTTTTGTTCGTCGGACATTTTTTCTCTCGCTTAGCGATTGTATTAGTGTCTAAAGTGTTTTATTTTTATTTAAATTAAGGTGTAACTTGATTTTTTGAGGTGCAGGCTGGTTGGTCTTGCTGTAGGTAAGCTTTTTATGTGTGTGTTGTGTGTATTTATTGTGTTTTAAATGTTTGTATGTCGACGTGTTGCGTCCGATGTTTGCGAGGTCGTAATGGGGGTAACGTGTCTCGTATGGTGTTTGCGTGTGTAGCCTCGTTTTAGTTTTGTTAGTGGGCCATTTTTTGTGTCGCTTATCAAATTGTTTACTGTCTAAACTTTTTTATTTCGAGTCAAATGAAGGTGTAAGTTGCATTTTTTAAGTCGTAGGTGCTCCCTCTTGGTGTAGGTAAGGTTTTTATGTATGTGCTGTGTGTATGTATTGTGTTTGAAATTTTGTAATGTTCGCGAGTTGCGTCCGAGTGTTGCGAGGCCGTAATGTGTTAACGTGTGTCGTATGTTGTTTGCGAGTGTCGTAATGTGTGTGTCGTATTGTTTGTGTTGCGACGTGAAGTTTGCGAAGGTCGCAGTTGCTGGCATGGAGCGCCTTTGGCGCTCCATGCCAGCAACTGAGACCCTCGCCCAGTGCCCTCGCTTCGCGAGGCCCGCAACTCACATAGCGAGCACGGCCCTCGCTTCGCGTATTGTTTGTGTTGCGACGTGAAGTTTGCGAAGGTCGCAGTTGCTGGCATGGAGCGCCTTTGGCGCTCCATGCCAGCAACTGAGACCCTCGCCCAGTGCCCTCGCTTCGCGAGGCCCGCAACTCACATAGCGAGCACGGCCCTCGCTTCGCGAGCCCGCAGCGTTAGCAACAACTCGTACACTCACAACTATATATGTGATACATTTTTACTCTTGACACCAACCTTCCAAATCCCCATTACCAAAAAATGTCAGACAGTGACAGAAAGAGACAAAAAAGGAGACAGAAAGGATAAGTTTGTTTTGTAGATTTAGTGGACAAGGACTATGGGATGGTTTTACAAATTTTAGCTTAACATTTAAATCTTAAAGGATTCAATTTTTTTTTATATAAGAAGCTTAAAGGAACACTGTACTGTAAAAAAATAATGGTTGTTAAATTAAACTACATCCATAGGTATACTTGATTTATAATGTTTAGACTTTGTAATGCCAGCAGTTATGCTTTTAACACTTACTTTTATAGGTTTCTGCCCAGCGTGCTGTGCCACTTAACTATGCCCGTCTTGCATAATTAGGGGAAGAAAAGCTCTAGCAGACCTTTAGTAAGACCTCAGGTCTATACCAGTCAGACACTGGAGCACACAGCAGAAAGTCTGCTATAGTTGCCTGCCCTAAATTATGCAAAAGAGACAGAGCTAGGCAGCAGAGCATGTCAGGAAAAATCTATTTTATCAGCCATTATTTTTACAGTACAGTGGTCCTTTAAGCTATTGATATAACCACGGATTGTTAACTAAATAGAGAAATAATATAATAGTATAGTGATAAAATTTGAGCCATTGTGTATAGAAGTATATCAGGGCACTCAACTTACAGATTGGTTTCTAAAATGTATAATATGCATTTTGGAATAAGGATACTGACATTATTGAGCAATATAGAACTAAATGGGAAACAGACATACAGTCACAAATTATTCCTGCTCAATGGAAGATAATTTGGAACATTGCAAATGAGTCATGCATATAAATTTATAATAAAATGGTATCTATCACAAATTGCTTTATACAGAATAGATTTAAGGGCATTGCCATGATCAATTAAGCAAGCCCGTAACCTCCCATTTCAAATTAGCCAATAGAAAATTAGACTATCATTATTATGGCAGTAAAACATGGAGGTCTCATGTCAATCAATTTGGTTTGGGGGTCCAACATGCGATCGGACTTGCAAAACAAAAAAATCAAGAATTATGAAAATGAAAGCCAGTACTGTTCTAGTACATTTGGGTGACCTGATACGTATTAACTCATTGATACCCGAGATCGATTTAACCCTGAAATGACACATAAATATAATTTTAATTTCCTGCCGATTTGCAAGCTTGAGACTGTTGTGCAATTAATTATAATGTCTATCATCGCTTTCCCCGTTATTTGCAGAGCAGTATTTATTTTTTATTTGCATTTACAGTGCTTTGCGGGTCCTCTCTTGCACTCGTGGGATTTTCTATTTCATTTGCCATAGCCTTCGCTATTTTTTCAAGGCCGTAACTCTGAGTCGATCTTAGCCCACAAAAAGAAGCCTATTGAATAGCAAATTAGATTGCAACCTCACTTACGGACTACTGGATCGCCCAAAACCTCAATTGAATATGGCCCCCATTGTTTTATTTAATGGACTACACAGTTACATAAATCACTAGAAATACAACAGAATTAACAGTTTGCATTCATTGTGAAGCCAGAAGAGTGGTTGCTTCACTGTGGGTTCAGAGTAATGAGCCAACTGTAGCAATGCTTAAAAAATTATGGTTACAGTGTATATAAAAAGTCTACACACCCCTGTTAAAATGTCAGGCTTCTGTGCTGTAAAAAAATGAGACAAAGATAAATCATTTCAGAACTTTTTCCACCTTTAATGTGACCTATAAACTGTACAACTCAATTGAAAAACAAACTGAAATCTTTTAGGTGGAGGGAAGAAAAATAACTGGGTTAAATAGGTCAGCATACACCTGTCATCATTTAAAGTGCCTCTGATTAACCCCAAATAAAGTTCAGCAGCTCTAGTTGGTCTTTCCTGAAATTTTCTTAGTCGCATCCCACAGCAAAAGCCATGGTCCACAGAGAGCTTCCAAAGCATCAGAGGGATCTTATTGTTAAAAGGTATCAGTCAGGAGAAGGGTACAAAATAATTTCAAAGGCATTAGATATACCATGGAACACAGTGAAGACAGTCATCATCAAGTGGAGAAAATATGGCACAACAGTGACATTACCAAGAACTGGAGCTCCCTCCAAAATTGATGAAAAGACGAGAAGAAAACTGGTCTGGGAGGCTACCAAGAGGCCTACAGCAACATTAAAGGAGCTGCAGGAATATCTGGCAAGTACTGGCTGTATGGTACATGTGACAACAATCTCCCGTATTCTTCATATGTCTGGGCTATGGGGTAGAGTGGCAAGACGAAAGCCTTTTCTTACGAAGAAAAACATGCAAGCCTTGCTACATTTTGCAAAAACACATCTGAAGTCTCCCAAAAGCATGTGGGAAAAGGTGTTATGGTCTGATAAAACCAAGGTTGAACTTTTTTGCCATAATTTCGAAAGATATGTTTGGCGCAAAAACAACACTGCACATCACCAAAATAACACCATACCCACAGTGAAGCATGGTGGTGGCAGCATCATGCTTTGGGGCTGTTTTTCTTCAGCTGGAACTGGGGCCTTAGTTAAGATAGTGGGAATGATGAACAGTTCCAAATACCAGTCAATATTGGCACAAAACCTTCAGGCTTCTGCTAGAAAGCTGAACATGAAGCAGAACTTTATCTTTCAGCATGACAACGACCCAAAGCATACATCCAAATTAACAAAGGAATGGCTTCACCAGAAGAAGATTAAAGTTTTGGAATGGCCCAGCCAGAGCCCAGACCTGAATCTGATTGAAAATCTGTGGGGTGATCTGAAGAGGGCTGTGCACAGGACATGCCCTCGCAATCTGACAGATTTGGAGTGTTTTTGCAATGAAGAGTGGGCAAATCTTGATAAGTCAAAATGTGCCATGCTGATACTCATACCCAAAAAGACTGAGTGCTGTAATAAAATCAAAAGGTGCTTCAACAAAGTATTAGTTTAAGGGTGTGTATACTTATGCAACCATATTATTTTATTTTTATATTTTTTCTTCCCTCTACCTAAAAGATTTCAGTTTGTTTTTCAATTGAGTTGTACAGTTTATAGGTCACATTAAAGTTGGAAAAAGTTCTGAAATTATTTATCTTTGTCTCATTTTTTTACAGCACAGAAACCTGACATTTTAACAGGGGTGTGTAGACTTTTTATATACACTGTACATCTCTGACATGGAATATCGGCATTGCAGGTTAATTATACCATTAAGGGGTATGGCTCCACACATCCTGATGTCTGAGTTGGATTTCTCATATGTGATAGGGGACTTGTGGATATTGTAATGCTAGTGCATCATGATAACAGGAGTGCGGCAACACCACAAACAAGATTGCTCCTACTTCTATATGACCTCTCAAACATCTCCACCAAGCTCCCTGGTTTGATGGAATAATCAGGCACATTAAAAAGAAAATTTGCAGGGTTGAAAGGAGTTAGAGAAAATCTTGCACAATGAAAGACAGACTTAAACTGCAAAAACATATCCAGGAATATCAGTGCACTATCAAGAGGCAATGTTTCTGTTGAGACAAATTACATAGAGCAGCAGGCCATCTCAACAATATGTCTACAATCTAGTTCAGTCTTTTCTCAGTGAAAGTGGGAAGAGTTTGCTACCTTCTTTGCTGATAAATTGTCCTCCATAACTGGTAAAATCCTTGCAAGGATACCAGAAAAACTGAAGGCACCTAGGAAGCTGAGCAACAGATTTCTGTTTGTTTGCTGTGTACATGCTTGCAATGGGTGACAGAATAAGATAACATGGTCTGAGTTATAATTGTGATGAGACACACATGTATCTAACATTTAATCCAAGGACAAATGATCCAGTGTTACTGTACTATAGTGGACAAGTGCCAGCTGGCTGAAGCTATAGTCTGATAAGACAGAGGAATTCTTAGTAGGAGGATATCATCTTGTAAAATCAAAACTTAAGCAGGATTAGGCTACTGGTCTAGAATATGGAGGATTACAGATACATCATTGAGCAATGTTTTGGTGTGGAACTTTATTGTGGAATTAAACATCAAATGTCAGGGGCACTCAAGAACTCTTTCTTCCACCTGAACAATATAGCATGTATAAAACACATAGGGCCTCATTCAAATGCAACTTGGCCAATTGAATAGGGCTCTATATAAGCACGTAGCATAATTGTTTACAAAAGTTTTTAGTTAGTGAAGAACTTGCTTTTGTATAGAAGTTCACTAACTAAAAACATCTTTAAAAATTGCTATGTGCTTATATAGAGCCCTATTCAATTGGCCAAATCGCATTTGAATGAGGTCCATAGTTACTTCAGAGGATCTGGCTGTTCCATAAATATATACATTCGGTGTGAATTCCCATATCACACTCTATGAGGTTTAAGGATAGGTAACCCATGTTTATTGATAATTTCAGTCCACAGCGGTAAACTCATCCAGAGACCAAATACTAAGGTGTCCAATAGCAATGGGGTACCAGGTCATCAGTACCAAAGATTGCCAGAGGCAATATCATAGTAAGGCAGGCATGTGTTAGGGCCACTTGAGAGTCAGGGAAGCCCAGGTATAAGCCAAAAAGGTTAAAACAGGGAGAAAAACATATCAGAAAATAACAAGAACGAGAAAAACAACTTACCAGAACAGGGCAATGCCACAGCCAGAACAGAGTAAGCAAAATTGGTGCAAGATCATAGCTTTGGGGATTGCAATTCATACAAACCCTATCCTCAGAGTTGGAAAGCACTGAGCGCATGCTGCAATCCTAGACAGGTGCATCCTACAGGGAGTGCAGAATTATTAGGCAAGTTGTATTTTTGAGAATTAATTTTATTATTGAAGAACAACCATGCTCTCAATGAACCCAAAAAACTCATTAATATCAAAGCTGAATATTTTTGGAAGTAGTTTTTAGCTTGTTTGTAGTTTTAGCTATTTTAGGGGGATATCTGTGTGTGCAGGTGACTATTACTGTGCATAATTATTAGGCAACTTAACAAAAAACAAATATATACCCATTTCAATTATTTATTTTTACCAGTGAAACCAATATAACATCTCAACATTCACAAATATACATTTCTGACATTCCAAAACAAAACAAAAACAAATCAGTGACCAATATAGCCACCTTTCTTTGCAAGGACACTCAAAAGCCTGCCATCCATGGATTCTGTCAGTGTTTTGATCTGTTCACCATCAACACTGCGTGCAGCAGCAACCACAGCCTCCCAGACACTGTTCAGAGAGGTGTACTGTTTTCCCTCCTTGTAAATCTCACATTTGATGATGGACCACAGGTTCTCAATGGGGTTCAGATCAGGTGAACAAGGAGGCCATGTCATTAGATTTTCTTCTTTTATACCCTTTCTTGCCAGCCACGCTGTGGAGTACTTGGACGCGTGTGATGGAGCATTGTCCTGCATGAAAATCATGTTTTTCTTGAAGGATGCAGACTTCTTCCTGTACCACTGCTTGAAGAAGGTGTCTTCCAGGAACTGGCAGTAGGACTGGGAGTTGAGCTTGACTCCATCCTCAACCCGAAAAGGCCCCACAAGCTCATCTTTGATGATACCACCCCAAACCAGTACTCCACCTCCACCTTGCTGGCGTCTGAGTCGGACTGGAGCTCTCTGCCCTTTACCAATCCAGCCACGGGCCCATCCATCTGGCTCATCAAGACTCACTCTCATTTCATCAGTCCATAAAACCTTAGAAAAATCAGTCTTGAGATATTTCTTGGCCCAGTCTTGACGTTTCAGCTTGTGTGTCTTGTTCAGTGGTGGTCGTCTTTCAGCCTTTCTTACCTTGGCCATGTCTCTGAGTATTGCACACCTTGTGCTTTTGGGCACTCCAGTGATGTTGCAGCTCTGAAATATGGCCAAACTGGTGGCAAGTGGCATCGTGGCAGCTGCACGCTTGACTTTTCTCAGTTCATGGGCAGTTATTTTGCGCCTTGGTTTTTCCACACGCTTCTTGCGACCCTGTTGACTATTTTGAATGAAACGCTTGATTGTTCGATGATCACGCTTCAGAAGCTTTGCAATTTTAAGAGTGCTGCATCCCTCTGCAAGATATCTCACTATTTTTGACTTTTCTGAGCATGTCAAGTCCTTCTTTTGACCCATTTTGCCAAAGGAAAGGAAGTTGCCTAATAATTATGCACACCTGATATAGGGTGTTGATGTCATTAGACCACACCCCTTCTCATTACAGAGATGCACATCACCTAATATGCTTAATTGGTAGTAGGCTTTCGAGCCTATACAGCTTGGAGTAAGACAACATGCATAAAGAGGATGATGTGGTCAAAATACTCATTTGCCTAATAATTCTGCACTCCCTGTAAAGTACTGTGCTAAGAAGGAAGTTGTAAGAGCCACGGTAGGGAAAGGAGGACTTGGAGGACCATGGCACCTGCCTTATCCTCTACTGAAAAAGCTCTGAAGAAATACTTAATGTCTTGCTGCTGTCTGTATAGTCCAAATGGCATATCTCTTTGCTGGTGGTTCTGGAACTTTCTGCTTTAAGGGTGGAAAATTAGTAGCGGGGCAGCTGTAGCAGGAATCCTGATGTGTGTCTGACTGGTGTAGATCTCAGGTCTGATCTATACCAGCCACACCTCAGACTAGCAATTCAAAGTTTAAAAATATAAATCAAGTATATTTCTGCATGTACTTTCATTTTACCAGCCATTATATTTATAATACAGCGGTTCTTTAAATAGCTAGAGGAGGCAGTAGATGAGGAGTGCCATAACCTAATCAGCAGTCCAGAGCTCAACCGAAAAGACCTCTAAATAGTTCTATGAGGAACAAAACTCTTCCACCCCATATGAAGGTCTGGGTAGCATGGTGTGAGGTTTACTGACTTGTAAACACATAGGGCCTCATTTAATTGTGATATGGCCAATTGAATAGGGCTCTATATAAGCACATATCATATTTTTCCCCCGTTCTTTATATAGAGCCCTATTCAATTGTCCGACTCGCAATTGAATAAGGCTCATAGAGCCTCATTCAATTGCCCAAATCGCAATTGCGTTAACCCGTAAAGTATTCAATTGTCTATATTTTGCTACTCACAATCCAGTTGCGAGTTACAGGCTCAGAATCACTGCAGTTGTCAAAAATAAAACTCTGTCCAATCTCCTCCATTGATTTCTCAAGCCTGTAAATGTTACCAGTACTAAAGACGCAAAATCCATATTCAATTACAACAATACAACAAGCCCGCAATTGCCTTCAAATCCGTAAATCACAAATGGATCAAAAAAAGTATTCGAGTACTAGATAGGACCTGCAAGTGGCTTAAATGCCTGTTCATATAACGGCAGCAGCAAATAAACACACACTACTGTATTTTAAAATATTGGTAACTCAATGAAACGCAATATAATTATTTGTACAATAGTCTCAAGCTTGCAAATCTGCAATAAAAAAATATTATTATTAACTTTGATTTGTAACGTGCCAGCATATTCCGTAGCGCAGTACAGGGGAAGAGAACAGGGAAAAATACAATATTAACAACTAAAGAAAATGTCCGTCCCTGTTTTGAGCTTAGAATCTTTGTAGAAAGTGCTTTTTCCCAAAGCACCCTGTAAGATACAATCTAAAATAATTATTTATAACTTTTATTTTCGTGTTATATCGATCCCGGCATTCCAGGGGTTAATATATATTAGACCACCCAACTGGACTTAAATAGATGCTTTAATGAATTTCAAGATTGCTTGAGTGCAGCCCGATCAGCAAACATTACTTATTTGTGTGTATTAATGCTTAGCCTACAATTGCAGGTAAATTGTAACCTCCATGTATTACTGACATCATGATGACAGTCTCATTTACTGTTGGCTCTGTCTAAAAAGTAATTTAATTATTGCCAGATCACATGATCATGCCCCCTGAAAACCTGCTTACGATTTCAGGGTTTGCAGGGAATGCTTTGACCCTGTAATTACGGGTTAGATACAATTGAATACATCTAAATGTTTAGAAAGAATTTGACCTGAAGCCAAAAGTTCAATTTGGAGGTAATTATGGGCTTGCAACTGAATGAGGTTCCTGGTCTTTGGTTCAATTCCTGCAGTATCACAAACATGATACAATACTGTTTAATACTGCAAGACACTTCAACAAAACAATTTATTTACACTTCCCAGTGAAACGCTGAGGACATCTAGCAGTGAACTGAGATGCATTAAAGTGAAATATAGATAAGTGATTATAATCATCTTCAGCAACTAAATGATACTATGTAATTCTATAAATTGTTTATCTAGATATGTACATAGAAGAAAACTGTAATTATAGTATTTAATCACTCAGTAGCTAAAAATAATATCTGTAATTATGGTGTGGGATTGAAACATGAAATGCTTTTTTTTTTTAATTATATTGGAAAGATGTGTAATAAACTACAATATATGAAAGCGCCTCCATATGACACAGATAGATCAAAGTCAGAAAATTATATTGAATTCATGGAAAAGTTTGCATGAACCCAGACTTAAGAAATTATGAATTTCTTAATGTGGTGGTTATGCCACTTTACAGATCACACATATGACTTCATACAGAGCGCAGTGTGCAGTACTCTTGCCCATATTTCCAGAAGGCTTAATTAAATTGTAGGCAGTTCAAAGAAGTGTGTGGTGTACAGAATAAAACAGTATTGGAGTATAAATAAGGACATGAACATGGTTGGTTGATTAACCTACCATCCAAGGGCCTCATTTAATTGCAATGTGGCCAATTGAACAGGGCTCTATATATGCACATAGCATATTTTTTTTAAATAAGTTTTTAGTTAGTGAACATCTATCCAAAAGCAAGGTTTTCACTAACTAAAAACGTCTTTAAAAAACTATGCTATGTGCTCATTTAGAGCCCTATTCAATTGGCCAAATCGCAATTGAATGAGGCCCCAAGTGTGCCATTTATTATACATCTGACCTACATCACATGAGTGTGTCAACTTTATCTATCCATTCTCCATTCTGCCTATATAGACTCTTTTGGACAATATTTTTAATGTTCCATGATTTTGCTACTTTACTTATACCAAACAATTCATAGAACATTTGTTAATGTGTTGATTGACTACTGGTCAGCATTAATCCCCCGTGTCCCTTTCCCCTTCTTTTTTTGTCCACCACATCTCTTTCCCTCCTCTGATTTTTCCTTCCACAATGTACCAAACTTCAGATCTAACACTCACTACAATGTTTGTTTTCTGCCCTGAGCCCTCCAGACAAGGCTTTTTATTAGATCCAAACAAGCAAAATCTGATTGTCTCACTGCATATCTTTTTGAATACATTATAGGGGCACAACCTGCAGGGGTGTAGAAACTGGGGGAATGGGGGGACAAATTCCCCCAGATGAAATGAATATAGGACACCAAAAATATCAACATTGAACTTAATCATGCATTAACAGATTTGGCCACTAGAGCAGTATGTCTTTCTCATGAAAGCTTTCACCCATAATATATAGTACATTGTAAGTTGGCATATAGACATGCATTATATATATATATATATATATATATATATACTATCTTCCTGCCTTAAAACCTTTAAAAAAAATCACTAAAAACACACCTGCTTAAATCTTATCACCTTCAGCCTTTACATGTACAACTGCACACTCCACAGCTTAAAAACACTTACACCCACAATCTACAGTACAACAAACAGACACCTCTACTTGACTAAACAAATTGCTTTCACACTGCCATCTTGCATTTGTCACCCCTTTGTATCATACCTAAACCCTTTTGATTGTAAGTTTGCGAGTTTTCAATCATGTGTACAAATATAGATAATAACATATATATATATATCGTATATACTCGAGTATAAGCCAAGTTTTTCAGCCCTTTTTTTAAGGCTTAAAAGGGCCCCCTTGGCTTATACTCGAGTCACTCTCTCAGCCCCCCGTGTCTCTCTAACCCGCCCGTGTCTCTCTAACCCCCCGTGTCTCTCTACCCCCCGTGTCTCTCTAACCCCCCTGTGTCTCTCTAACCCCTGTGTCTCTTTCCCTCCCCCCTCCTCATCCTTATCTCCCCCTCCACATTCTAATCCCCCCTCCTCATTCTAAACCCCCCTCCTCAGTTTACCTCTCTAAATACCTCCCCCTTCCTGCGTCGGCACCCGGTATATGCTAATGACGTGGCGCGCATGTGACGTCACGTCATTAGCATATACCGGGTGCCGACGCAGGAAGGAGCGGAGGCCGGAGGAGAAGCTGCAGATGAAGGTAAGTGAGGGGAAAGGGAGAGGGGGTGGTATTTAGAGGGGTAAAGTAAGGAGGGGGGTTTAGAATGAGGAGGGGGTTTAGGATGAGGAGGGAGGTTGAGGATGAGGAGAGAGGATGAGGAGGGAGGTTGAGGATGAGGAGGGGGTTGAGGTTGAGGAGGAGGGGTTTAGGATGGGGTGGTTGAGGATGAGGATGGGGGGTTGAGGAGGGAGGTTGAGGAGGGGGGTTAAAGTTGAGGAGTGAGGCTGAAGTTGAGGAGGGGGGCTGAGGAGAGAGGTTGAGGAGGGGGTTTAGAATGAGGAGGGGGGTTGAGGATGAGGATGGGGGGTTGAGGAGGGAGGTTGAGGAGGGGGGTTAAAGTTGAGGAGGGGGGCTGAAGTTGAGGAGGGGGGCTGAGGAGAGAGGTTGAGGAGGGGGTTTAGAATGAGGAGGGGGGTTGAGGATGAGGAGGGGGGTTGAGGAAGAGATGGTTGAGGTTGAGGAGGGAGGTTGAGGATGGAGGTTGAGGATGAGGAGGGAGGTTGAGAATGAGGAGGGGGGTTGAGGTTGAGGAGGGAGGTTAAGGATGAGGAGGGGGTTGAGGTTGAGGAGGGAGGTTGAGGAGGGGGTTGAGGATGAGGAGGGGGTTGAGGATGGGGGTTGAGGATGAGGTTCGGGGGGCTGAGGTTGAGGAGGGAGGTTGAGAAGGGCGGGTAGAATGAGGAGGGAGGTTGAGGATGAGGAGGGAGGATGAGGAGGGAGGTTGAGGATGAGGAGGGAGGATGAGGAGGGAGGTGGAGGATGAAAAGGTGGGTTGAGGTCGAGGAGGGGTTGAGGATGAGGAGGGGGGTTGAGGAGGGGGTTGAGGATGAGGAGGAGGGTTAAGGAGGGAGGTTGAGAATGAGGTGGGTGGTTGAGGAGGGAGGTTGAGAATGTGGAGGGGGGTTGAGGAGGGAAGTTGAGAATTAGGAGGGGGGTTGAGGAGGGTGATAAGGGAGGGGGAAGAGACACAGGGAAGAGAGGGGGAAGAGACACAGGGAAGGGAGAGGGGGAAAGAGACACAGGGAAGGGAGAGGGGAAGAGACACAGGAGAGAGAGGGGGACACAAGAGGGGGACACAGAGGGCACAAGAGGGACACAGGGGGCAGCACATTTCCCACCCTCGGGTTATACTCGAGTTACTCATTTTACCCAGAATTTGTGGTAAAATAGGTGCCTCGGCTTATACTCGGGTATATACGGTAATTGTATGGAGATAAAAGTGTTCTTGGCCTACTCCTCTGTGCATGTATATATATGTGTGTATATATATATATATATATATATATATATATATATATATATATATATATATATATATATGCCGATCTCATACAAACAGCTTTCACCAAAGTAGTATAGATGCCTCAAGGGGTCAACAGAAGCATATAAATGTAATCAGACTTATGATTTTATCTTCCCCCACTCCTCATCCTCAACCTCCCTCCTCATCCTCAACCTCCCTCCTTAACCCCCTCCTCAACCGCCTCATACTCAACCCCCTCCTCAACCTCCCTCCTCAACCCCTCCCTCCTCAACCTCAACCCCCATCCTCAACCCCACTCCTCATCCTCAACCTCCCTCCTCAACCCCACTAGTCATCTTCAAACTCCTTCCTCATCATCCCTCCTCATCCTCAACCTCACTCCTCAACCCCCTCCTCCTCCTCAACCTCCCTCCTCATCCTCAGCCTCCCTCCTCATCCTAAACCCCATTGAGGATATACCGGGTGGGGTAGGATGAGGAGGAGGGAGGGAAAGAGACACAGGGGTTTAGAGAGACACGGGGGGGTTAGAGAGACACAGGGGGGGGGGTTAGAGAGACACGGGGGGAAGAGTGACTCGAGTATAAGCCGAGGGGGCCCTTTTTAGCCTTAATAAACGGGCTGAAAAACTCGGCTTATACTCGAGTATATACGGTATACAGTACATTTGCAAAGATACTTTCACTAAATCTATAGACTTTTGATTATACAGAGTCTTATCACGTGGTCACTTATATTTATGTATCTGCACACTTTATACTATTAATTTGATACAACTAATAACATATGTCACTCACTGTCAGCTATTCTGTAGAACTTTAAACTCCACTTTCAATTACATAAATAATGTAATACTATTTCTCTGTATATCTCACAAATGTAACCAGTTTCTTCATAGGGAACATTAATTTGTAAAGACTATTATACCCCAAAACCAATGGAAGTTGCCTAAGTATAAACCACTAATGGGGAGGACTCATATACAGAAATTACTGTTACTTCCTTGAGCTAAATAGTGGACAGGTAACTGTCCAGAATAAGGTTACTATCTTGTGCCTATAATGTTCATCTGCTGTTTCATAGTTCTCAGCCCTCCTCTGAAGAAGCCTACACAAAACATGCTTGGTGATCCCACTTCTAGTGCCGAGAGCACTGAAACCTAAGATTAGTATGTTACAGACCAATGCTTTTCTTTCACTGATTTGAGAACTATTTGTCCACAAATTTTAACGTGATTTAAATAGACATTTTTCAAATAATTTGAAGAAGGCAGATTTAAGACAATGGAAGCAAGTTTAAAGGAACAATGTAGTTAAAAAAATACATTTTGTAACAACTAACAGCATTATATAATATTTTTTATATTTTTAGACAAAAACAGAGCTTGTTTATGAGTAAAAAAAAATGTTGTCTTTCTTGCATCACTACATGAGAGCTGGTTCACTTGGGTGTGTTTTATCAGTGGAGGGAGGGGTTAGGGAGAAAGGAATAAGGAGAGGCCAAAACATTTTGTTAGAAAATTTAATCAGACACCAAACCATTTACAGGCCCCTTGCATCAAGAAATGCAATCATTGCTCTTCAAAGATTTAAATGTCTCTCTCACTGTCTCTCATACACAACTTCTACCAATGGATTCCTTCAGGGCCCTACATTGGCAGAAAAAAAAAAAAAATCTAATAAAAAATTAGCTTGATGACTCTTTCCCTGCTTAATTATCCTCTCAAAGTTATAAAACATATATATTTAAACATATTATGTTCTACAGTTATCTTTAAATAGTATAGGTTAGTTATAATGCCACAAGTTGGAGAACTGTTTTGTATTCCATAGGACAGTTACCTATCCTCTGCTTTGCTCAGGGAAGCGCCATGATCATATGTTGTTGTTTAGTGTCAGTGACCCTATGGACCACAGCACTCCTGGCACATCTTATGGCTGGTTGTTCTTATCCATAAGGTTTTCTTGGCAAAGATACTGGAGTGGGTTGCCAGTTCCTTCTCCAGTGGACCGCAATTTGTCTGACCTTCTGCTATGACCTCAATCTTGGATGATCCTACATGGCTCACAGCTTCATTGAGGTACACAAGTCCCCTCACCTCGACAAGGTAGAGATACAGAAGGGGATTATAATGAGTCCTCCCTTACTATTATTGTACTCTTTGGGTACAATACTCTCTATGATTGAATGTTACCTTTTACAAAAAGTAAATTTGAGAGGTAAGGAGAAATTATATATACAGTTTATGTATCTCTCTTTGATAACTGAAAACACATTATTATCTCCATGTAACTGACATTAGGACAATAACTGACATTATTAGTAACATACATAATTAAAAGCATCAAGATTGTAGTCACATAGAAATTAGTACCCAGTTTATGAAACTCTTGATATATAATTGTAACTATCAAGTATAAAAATACATTGAAAAAATATCTGATCTATTGTCTTGCTGCCTATAACAAAACAATCTGATATACTACAGGATCTTCATGTGAAGGGCACAAGTGAGCTAAAAGAGGCTAAAATGACCCTTAGAGCTTTGTCTCCGTAAGGCTGATAGGCGGCTCCAGATATGGGCCCCCTTCTCACTGGGCCTTAGGGAGTTCAGCTGAACCCTACTGATGAGGCCTAACTAAGGAGAAACGTACGTCGGGGGTTTGCTGTTTCGCCTGTTCAGGGTAGCATTGCCTGGTATTTCAAGTGAGTGGCACCAGACTGATATACTACAGGATATTTCTCCCTGTGAAGGGCACAAGTGGCTAAAAGTGGCTGCTCTAAGAGTGGGTTATCATGTCCATAGAACTGACCTATTAAGGTAATTTCGTTCTCTGATTGAGCCCCTTTATTTTTGTTGCTGCTAAAAAAAAAAGTACCTATGCTGAAACATTTTTTATAGATACTTATAAGATTACTGGAATAAGCACTGGAATGTTTTGCATTTTCAATCAACATTTTGCATGCAATATATGTTTTAATTTTTGCTGATGAATAAAAGTTATGATTTAAGCATCAATGCTCTTTATTGAAAGATAAAAGTATGTATTTATTTACTTAATAATATATAGTTATAGAAAGCAAATAAACAGTATAAATTAAAAAAAAATCTGAAAAATGTAAAATGATATATCCAGGGATTTCCTGATGCACAGCATATATGTCTGTATTAAACAGTTTTATAATTCATATCTAAAATATCCTTAATTTACACAACCTGCTGCCACATATACAAAGCACCAGTTTTCAAGAAAATGTCCCCTTCTTTGTCATTTCGAATGTTAACTATACTATTGTGGGATGCCTATTAAAATTGGTTCCTTATACTAAAAAATATTACAGAATTACAACTCTCTGACCTGGAACATTGGCCATTATTTCTGCATTATATTGTATTACTCGCGACTTACGCCTCAAAAATGACGGCTATATAATTTGAAGCATCGCAATGCTGTTTGCCGCACAATGCGAGTCTCTCTCTCCTCTCTCTTGCAGACCTGCCTTTTCCCCCACTCTACATTACGGGCCTTTGCATCCCCTCTACCTTATGGGCCTCGCGATGAGCACCTTTGGCTGCGTTTTGAAGGTTTTGAGGCAGGGAGAGACAATTGTGGCCCATTGTCCCATCTCATGTTGTTAGATCATTAGCTTCCTATTCAGGTTTCTTCCCCTTACACAATATGGCCCTCATTCAATTGCAATTCGGACAATTGAATAGGGCTCTAAATAAGCACATAACATATTTTTCTTAGTGAAAACCTTGCTTTTGGATAGATGCTTACTAACTAAAAACGTCTTTAAAAAAATATGTTATGGCCTTATTCAGTTGGCCAAATCGCAATTGAATGAGGCCCTATGTGTTTATACCTCATAGCATCAATGCTAGATCTATTCCTGTGCTCATTTTTGCTGTAAATACTTCAACATATTCACAAATGGAAAAAAAAACATCATGATTTCTTTTGACACTGTTGCAGTGATGATCATAATTCTTGTTGACTTTTCATTTATGTTCTGAATGTGGAAACAAATAACCAAGCTGGTGACTTTCTGTAATGTCCTTTTCATGAGACAATTTAGAAAACTGCGTAAGGTTTGGCTGGTGATATAAAACTTTTTTTAAATAACTGAGACTCTGCTGCCTCCAAATGGCAAGTATAGATATTGCATGTAATAATAGACAGATAGATAGATAGATAGATAGATAGATAGATACGACTATATTTATTAAACGACTTTGCATGTGCAGTTCAGGTTTTCTGAAGCGTACCTTTATAAGTTCCCTTTATAGCTTTGCATTGGTTTGATAAATGTGTTTGAAATGTTTTATTTTAGGAAGGATTTGGGGTCTTAATTTTTAAACTTAAATTAAAATTCTAGTTTTTCATTTTTGTAATTTAATTTGCTCACCACTGATGGCGGCGAGTAAATTTTGTTTAATAAAATTACATTCTAGTCCGGTCTCTCTTGTATTATGATGATCGATCTCTGTTTTTGATGAATGTTTGTCACTACTGGCAAGCGAATATAATTTATTTAAACACTCGTATCAATAACAATACATATTAGTTAATACATTTGCTTGATAGATTATTTGATAATAATGCAATGTGTTACAATTAAATTGTTCCAAGGACACTGTCAAGGCATTAAACTTTACAACCACATACATTAATATGGAGTTGAAATGGCACTGCTCTGCCATGAAAATGAAACCAATTTTAACACAAAAAAAAAAGCAAAATTGCTCTGTTTAAGACTTTAGACCAGGGGCTGTCAACCTTTTAACAACTACCGCCCACTTTTCATGGCAACATTTCCTTACCGCCAACCATTGTAGCAATAATTCAATTTCCCCTCTCTCATTTCTAGTTATATAAATCATATGACCCTAGCTATGTATCGCCCTGTACTTGCTAGATAGTGATCCGGTCCTGACTGCTGTCCCTCGGCTCTCTCATCAGCTACCCAACCTGCCAAGCGTGATGCTGCGGGCCAGCGACACCACCTAGCAATTACCTCAACGCCCACTAGCGGGAGGTACGGACCTGGTTGACTTCTACTGCATTAGACAAACCAGTGTGTTGGATCTCAGAGAAACATTATCTGCCTCTCTGCAAATAGTCATTTTGAAAAAGTCATGTTTTAACAAATAAAACCAAGTCAAAAAGTCCCAACATGAAACAATGTGGTGATATGAAGGTTCAAAAAATAAACTTGTTTTGCTCATGTTTATCCTCATAAAAAGTCATTTTTGTAATTGCTTTTCCAATTGTTTCAGCGCAAAGTGCTGTTCTGCTGAGGGATAACTTGCAGACAGTCTCCTTATTCAATTTGCAGGTTTTGTTTTATTAAAAATAACTCCTTACATAAGTTTATTTTAACTAATACCAAATTTCATTTTCCTATCCTTGGTAACCAGCAAAGCCTATTCATAAATGACTTTTGGTTATGTTTTAAAAACAAATACAGTTCTACATGTATGGAGCTCTTTCTGTTGCTTTAAGGCCCTTATAGAATATTAAATACATTAATTAGCCTATTAATGTAAGTATGTGATAATGTGTTAATTGTTTAAGAAATTTAAAAGTTTCTCCAATTTAAAAGGTACTCCAAATAATTTAAGAATGCAAAATAAAAGAAAACATTTAAATATTTTTTTATTCCAATTCTTCTTATTTCAATTATAACAAAAATTTAGAGAAATAGAAATAGAAATGTAAAGGCAAAAATCTGCATTAAAGTATAGTTAAGGTTGCAGAGCAGGATGAGGCAACTCAAGGCTGGAAAAGCACAGGGAATTGGGAAGTTAAGGTTGCACGCAATCCTTAAAGGGCTTAAAGGTATATATAAAAGTGTCCTAGGTTTCAAATGTTTGGTAAAAAACAAGCAGTGATTATCAGAAAAATATGTGTTATATAGAAAAGTTCAGGGTACTTACTGAGTTATATGCCCGAAAGTAAAATCCAGCTTTTCACACCCACAGGAAACTTACATACACACAGGAAATACAGCAAGGTTTGACCTTTCTCGTAGAGAGCACAGGAAGTAACTGCTGCAGATGGAATCACATAGTTGGATGGGGTCTGAGCTCAGAGCTGAATCAGAGTTCAAGGGGGGAGAGAGAGGAAGAGAGTGTGGGTGGGTGGAGTGAGTGTGGGTGGAGTGAGTGAGTGTGGGTGGAGTGAGTGTGGGTGGAGTGAGTGAGTGTGGGTGGAGTGAGTGAGTGTGGGTGGAGTGAGTGTGGAGTCAGTGAGTGAGTGTGGGTGGAGTGAGTTTGAAGTGTGTGGGTGGGTGGAGTGAGTGTGTGTGGGTAGAGTGTGGGTAGAGTGAGTGTGAGTGAGTGTGGGTGGAGTTGGTGAACTAACAGCCTCATTAAATCGGGCTACGGGTTAAAACATAGCCCGTAAAGTTGATATTAGGACTTACGGCTATTAAATTAGCTGCATAGAGCAGGCAGCCGCCGACTTGCGGGTTAAGAAGCAGGACGGCTAAAAAAATGCCTACGGGAACTTTGCGACCGCAAATCCTATGACCTGTCAAGCTCGTAACTGCTACAAATCCAATCATGCTATTAAATTGGAACAAAGTCACCCGCAAGCTAGATCAAAACACACAAATTAAGCCCAAAGCCCAATGTGTGCTGGACAGGACGCGCAAGGGGGGTAAAGACCAATACGTAGCCCGGTAAATGCAAATAAAAACACACTACTGTACTTTATATAAAAGTGAAAGTGATGTTAGGTCTTAGAATTAAGAGCACAACATTCTCAAGCCCACAAATCGGCCCCAAAAAATACTTTATTTCATGTTTAATTGCTTTGTTATATTGATCCCAGCAATCAATGTGTTAATACATATACTGTAGATCGCATGAAATAGAATATCAAATTTACGGCTTATTAATATTGCATTATTGTGGAATGTGGGTCTGACCGCAACTTGTAATTGAAGCCCGTAGGACTTTGAAATCTAACCTCCCCTTTTTCAGTGACGTAATGCCAACAACCTCTTTTTTCATTGGCTCCGTCTAAAGCCGTAACTATGATCTACACTAATTAATCATCCGCAAGACCGCAAATCTAACATTCTACAAACAAGCTACGATTTTTGTCTCAAGCCCATAGCTCGCAGCCCCTTCTAATTTAACCTTCCTAGCAGTAATCCCGAGTGTGACTTGGGGTTAATCTTCTCTTCCTAAATCGGTAACCCCGAGCCACAATCGGGGTTACCGCAGGGAGGATGTGGAGGGGGCCCAGTGCTGCCGAGTTTGCCTGGGCCCCATCAGCACACCATTGCTCCTCCCCACCTTCCTCCTGCTCCTCCTCATCTTCCTCCTCCTCATCTTCCTCTCCCCCCTCTCACCTCTTAAGTGTTCTTAGCCTCCGATCAGCTCCTGCTGCTGAGGCTAGGCTAAGAAGAAAAGAGAAGAGAGGGGGGAAGGAGGAAGGAGGGAGGCAAGAGGAGGAGGATAAGGGGGGATTGAGAGGGGGATGAGGGGGGAAAGAGGAGTGTGAGGGGGGAAAGAGGAGTGTGAGGGGGGAAAGAAGAGTGTGAGGGGGAAAGAGGAGTGTGAGGGAGAAAGAGGAGTGTGAGGGGGAAAGAGGAGGATGAGGGGGAAAGAGGAGAATGAGGGGGGAAGAGGAGAATGAGGGGAAAGGAGAATGGGGGGAAAGGAGAATGAGGGGAAAGGAGAATGAGGGGGGAAAGGAGAATGAGGGGGGAAAGGAGAATGAGGGGGGAAAGGAGAATGAGGGGATAAAGGAGAATGAGGGGAGAAAGGAGAATGAGGGGGGAAAGGAGAATGAGGGTAGAAAGGAGGAGGATGAGGGCGGAAAGGAGGAGGATGAGGGGAGAAAGGAGGAGGATGGATAAGGGGGAGAGGGGGAAATGGAGGAAGAGAAGGAGGAGAAGGGGAAAGGGAGGAGGAGAGGGGGAATGGGTAATGGTATCTAAAGGCGGTATGATTATGTCAGGTTTTTAGAATGTACCGCTTTAACATTCTAAATACTGAAATAATCATACCGCCAGGAAGGTGATTAGCCCTGTAACACGGATAATTTTCAAGCCTGCAGCCGTTGCGGGGCTCACGCTGCAGATACGGGCCTGCAATTTAATAGAGTGGGTGGAGTGGGCGTGGGTTGAGTGAGTGTAGGTGAAGTGAGTGAGTGTAGGTGGGCGTGTGAGTGGGTGGAGTGTATATGGAGTAAATGTGTGTGAAGGGAAGAAGTGGGTGAAGTGAGTGCGAAGTTGGTGGAGTGAATGATCAATTAAGCAAGCCCGCAACCACCGATTTAGAAACAGACAATAGTAAATGATACCGTCATCATTACGTCAGTAAAACATGGAGGTTAAACGTCAATCAATTAGCGTTTAGAGGTCGGAAATGGGATCAGACTCACAATCTGGCAATGTACAATATAATAAAAACGAATGCCAATATAGTTCTAGTCCATGTGGGTGGCCTGATATGTATTAACTCCTTGATCAACAAGATTGATATAACACGGAAATAAAATGTAAAATAATAAATGTTTAATTACAGATTTGCTGGCTTGAGTCGTGCAATTAATTCTAATGTCTTACATTGCTTTCCCAGTCTTTAATTTTTTTCTCATTTTTTTTTTTATTGAGTATTCTTTGAAATCGTAACAGCGTATATAGTACATCCACAGTGTTTCTGTAACTACCATAAGCATATTTAGCTTTCTTAATACAGAACCATAAGATGAGAAAAAGCAAAACGAAACCAACATAAAAACACCTGAACCATTATCTTTCAGTTTTCTATAACCAAGTTTGAATTTTTTGTTTTTCATTCTAGTAGAAATGTATAACATTTTAAATAACAACTGGTGGGTGGAGCAACAAAAAGACAGAGAAGAAAAAAACAAAGAAAAACAACAGAGTGGGGGGGGGGGGGTTAGTGAAGCCGTCCAATAGTAAAGTTTGCCGACTAGAACAGAAACTCACTTTTTGAGAAAAGGCATTTACCTCTTGTTTTCTTTTCCTCCGACTGCCGCTGAGTCCCAGGTCCACCTCCATCCTATGCATCAGAAACTCATCCTGGTTGTCTGTTTCCTATGCTAGATATACTATGAGGAGATTGCAGCCACAGCCCCCATATCTCCAGAACGTCTGTCATAGTGTCAGATAAGAAATTAGATATCCTTTAATTTATAGCTATATCGTTTATTTATAACCACTTGCAAATTCAGTATATTTGATTTCCACTGCTTAGCAATATGGCTTTTCGTAGCCAACATAACAGCCTTGTTAAATTGCGATTCAGCAAATTTAAAAGGGCTCTATTTAACCACAGAGCATATTTGTTTACAGAAGTTTTTAGTTTTTAGTGAAGACCATGCTTTTTAATAGAAGTTCACTAACTAGAAACTTCAGTAAAAAAAATATGCTATGTGCTTATATAGAGCCGTTTTCAATTTGCCGAATCGCAATTTAATAAGGCTGTATATATTGTAAAAGCTTGTTTAGTGGTCGATAACTTTTGAGAGGGGAAGCCCAGAAGACACATTTCTATATTTGCTGTTATTTGGATATCTAACAGAGTTGAGGCCATGGCTACAAACCCCTTCCACAATTGCTGAACTTTATTGCATGACCACCAAGTGTGTATGAACAAGCCTGTATCTGGGCATCCGCGGAAGCAACTAGGATTATTGTCCCAAGAGTAAGGACATAAGTCTAAGTTTCTTTCTTTCAAATTCCTGATAGTTGATTTTTATTGGTAGCAGGCGAAGAAGCATGTTCATCTTAATAGTGTTCATTCGACCTAGCCAAGATAGGTGGCTTTTGGACCATTTTTGTAAGTCTAGGCTTAATTCCCTAAATATCTTTGGGTAGTTCATCTTTATAAGTCTGTAACTTTATTTGTAATGTTAACTCCCAAGAATCTTATATGAGATTTGGGCCAAGACAGTGTGTAATCCCTGTTGATTGTCTCAATATCCTCTTGGTTCATCTGCTTTTCCTGTCTTTTAAAGTACAGTATTGATTTTTTTATTTGCATTTAGAGTGCTATGAACAGGTGTTTAACCCCTGTGCGAGTCCTATCTAGTACCCGTAAGATTTTCTTATACATTTGCCATTGACGGGTTTGAAGGCAATTGCGGGCTTGATGTATCGTAGCAATTGAACAGCGATTTGCAATTATAACATTTATGGGCTTGAAAGATCAAAGGCTTAGATGGGTCGGAGTTATGATTTTGACAACCGCAGGGATTTTGAGCTTCTAACCAAAAAAACAATTGCGGGTAGCTAAAAGACGCCAATTGAATAGCAAATTATTTTACAGTCTCCATTACAGGCTCTTGTAATTACAATTTGCTCAATTGAAGGGACCAACACAAAGGCTTTTGATACAGTGCCACATGGGAGACTGTTGGTGCAAACTAAGGAAGAGGAATTGCAGTAAATATCTGCTCATGGATTGAGAGCTGGCTAAAAGACAGGAAGCAAAGGGTTGTTGTAAATGGAACATATTCTGTTTGGATTAATGTGGTAAGTGGGGTTCCTCAGGGTTCAGTATTAGATCCTCTCCTTTTTAACATATTTATTAATGACTTAGAGGTGGGACTGGAAAGTAGTGTCTCCATTTTCGCTGATGACACAAAGGTGTGCAAGGTAATTAAATCAGATAATGATGTACTTCCCCTCCAAAGGGATTTACATAAACTTGAGAAATGGGCATCTAAATGGCAGATGTGATTTAATACGAATAAATGTAAAGTTATGCATCTGGGAAGGAAAAATAGCTATGCAATTTATAACCTTAATGGAGCAAATATAGGGGTATCAGATATTGAAAGGGATTTGGGAGTGCTTGTGGACAACCACCTAGGTAACAGTGCTCAAAGCCAAGCAGCAGCTGCAAAGGCAAATAAAATATTAGCATGTATTAAGAAGGGTTTAGAAGCAAGGGAACCAAATATAATTCTGCCACTATACAAATCTCTAGTACGTCCTCATTTGGAATATGGAGTACAATTTTGGACACCACTTCATAAAAAGGACATTTTAGAGCTGCAAAAGGTACAGAGGAGGGCAACAAAACTAATAAGGAGAATGGAGGGGCTAAGTTATGAAGAAAGACTAACCAAATTAAATTTATTTTCTCTAGAAAAAAGGTGTCTAAGAGGAGATATGATTACATTATATAAATACATTCAGGGTCAGTATAAAGATTTGTCAAGGGAGCTTTTTGTGCCAAGAGGTTTTCAACTGACAAGAGGACATCCCTTGAAGTTAGAAGTAAAAGGATTCCACCTTAAAGAAAGAAAATGGTTCTTCACAGTAAGGGTGGTTAATCTGGAGGTGGTGACAGCGGATTCGATAGATAACTTTAAAAGGGGACTAGATTTATTTCTAATAAAAAAGGGAATTCAGGGTTATCCTATTATTAAAGACAGAGTATTGATCCAGGGAGAAATCCGATTGCAGTATCTGGGGTCAGGAAGGAATTATTTTTTTTGCCTTTGAGACGATTGGCTTCACTTGGGGGTTTTTTTCTGTTTGCCTTCCTCTGTATTAATTAAAAAATAAAAAATAAAAATAAAATTTAAAATAAATAATTATATAATTGATTAATAATGAATGAACAACTAATTAATTAATAACTAATCTGCATTTTGCAGATCAGAGGAGATCTTAAAAAGTTGAACTTGATGGACTGAAAGTCTTTTTTCAACCTTAATTACTATGTAACTATGTAACAAGTGAAAACTTGTAAACTTACAATCTAAAAGGTTTAGGTGTGATACAGAAGGATGAGGTACAATTCATTGTGCATATTTAGGATAAAGGTGATAAGCTTCTTTAAACAGATGCATTTTTAGTGAGTTTAGTGAGCTAAAAGAGGCTGCTCTCTGAGTAGGTAATTAGACCTATAGAAAAAAAAAACACTGAGGTATTTTTTTGGTTTATCACATATATCGTTGTGAGCAAGCGGGCTGTTGCGAAGCGAGGGCCGCATTTGCTGGAATGGATTGCCAAAGAAAAAGCTTACCTACAGCAAGGGGGGCACCCAGGACCTCGAAAACTGAAGTTACACCTCAATTTAACAATTTAGACACTCCAAAATCCCCTAAGCAAGAGAAAAAATGGCCGTCGAAAAAAACAAAACAAGGCTACAGGACTCTAAAGACGCAAAACAGCAACAAACACCTACGGATTTCCTGAAAAAGACATACGAAATTCGAAAACAAGGACGCAACCCGCGCGACCCCAAAAACATCACAAACACAATAAATACACACAACAAACACATAAAAAGGTTACACACAGCAAGGTGGTGCACCCAGGACCTCTGCAAGTAAAGTTACACCTCGATTTAAGTCCAAATTTCGGAGTTAAGACACCCGAAAATTACCTAAGCAAGAGAAAAAATGGCCGCTGAACAAAACGAAAACGAGGCTAAAGGACCCTAAACACGCAAAACACCACCAAACAGCTACGGATATTCCGAAAAAGTCAGCAAAAAGTCATCCGCAACGAAGGCCGCTAAATGAGCCACAGCCGCATACCACACATTAGCCGCCATTTTAGAACAATAACTTATACAATCCGGAAGTACACAGCTACGGTAATGGATTTGCCTCGCGCACGCACACTATTACACTGCACACATTCATGACACTTACACAGCAGCTCCACAGCACTAAAAACACACATTGTACGCTGCAGCAACATCAAAACAGATTGCCAGCTCTGCAACACAATGCTTCATGCATATATTACTTGAAAATAGGTAAAGTATATTACTTTATTAATGTATTATTTATTTCATTACCATACACCAAACAGCATTAGCTCACTTACAATTTCATTGCCGTCATTTTTTAACGGGCAATATTCTAGTATATATATAGTTCTCAGCAGTGTAGAGTTGCCAACAAAACGTTGGTAAGGCAATGTTAAAACTACGGGATCGTGCAGCCATAGGAGCTCATCCCTACGACCCGCGTGACTACACATCAACAGAAATCTCAATTACACAATTCACAATGTGAGACCCGTAGCACTTTGAAAATAATACGGGGCAAAAAATATTATCAGCGGCACTTAGAAAAAAGAAAATATGAGGTAAAAAAAAAGTTAACGGCCGAACCGCGCACATACAAAAACAACAAAAACACAAAGAAAATAAAAAAAACATTACACACACCACGGGGGGACAGCCAGGACATCTAGGAGTGAGGTTGCATGACAATATAAACACAATTTCCCGAGTTTCGGCAAGCAACAAAAAATAATGCAGATGAAAAAAAACGAGGCTACACGACTCCTAACCAAGCAAAACAACGCCAAGACTTTTACCCAGGAACGTAGGAGGTACAAAATATACTATTAGGAAGTACAGAAAATGCTCCAGACCCGTGTAACACATACACAATCACAGCCATTTTACAGCACTAACTGCAACTAATAACATTACCATTCTAAAATGCCGCTTTACACAACTAACCAAACGGTTTGGCCTCGTGCACGCAGCCTATTTACACTGCACACTCGCCACATTGCTGACACTTACACCTCAGGTCAGCAACAGTCCAAATGTACATTGTATGCTGCAGGAAAATCTAAAATTATTATTAGCTCTTCAGGATATTGATTGCTGGATATATTAATTACATATAGGCAAAGCATATTCATTTATTATTTCATTAATGAATTATTATAAAAATATATATTTACAGTATATATAATAAAAAAAGAGCCTCGCAATGAGGGTGCATAGAGGAGCAAAAGTACATGAGGGGAGAGGCTCGCAATGAGCGCCAAAAGGCACTCAGCGCGAGGCTCACAATGAGCGCAGAGGGTACTCAGAGGACTAAAAGCCTTACATTGTATGGCAAACAGCATTACCTGCCTTACAGTTTTATTCCCGTCATTTTTTGCAGGGGCGGCCCGTCCATTGGGGCGTCAGGGCAAACGCCCCCCCAAATATTTTCTTCACCCTGCAATAAAAAAAACACAACAATGTATTAGTATAACCCAAAAACAAATAAATATAAGGTGTACATCATCATTTCAAGTCTCAATAGTATTACAAATGAAATAAAGTTAGTAAAGGGACACTGTCACTTTAAAATAACCCTTGCGCTACATTAACTAATGCTGTGTATCTATATAGCCCCCTGCCTGCACCCTGTGTGATCAAATTACACTAGTACTGTGTACACTAACCTTTAGACTCTTCTCTCTCTTCAATGAGTCCTGGCCTGGCCCCCTGACCGTTAATGCATGCCGCCCACCATCACAGTGACGATATGCATGGGCGGTCATAAATGTATCAATTAATAACTGACAGTCTTCCATCATTGACCAATCAATGATGGAAGGCTGTCCAGTTACTTAGTGATCAATCTAAACCCACCCAGACCGTTAGCCCTGAGCGCCCGCCAGCAAATAGGGCCTCGAGTTATCATTTTGATTGACTGATACACTCAATAAACCCACCAGTTACCTGTCCCTTCCCCCTTTCTGTTTCCTGACCCTGGTCACGCTGAGACTGAGAGACCTCCCTGGCTGAATCTACTCACATCTGCTCTGCCTACCTAACACAGTAAGTCTACCTGCCTGGCACCTGCCCTGCCCCTGCCCCTGGCCAAACCAAAACCCCTAGTAGCCCCTAATAAAAGTTAGGGGTGACCAGTTACCCCCAGTCCCCCACTATGCCTGCCTGGCCTGCCAGTGCCACCTACCCAGCCACCCACCAACTACCACCGACGACCCTAGGCCTACAATGCCTGGTGCCAGTGCCACCCCCAGCCATCACCCCCATGTGGGATCAGGCCTGCCCTATGCTAGCTATGCCATCATGCCACCGCCGGATTACCCCGATCACGGGATCGGGGTAGTCGGGTGGTGAGCGGGGTGGCACAGGCCCACATGGGGGTGATCGGATCACCCCCTTGATGAGGCCTGTGCCACCCCTGATGACCTCCATGTCGCCGCCCTATGCCACCCCCGAGGCCCGATCAACACCACCCCGATGCGGCCTATGCTAGCACCGCCCGATTACCCCGATCACGGTGATCGGGGTATTCGGGCGGTGAGCGGGGTTGACCAGGCCACATGGGGGTGGATGTTCACCCCCATGAGGCCTGTGCCACCCCTGATCGTGGCCTACGCGGTCCGATGGGCGACCGATGGGCGCCTGAGCGTGACCGACCCCACCCTGGATGAACCAACTACCTACCTCACCCCCCCCCCTATTTTTATTCCATTTTTAGAAGTAACAGGCATGTATATGTGCCTGTCACTTTTAAAGATAAAATGAAAATAAGGGAAGGGAAAAAAAATACAGTAAACAAACACATTACAAATACAGTAAACAAACACATTAACAGTACAACTACAGTATGTAACACAACACATTATTATACAAAAATAAACAGCTTTAAACAAACATTAATAAAAAATAAAATAAACAACAGCACATACTTACCTGTCAAATTGACCCCTCCAGCGTTGGCCTTCTGTCCTCTGGATTATAGTCATGAAAAATAAATAATCCAATGTTGATTGAAGCCCATGTCTAATAATCCAATGTTGATTGAAGCCAATGGTCAAATAAAATAATCCAATGTTGATTGAAGCCAATGGTCAAAATAAAATAATCCAATGTTGATTGAAGCCAATGGTCAAAATAATCCAATGTTGATTGAAGCCAATGGTCAAATAATCCAATGTTGATTGAAGCCATTGTCCATCCATCCATTCTGGCCCATTGAAAGAGGCCTCCACAAAAAAAAAAACGACGCTCTAAAAAAAAAAAAAACAACAAACTAAAAGAGCTCCTCCTACAAGGAGCCCCTCCCGCGATTAATTGTTTTTTTCCCACGGTCTGCTATATATACTAATTTTTGAAGGACTCTGATTGGCTGAAATTTTTGATTGACATTGATTTCAACCAATGAGAGTCTTTAAAAAATTAGCAAATCAGCAAGCAGGTATGGAAGCCTGTAAGGGTAAAAAAGGTTAGTGTGAACTTGTTTGACCCTGTATGTATTATACATATTACAGGGCTATTTTATGTGATATACATGTTACAGGATAATATCCTGTAACATGTATAGCCAAAAAATAGCACTGTAATATGTATAAAAAATAATGTGTAATAGAAATGCATGAACAATATAATATAACAAGTAATAAAGAACATCAATTAATCAAATAATAAATATCAATTAATATATATTGTTGTATGTATATGTTTATGTATATTTATGTGTATTTTTTATGCGTGTATATATATATATATATTTGGATATATATATATATATATATATATATATATATATATATAAATTGATATCAATATATCACAATAAATAAATATATATATATATATATATATATATATATATATATATATATATCAATTTGATATATATATATATATATATATATATTTATTTATTGTGATATATTGATATCAATTTTTATATATATATATATATATATATATATATAAAAATATATATATATATATATCAATCAATATATCTATCAATCAATATATATATATATATATATATTTTTTTTTTTTTTTTTTTTTTTTTTTTTTTTTACAATTTGGGCCTATATGGTCCCAATTTGTTATTTAAGGTTTTAAAGGTGCGGTTGGGGCCTATATGGTCCCAATTTGTTATTTAAGGTTTTAAAGGTGCGGTTGGGGCCTATATGGTTCCAATTTGTTATTTAGGGTTTTTAAGGTGCGGTTGGGGCCTATATGGTCCCAATTTGTTATTTAAGGTTTTAAAGGTGCGGTTGGGGCCTATATGGTCCCAATTTGTTATGTAGGGTTTTTAAGGTGCGGTTGGGGCCTATATGGTCCCAATTTGTTATTTAGGGTTTTTAAGGTGCGGTTGGGGCCTATATGGTCTCAATTTGTTATTTAAGGTTTTTAAGGTGCGGTTGGGGCCTATATGGTCCCAATTTGTTATTTAAGGTTTTAAAGGTGCGGTTGGGGCCTATATGGTCCCACTTGGTCTTCTAAGGTATGTTTGGGGCCTATGGTCACACTTGGTCTTCTAAGGTATGTTTGAGGCCTATATGGTCCCACTTGGTCTTCTAAGGTATGTTTGGGGCCAATGGTCACACTTGGTCTTCTAAGGTATTTTTGGGGCCTATGGTCACACTTGGTCTTCTAAGGTATGTTTGAGGCCTATATGGTTCCACTTGGTCTTCTAAGGTATGTTTTGGGCCTATATAGTTCCACTTGGTCTTCTAAGGTATGTTTGGGGCCTATGGTCACACTTGGTCTTCTAAGGTATGTTTGAGGCCTATATGGTTCCACTTGGTCTTCTAAGGTATGTTTGGGGCCTATGGTCACACTTGGTCTTCTAAGGTATGTTTGAGGCCTATATGGTTCCACTTGGTCTTCTAAGGTATGTTTTGGGCCTATATAGTTCCACTTGGTCTTCTTAGGTATGTTTGGGGCCTATGGTCACACTTGGTCTTCTAAGGTATGTTTGAGACCTATATGGTTCCACTTGGTCTTCTAAGGTATGTTTGGGGCCTATATAGTTCCACTTGGTCTTCTAAGGTATGTTTGGGGCCTATGGTCACACTTGGTCTTCTAAGGTATGTTTGAGGCCTATATGGTCACACTTGGTCTTCTAAGGTATGTTTGGGGCCTATATAGTTCCACTTGGTCGTTTAATGTTTTTTAAGTATGGTTTTGTTCTTGAATGGTCTGATTGATTTGCTTGTTTTCTTTCAACCCCAGGTGCAAACCCTATGTGGCTGCAGATTTGTTTCTACTCGTTGGTCAACTTAATGAACATGAATACCCTGAGAAGAAGACCCGACTAATGGTAGGTGTCACTCCTTTAATTTTTCTGTTAATACGTATAGGTGCAATTATGATATTGCTGTAGTCTTGTCACATGAGTTTTTTCAATCTATATTGTATACCAATGAATTTAACACATTGTTACTTTACTTCTTGACATTTCTGCATTGCTGATCATGTATTTCAATGGGCTTTACAAGTATAAGGTCATTGGGCGGGGCTTATAAAGGTCATTATGACATCAGGGGGAGGAGTTATAAAAATGGGTGTGGTTTGAAAAAGGGGGAGCGGCTATGGTTCGCCCTGTTGTCCCTCCAACTTGAAAAGTCACCAGCCGCCACTGATTTTTTGACAGGCAAGTCGCTATTGTATACAGGAATACCGCATTTAATACTGTCATTAGGTTCCAGGCAATAGGACTGTTAAGCGAAACATTGCTAAATGGGGTAAATTTACCATAGGGCAGATAGGGGAACTCATGAAAAAGAATACACAAAAGCAATTAAAGTTTAAAAAATGTTGGCTTTATATAAACTATCAAGAAACAGCAAACATAACAACCCAAACTGAACATTTTGTTAAAATTAACTTTAACACATTTAAAGTTTGCTGTTTCTTGTTTCTTTATACAGGTATCGGCGGTCAAAAAACAGCGCTAAGAGGGGGATAACAAGAAGAAGAGTGCTATAGCGAATCATCGCTATAAGGGTTAGCATTAAGCAGGGTATACCTGTGTGTTTATATACACAAAAGTAATACTGATTAGGTTACCATTGAAAGAAAGAAACTCAAAGTGACAGGCATCTAGAGTAATGTTCTGTTCAGTCAACTGTGCATATGCATAATGCAAAATAATGATTAATATTATATATATATATATATACACACTATCAGCAACAACAGTGGAATATTGGTCACCTTGGTAGGCAGTATGCATAAGTTTGGATACCGTACTTTACTTGAAGCTGGATCAGCAGCGACATACTTGATGCCACCATGTGGGCACTGCAAGTAGTGCAAGCTATCAGAGAGAACAGAAAAAATATATATTTAATTTTACATAATTTATATACTGTACTACAAGAATGTCTACATTAGAGAGCTGTATCCTGCCTTTAATAAGCTGGTGATAATGTATAATAAAATTGTGAGTCCGAGCTGAACGCCTTTGGCACTCATTGCGATCCACTCCTCTGTTCTACTTTTTAGTTCTCTGAAAACCCTGTGCGCTGATTGTGAGCCCCAGCGCCTTCGGTGCTCATTGCGAGCCTCTTTGCTCGTGTACTTTTACTCCTCTGAGCACCCTCGGCTCTCATTATGAGCCCCACGCTGAACACCTTTGTGGCTCATCACGATCCTCTCCCCTGGTCCTTTTTTTTTTATATATATATATTTATTTATTTTTTAATGCTAATTAATTAATTAATGAAATAATAAATTAATATATTTTACCTATTTGTAATTAATATATCCAGCAATCAATATCCTGAAGAGCTAACAATCTGTTTTGCTGTTCCTGCAGCATACAATGTAGATTTGCACTGTTGTTGAGCTGAGGTGTAAGTGTCAGCAATGTGTGAAGTGTGTAGTGTAAATAGGCTGCGTGCTCGAGGCCAAACCGTTTGTTTAGCATTTTGTAACGGTAATGTTATTAGTTGTAAGTTAGTGTTGTAAAATGGCGGCGATTGTCTATGCGTTACGCGGGAGTTGAGCATTTTCCTTTGTCCCTAATAGTGTATTTTATACCTCATACGTGCCTGTGTAAAAGTCTTATGTGCTTGGTGGTGTTTTGCGTGTTTTGGGGTCGTGTAGCCTCGTTCTCGTTTTTTTCTGCCTCCATTTTTTTTCTCTGCTTAGGCGATTTTCGTTTGTGAAAACTCTGCAAATTGTGGTTAAATTGTCGTACAACCTGACTCCCAGACGCCGTGCCTGTCCCCCCGTGCTGTGAGTGGTGTTTGTTTTGTATTTTTGTTAATTTTGGTGGTGTTATTGTTGTTTTTGTATGTGCGCGGTTCGGCCGTTAACTTTGTATTTTTTTTACCTCATATTTTTTTTTTCTAAGTGCCGCTTTCCTTTTTGCAAGTGTTACAGGCCGTAATTTTTCCACGCATTTTTTCATTAAACTGCTATGTGTCTTGCATTGTGAATGGTGTAATTAAGAATTCTGTTGATGTGTAGTTCCGCGGGTCATATCCACTCATATCCACCAGCGTTCGGTGCTCCCTGCCTAAGTCGTATACCAGCGCAAGGAGCCGTGGTTGCAGTAGGCTCGCTACAAGAGCCTGCAAGCGTTAGCAACAACCCATATTGCTCACAACTATATATGTGATGTGATGTCACAGCAACTTGTTTTGATCCTAGTATATAATTTATATTTATTTATATAATAACAAAAATATCAACCAAAGTGATCCATAAAACAGAATTATGCCTTTATGCCATTTTGCAAACTGGCAAATATGAAATGTGTTTGATATACTGGTTAATAATAATTTATCAGAAAGAATTCTGGAAAGCTCCTTAGAAATTTCTTTATAAGAACTTATGAATACTTTTGCATTCAGTTACTCCTGCACCACGACATTTAATAGTTATTAGGTGAAGACAGAACAGTCCAGTCATAAAAGCTGTAACCCAGCATGCATTCTGGTATACAATTAAGTTTTATTACAGGCATAAACAGTTTAAGAAACATCTGATGACGGATAATGCTAAATATATACATTGTACTGTCTTCATGAGCAGCAGAGGGGAGAAACCAGTTAGGAACAATTTATATGATTTTACGCAGAAAAGCAGAGCTTATAAGCACTTCATAATGAAATAAACGACATAAAAGTAAAGTGATGCATAGGTATATTATATTCCTAGTGAAATCCAGAAACCTTGCATATCCCTTTAATTAATATTATTATTATAGTTAATTTATAACGTGCCAACATATTCCGTAGCACTGTACATAAGTTAAGTTCAGACAAAGATAGATACAAATTAACGAAAAACAAAGCAAGGATGCAAATTATGTCAATGAATATGTTGTTTAAATACTACTAATGCTGCATAGATAAAGAAGATCAACTTAAAGGCATATCTAAGTGAGCTGGATTATGAATGCACCTGATAGAGGAGAATTAGTAGTATATACAAACATTTTCATGAAAAAAAATCCCCAAAAACATTTAAACACTTAAAGTCAGCAAAATCACTTGTAATTTCTGACAGTTGCAAATTAGTGTTAACACCCTCCAAACCCAGGCTTAATTGGCATTCAATTTAAAATGATTTGTTTTGGCCAATCAGGTTAGATGAAACATTTGATTTAAACTCTGGAGTTCCTGTTTGTGCTATAAAGCAGCCTGGGATATGTAGTGTATCCTGTTTACAAGTGGATTTTCCTTTACAGATAAAGGCTGATAAATTGCAGAGTGCACTAATTGTGCCCAGGTGAGAAGGCAGAAGTTAGTATAAAAGAGGAAGGGGCGAGCTTGTGAGCTTGCGAACATTTTCAGTATCAGGTGCAGTTCTAGTGAAGTGTAGGAGTTTAAATAGGGGTAGTGACTTCAAAGAAAAGGGAGGGCAGATTTATAGTACAAATGAGGAAAACTTTATACAAATATATTATTTTATGTTCTTTATTTTTCCCACTGAAATTTTGTAGACAATAATAATAATTATGAGTCAGTCCAGTGGCAACCTCACTCAGTGTACATACTGTCATATGTATGCAATATTGGAACAGATGATCCAGGGTCCATACCTCTGTGACAGGTGTGAGCATGTTGCCTCTCTGGAATTGGAGATCTGGAGCGGAGAATTGCAGCACTTGGAGATATTGCTCCACTGGAAGGGGGGTTGGTGCTCACTGAGCACAGTTTAGCTGGGCCTAGCATGGACGGCGGAGCTGGGGCTAGTGAGGATGTCCAGGGAGGTAGCTGGGTTACAGTTACAAGGGGAAACAGGGGGAACAGGAGGTGGCAGGCCAGTTCTGAGTTGGCAAACACCAACAGATTTGCCATATTGAGTGAAACTGTTGGGGATGTCCATTCAGGAATGGCAATGCCAGATAGAGCTGTTCCCTCTAACAGCCGGGAGAACAGCTCTACTGAAGGAGTGGGAGGACCGCATAGGCAGAGCAACAGACAGGTTTTGGTTGTAGGGGATTCTATTATTAGGAAGGTAGACAGGGTGATTTGTCACCCAGATCGCAGCAATCGAACAGTTTGCTGTCTCCCGGGTGCTCGGGTTTGTCATGTTGTGGATCGGGTAGACAAATTATTGGGAGGGGCTGGAAATGAACCGGCAGTCTTGGTACATATTGGTACCAATGACAAAGTTAGTAAAAGATGGAGTGTCCAAAGAATGATTTTAGAGAACTAGGTAATAAGCTGAAGGCAAGGACCTCCAAGGTAGTATTTTCTGAGATACTACCAGTGCCACGTGCTAGCCCAGGGAGGCAGAAGGAGCTTAGGGAGGTTAATGCGTGGCTAAAGATGTGGTGCACTAAGGAGGGGTTTGGGTTTTTAGAGCACTGGGCTGACTTCGGTACAATCTCTACAGTAGGAAGGATTGCACCTTAATGATGAGGGAGCTTTTGTACTAGGGGATAGGATGGTAGAAAGGCTGGAGGAGATTTTAAACTAGTAGTTGGGGGGGAGGGACTAGATATAAGTAATGGGGTAGAAAGTGTAGAGGGTATAAGGGATGAATTAACAACTCATAGGGGAGGAGATGGGGGAGAGGTAGTATAGTCAATAGGGAGGTAGTACTAAGTAATTCAAGTACAGTGGCAGGCACTTCAGAACTACAGACTCATAACATAAGGTGTATGCTTGCTAATGCCAGAAGCTTGCCAGGAAAAATGGGAGAGTTAGAATTATTATCAATTAATGAAAAATGGGATTTAATAGGCATTACTGAAACGTGGTGGGATGAATCTCATGACTGGACTGTTAATCTGGATGGTTATAACCTATTTAGGAAAGATAGAGGCAATGGTAAACGAGGAGGATATTTATGGTGAAGATATTTATGGTGGACCTAGTGATAAAGCTGAATGTTTGTGGGTAGAGTTAAATAGCGGAGCAGCAAATTCCAAAACAATATTAGTAGGAGTATGCTATAAACCCCCAAATATAGCTAAAAGTGAGGAAATACAATTATTGTTACAGATTGAAAATGCAGATAGGCATGGTTAAGTTCTAATAATGGGAGATTTTAATTACCCTGAAATAAACTGGATAAATGAGACCAGCAGTTCATCTAAGGGGAGCAGGTTCTTGAGAACACTCAGGGATCATTATCTGGCTCAAGTTGTACAAGAGCCTACTAGAAATGAAGCTATCTTAGATTTACTCATCACAAATAATATTGATATAGTATCTAATGTTGGAATAGGGCAACCTTTGGGAAACAGTGATCACAACACAGTCTCGTTTGAGATTGAATTAAAAAAACTAAATTTTAAGGGGCCAACAAAAATCAATACAAAGTATAGACTGGGACAGAGAACTGGCAGGTAAAAACACTGACCACAAGTGGACAACATTTAAATCCTTACTAAATATACATACACATCGGCATATAACGTGTGGGAATAAAAGTAAAAGGAGTAAATCCCATCCAATGTGGCTTAACAATGATTTAAAGATCAAGATACGGAGTAAAAAACAGGCATTTAAATTATACAAACAAGTGGGGACAGAGACTGCTTTACATGAATACAAGGAAATCAACAAGGCTTGCAAAAGGGCGATTAGACTGGCTAAAATAGAAAATAAAAAATTAATTGCAAAAGAGAGCAAGACTAACCCTAAAATATTTTTTAAGTATAAAATTGGGAAGAAGGAGAGGAAGGTATACACAAGGGAGGTACCAGTGGTTGGGACACGGTAACATAATGGGGCTACACTACCTTTGCCAAATAATTGGTTAACACAGGAAGTAATCCAAAAGAGGTTGGAAAAAATAAATGTTAATAAAGCCCCGGGTCCTGATGGAATACATCCATGGGTACTAAAGGAACTGGGTTCTGTAATAGCCAAACCATTAAATTTAATTTTTCAAGTTTTACTCAACACAGGGTCTCTACCAGATGACTGGAGAAAAGCTGATGTGATACCTATATTTAAAAAGGGAGCAAGAGCAAATCCGGGGAATAATAGACCAGTGAGCCTCACTTCTGTAGTGGGAAAGCTTTTAGAAGGGTTAATAAGGGATAATATACAAGAATATGTCTATTTGAACAGGATTATAAGTAGGAGTCAACATGGATTTATGAGGGATAGGTCATGTCAAACAAATCTAATTAGTTTCTATGAGGAGGTTAGTAGGAACCTGGATCAAGGCAACTCAGTGGATGTAGTCTTTTTGGATTTTGCAAAGGCTTTTGATACAGTGCCACATGGGAGACTATTGTGCAAACTAAGAGATACAGGAGTTGCAGTAAATATCTGCTCATGGATTGAGAGCTGGCTAAAAGACAGGAAGCAAAGGGTTGTTGTAAATGGAACATACTCCGATTGGACTAATGTGGTAAGTGGGGTTCCTCAGGGTTCAGTATTAGGTCCTCTCCTTTTTAACATATTTATTAATGACTTAGAGGTAGGATTGGAGTGTAGTGTCTCCATTTTTGCTGATGACACGAAGTTGTGCAAGGTAATTTAATCAGATAGTGATGTGCTTTCCCTCCAAAGGGATTTAGATAAAATTGAGGAATGGGCATCTAAATGACAGATCAGATTTAATATGAATAAATGTAAAGTTATGCATCTGGGAAGGAAAAATAGACATGCAATTTATAATCTTAATGTAGCAAATCTACGTGTATTGGACATTGAAAGGGATTTGGGAGTGCTTGTGGACAACCACCTAGGTAACAGTGCTCAAAGCCATGCAGCAGCTGCAAAGGCAAATAAAATATTAGCATGTATTAGTACGCCCTCATTTGGAATATGGAGTACAATTTTGGGCACCACTTCATAAAAAGGACATTTTAGAGCTGGAAAAGGTACAGAGATGGGCAACAAAACTAATAAGGGGAATGGAGGGGCTAAGTTATGAAGAAAGACTAACCAAATTAAACTTATTTTCTCTAGAAAAAAGGCGTCTAAGAGAAGATATGATTACCTTATATAAATACATCTAGGGTCAGTATAAAGATTTGTCAAGGGAGCTTTTTGTGCCAAGAAGTTTTCAACTGACAAGAGGACATCCCTTGAGGTTAGAAGTAAAAAGATTCCACCTTAAAGAAAGAAAAGGGTTCTTTACGGTAAGGGTGGTTAATCTGTGGAATTCTCTACCAGAGGAGGTGGTGACAGCGGATTCGATAGATAACTTTAAAAGGGGACTGGATTTATTTCTAATTAAAAAGGGAATTCAGGGTTATCATGGATAATTAGAGAGGCAGTATTGATCCAGGGAGAAGTCTGGTCGCCGGTGTCTGGGATCAGGAGGGAATTGATTATTTATGTATTTTTTATTTTTATATACAACTAATTAATTAATAGTTAATCCGCATATTGCAGATCAGAGGAGATCTTAAAAGGTTGAACTTGATGGACTGAAAGTCTTTTTTCAACCTTAAATACTATGGCCCTCATTCAATTGCAACTTGGCGAATTGAATAGGGGTCTAAATAAGCACATAACATATTTTTTTTAAAGAAGTTTTTAGTTAGTGAAAATCTTGCTTTTGGATAGATATTTACTAACTAAAAACTTCTTTAAAAAAAATATGTTATGTGCTTATTTAGACCCCTATTCAATTGGCCAAGTTGCAATTGAATGAGGGCCTATGTAACTATGTAACTGATATGTTCTATGTATTGCTTATGACATATAGACAGGAAGCTGCAAGGGGATTAGCTGAACAAGCAACAGCAGGTAAATAGTGGGTTAATACTGCTCCCCTGATGCTGCATGCTGATTATGGAGGATCAGATGCCTTTTTAGAGATTCCCTGGAGGTGTCCGCATAATCATTAGAGGGATTTTTAGATATTAATAAAAATAAAATGTTTTATGAGATGTGCTGCATACATATAAGCTGCTTTTTGCCTAAAGATTGCAGAAATGTATTAGTCCATGAAACTTGGATATACCTTTAAAGGAAAATTGCATCCAATCTAATCGGTACCTTAAATGCAAGCTCACCTAGTTATGTTTTGCAGATTTTGTTTGCTTTTGAATATGTATCACTTGTAAAAGTATATAAATACAATTTACATTTTATTTTACAGCATCCTTAAGATGTTTGATCAACCAGAGTAGCTAAGCCTTGATATATTTTTTTATAACTTGCAAAAGCTCCTGAATAATGCATGAAAGCCTTAATGTGTGAGAATGTTTACAGTTTATAAGGATTCATACTGGCATTTTTTAAGAACTTGACACATGACATTATGGGAAATATCATCTTGTTTCACTGCAGAGCAACAGACCAAAATAGACATTGTTTTTTATTAAAGATAGTCATTCAAATTAAGCACAATTCCTTTTTAACTGCTATACCAGGGGTGGGCAAGTTTGATCATGGAAAGCCACACACAGGCATGGATTTGAGGATATCGCTGCTAAGCATAGGTGAGTCAATCACTTCTTCAGTCATCCTGATTAACTCAGTTGTATACAGAAAGGAAATCTTCAAATCCAGGTCTGTGAGGACTAACAGGACCGAACACCCCTGTGCTATACATCTAAACATTATGATGGAAGCGGAAAAAAAACAATATTTCTGTTTTATCCTCTTAACAAATGAGTGTGTTCCTTTAAATATAGACTTGTTTTTAAAAGATCATGACAATCTGCAATCTGTGTTTAAAATAATGCTAATACAGGTTTAAATGTATGCTTTAGTGGAATCTACCATTCTGGTTTCTGTTGAGCTGAGGTGGTTAGAGACTTTGAATGCAGACATACCTTCTGTCTGAAACAATGAAATGTGGCAGCTAAAATTGCCAGTGTTTTCCAAAGAATTAATGGAAAGGTTCAGTAAAAGAAATGGAGCCATGGGTCCTTTCCTGTTATCGTTACGGCACCAGTCCGCAGTGGGGTGACCAACCACTAGATGGTGCTGCCGATATTCCAGTGCCTTATCATAAAGCCATAAACATTAGTATGCTAGGTGAGGGCCTTCAATCAAGATTAACCAATTTCTTCAATCCAGGGACAAAGATGGAGAACAAGGGCATCGCAGATCATCATTAGAGGATCATTCAAGGGATGGTAAGTATTATTCCCCTCCAAAAAGGTGTAATTTTTTTTTTGGTAGTTCATCTTTTATATTTTATTTTTAATATTTTTGTATTATTTAATTTGTTTTAACTTTTTTCTGTATTTTTTTATTTTTATTTTATGTAATTTATTTTATTTAGTTAACTTTAAGTGGGCAGTGGCAGGGGCTATATAGGATAGCATACCATGGCGGTCTACAGGAACCCCCATGGTATAGGTATTAATGTTAGGTGCCATGGTTAATAAGGACCCTCATGCTTATAGGATAGTATATGATGAGGGTCTATAGGGACCCCATGGTATAGTTGGTATAGATGTTAATGTTAGGGGCCATGGGGGTCCATAGGGACCCGCATGGTTATACATTAGCTTATAAGCGAGGTCCATAGAATTTATTAGTTGTCTTACATCATTATTGACTGATTGACAATTCCACATGTCGCCTATGCTGACCTTAAACTGCGCGTGCCTGACCGCTATAACATACATGCGCTACTGTGATCATGATGTGTTAATTGATGGATAGAGGATGTATACATACTGCTACAATGAGCACTAACATGCCTCATTTTGGTCCTAGCTTTAATACCAGCAATTTACTAACATGGAGACGTGAGTAGCGCTTGTAAACCAATGAGCTTTCCATAAGGAAAATTTTAGCTGCCATATTTCCACTGTGAAGAATCTTATAGCCTTATTACATTGTGATTCGGCCAATTCAAAAGGGCTCTATTTAAGCACAGAGCATTATTTTTTACAGAAGTTTTTAGTTAGTGAACTTCTATCCAAAAGCAAGGTCTTCACTAACTAAAAACTTCTGTAAAAAATACAATATGCTCTGTGCTTATATAGAGCGCTTTTGAATTGGCCGAATCACAATTTAATAAGGCTGTTAGTCTGCAAATGATGTATCTCAGCAGTAACTAAAATGCTAGATTCCACTGCAACATAAGTGCAAAAAAATATAAACTAACCAAAAAGGACCATCTTTAGATCAATAATTAACAATTTAGTGGAGATTATTTTTTAATGAGATTTTAATGAGATTTAATAAAAAATATATATTTAGTCAGCTAAGAGATGTCTTTTCTTTTTGTAATATATTAATGTTTTTCATACTTTAGATGACTAATCCCATTAATATAGGGAATTAGTTTAGATACAGTGATGCTATTAGTAAATTTAAAAGAAATACATTAGAAACTGTATTTTATTTTACAATCTAAAATTATTTTGTCTATTTTTACATTTTTCAAGAGTACTTCAAATATTGGACTAGAGTAGTCCTTTCTATTGCATATTAAGCTACATTTCAGTATGCTCACTGTGTAATTAGCACTTTACTCCCACTCTGTTTAATAGAGCACTTTAAAATGTCTTTTTGCTAATAATTGTAAATGCACAAAAATGCAAAACAGAAGCAATTTATGTAAACAAATAAGTCAGCGTATTATTTTCTATTGCTTTTCATTACAGCACATGTGCTTCGTTACAGCCACACCATTTGATTGCACAATTAGCTATGAACACATTTAATTATGTCTCATTTCAGCAAGCCCATTAAACACTGTCTGAAATATTTATGAGAAAACTAATTAAAGTTCTAGATGACCTACTTTTTAATGACAGTTATAATTAATCTCAGTTGTATCTAAATATAGGTATATATGTGGAACCGTGCAAGAAATATTAAAGAACCACGGGAAGGGACATTTTTTGTTGCATTAAAAAGTAATTTGTGTTCTTTTTAAAAAAAGGTCACAGAGCATAAAGCTTATTCAGAAGTTTAACTGCTCTTTGGGGCTTTCCCTCTGCCAGCCAATGAGATCTACAGACTTAAGTATACTCTCTACATATTCTGTTAGTTTCAATTAAAGGGCCACTTAACTCAGCACAATTTGGTCCACATAACAGCAAAGATCTCCTAAAAGCATGTTGAAATACTTCCATTTTTCACTAAGAAATAAAATAAAATCTGTGTTTACATGTGTAACAGACTGCCCACATGCTTCTGTATTACTGAAGCCAATTAAGTTGCAGGAGGGTGTCCCCCATTCAAGTCAATGGTAAGGTTTTAGTCCGACTGCTTACAGTTCCAGTTTGAAGGGAACATACCTTATAATAGGTTTATTGTTTCTTCTTTCAGGTTTCTGCTCTCTTGCTTCTCTGGAACTCAAACAATACAGACTACTGCTCCACTCTGGTGCGGCAGCTTTGTGTAATGGTCAAAACAAAACCAAAAAATAACACTTAACAAATTAGTAAATCTATCTATGCAGACATGGAATGCTGGGCTCATGTAAAACAGGACAGCTATGGATGCACTGTAAACTGAGTCCAAAGGATAACTGTGCTATCAATCACAGCCTTCCCCATACAGACTGACGGCATGCACATGCACTCCACAGTCTGTTATTACTCACGCAACAGCCAGTGAGCAAAATAGACTTGTATGTAAACAGAGACTTACCGTATTTTTCGCCGTATAAGACGCACTTTTTCTTCCCCAAAACTGGGGGAGGAAAGTTGGTGCGTCTTATACGGCGAATATACCTTTTCAAACTGCCTCTGTCCTCTTGATCTCACCCCAGCGCTTCCTACCAGCATCGCGTCGGCCGGTGCGTCCTAGTGACGTCACACACGCAACGCTGCAGTACACGAGGAGTGCTGGTAGGAAGCGCTGGGGTGAGATCAAGATGGCAGAGATCAGAAGGAAGGTGAGGATCAGGAGGGTCAGGGAGGGTCAAGGGCTCCCAAATGCTGCAGTATATGTATGTATGTATGTGTATGTGTGTGTGCATGTATGTGTGTGCATGTATGTGTATGTATGTGTGTGTGTATGTGTGCATGTATGTGTGTGTATGTATGTGTATGTATATTTATGTGTGTATGTATATGTATATGTATATATATATATATATATATATATATATATATATATATATATATATATATATATATATATATGTATATATATTTATGTGTGTATGTATGTGTATCTATATATATATATATATATATATATATATATATTTGTGTGTAATGTAGGTGTGTATCTGTGTGTAAAGTGTATTTGTGTTTGATTCAGATTTTTTTTTTCTTGATATTCCTCCTCTAAAAACTAGGTGCGTCTTATCTGCCGGTGCGTCTTATAGGGCGAAAAATACGGTAAACATTTAGATTTTTTGGCTGCTATTAATGTAATTTAAAAACAAAATATAATTTTAACATATAGTGTTGTGCTCTTTCACATTGTGAAGAGCACTTACAGTGAGGTAAATGGCCCTTTATGTTTAAACAGGTTTTACTTAATTTTTACAGGTGCAAATTGAATAATTTGAACAATAACTGAATAAAACAGAGCCTTAAAAATAAAGTACATAAATGTAAAGAAATACATAGGTACCGTATATAATATTACTAGAGAAATCCGGTGCTGTCCAAATTCTTTTTTTTTTCTCACCAGTACCTTTTGGTCGGTGCAGAGAATCCGAATGACATCAGTCTCAGTTGAGATTGAATTAAAAAAACATAACTGTAAGTAGCCAACAAAAACTCTCAATTTTAAAAGTGCAGATTTGAATGCTCTAAGAGCAGCAATACAAAGTATAGACTGGGACAGAGAACTGATAGGTAAAAACACTGAACATAAATGGACAAAGTTCAAATCCTTACTAAATATACATACACATCGGCATATACCATGTGGAAATAAAAGTAGGATAACCCATGTGACTTAACAATGACTTAAAGATGAAGATGAGGAGTAAAAAACAGGCATTTAAATTATACAAACAAGAGGGGACAGAGACTGCTTTACGTAAGTCCAAGGAAATCAACAAGGCTTGCAAAAGGGCTATTAGACTGGCTAAAATAGAAAATGAAAAGTTAGTTGCAAAGGAGGGTAAGACAAACCCTAAAATATTTTTAAAAAATATATTAATGTGAAGAATTCCAGGAAGGAAGCTATAGGAACGTTACAATGTGACACAGGCCGTCTGATAATTAGTGGCCAAGAAAAGGCAGATGAGCTAAATACGTTCTTTTCTTCAGTATACACAAGGGAGGTACCAGTGGTTGGGACACTGCACCATAATGGGGCTACATTACCTTCACCTTATAAATGGTTAAATGGTTAATGCAGGAAGATATCCAATAAAAAGGTTGGAAAAAATAAATGTTAATAATGATGGAATACATCCAAGGGTACTGAGGGAATTGAGTTCTGTAATAGCCAAACTATTATATCTAATTTCTCAAGACTCACTCAACACAGAGTCTCTACCAGTGATACCTATATTTAAGAAAGGAGGAAAGGAGCAAGAGCAAATGCAGAAAATTATAGACCTGTAAGCTTCACTTCTATAGTGGGAAAGCTTTTAGAAGAGTTAATCAGTAATAGTATACAAGAACATGTCTATTTAAACAAGATTATAAGCAGGAGTCAACATGGATTTGGAAGGATAGGTTATGTCAAACAAACAAAACAAACAAACCTAATTAGTTTCTATGAGAACGTTAGTAGGAACATTGATCAAGGCAACTCAGTGGATGTAGTCTTTTTGGATTTTGCAAAGGCTTTTGATACAGTGCCACATGGGAGACTATTGAGCAAACTAATGGATACAGGAATTGCCGTAAATATCTGCTCATAGATTGAAAGACAGGAAGCAAAGTGTTGTTGTAAATGGAACATACTCCGATTGGACTAATGTGGTAAGTGGGGTTCCTCAGGGTTCAGTATTAGGTCCTTTCCTTTATAGCATATTAATTAATGACTTAGAAGTAGGATTGAAAAGTATTGTTCCCATTTTTGCTGATGACACAAAGTTGTGTAAGGTAGTTAAATCCGATAATGATGTACTTTCCCTCCAAAGGGATTTGCATAAATTAGAGGAATGGGCATCTAAGTGGCAGATGAGATTTAATATGAATAAATGTAAAGTTATGCGTCTGGGAAGGAAAAATAGCCATGCAATTTATAATCTTAATGGAGCAAATCTAGGTGTATCAGATATTGAAAGGCATTTGGAAGTACTTGTGGACAACCGCCTACGTAACAGTGCTCAATGGCAAGCAGCATCTGCAAAGGCAAGTAAAAAATTGGCATGTATTAAGAAGGGTATAGAAGCAAGGGAAGCAAATATAATTCTGCCACTATACACATCCCAAGTATGCCCTCATTTGGAATATGGAGTACAATCTTGGGCACCGCTTCATAAAAAAGGACATTTTAGACCTGTAAATAGAGAAGGGTAACAAAACTTATAAGGGGAATGGAGGGGCTAAGTTATGAAGAAAGACTAACCAATTTAAACGTATTTTCTCTAGAAAAAAAGGTGTCTAAGAGGGAATATGATTACCTAATATAAATATATCCCAGGTCAATATAAAGCTTTGTCAAGTGAACTTTTTGCGCCAAGAGGTTTTCAACTGACAAGATGGTATCCTTTGAGTATACAAGTAAAAACATTCCACCTTAAAGATAGAAAATGGTTCTTCACACTAAGGGTAGTTAATCTGTGGAATTCTCTACCAAAGGAGGTGGTGACCGCGGATTTGATAGATAACTTTAAAAAGGGATTGGATATATTTTTAAATAAAAAGGGCATTCAAGGCTATCCTTGATAATTAGAGAGGGAGTATTGATCCAGGGAGGAATCCGATCGTCAGGAAGGAATTTTGTATATTTCTTCCCCCTTTTGAGATAATTGGCAAAGTTTCACAGTTTTTTTTTCTGTTTGCCTTCATCTGGATCAATTAACAATTAATCTGCATATTGCAGATCAGAGGAGATCTAAAAAGATTGCACTTAATGAACTAAATGTCTTTTTTCAACCTCAATTACTATCTAACTATGTGGTAGGTGGCGAGGTATATATATATATATATATATATATATATATATATATATAGCATTAAAATATATATATATATATATATATATATATATATATATATATATATATCAAGTAATCCAGATTAATAATCAGAGTATTGCAGTATATAGTGATACCTTTTTTATTGGATAAACATTTTCTTAAATATTATGATGAGCTTTCAAGAGCTTTTTTCTCTTTGTAAAGTCTAGAGCAATACTAATAGTAGATTTCTATTGAAATATACAGCCTTATTAAATTGCGATTCAGTAAATTGAATAGGGCTCTATATAACCACAAAGCATATTTTTTTTACAGAAGTTTTCAGTTAGTGATCTTCTATCCAAAAGCAAGGTCTTCACTAACTAAAAACTTCTGTAAATAAAATATGCTGTGTGCTTAAATAGAGCCCTTTTCAATTTACCGAATCGCAATTTAATAAGGCTGAAAATGTTTACTCTGACCTAGACTTATGCAGACTTGTGCACAGCTGACTGAACAGAACATTTTTTCATGACTCCTGTATTTTCTTTATTTCACCATGCGAGGGGGGCCTAAAAATGTATTTTTTTACACCGGGACCCTTTTATATAAATATAAAAAAACAGCATTTGCTCCCCACACAGCGAGGGGGTCACTAGCTCCTCCACTTACTTAAAGCTACCTATATGCTGATCAGCTTTAGGGACAAAGTGTACAGAAAAGATTTTACAAGATCCGTGTATTTTCAAATTTAATAAATTAAAAAGTTGTATTTTGTTCTTGAATACTTAAAATAGTTTTTGAAAATAATATCCAAGTTATGTATTTTTTGTGTGTGTGAGGGTATTTGTTTTAGTGGAAGATGGATTAAGTAAAAACAGATATTTGTATCTTTTACTTTAGTTCCTTTATATATGACCTTTATATTAAATAAGCTTGATAATAGATACATATTTTTAGAAAGAAAAAATAAATGTAACAAACACAAAATGGATTCTCGTGCTCATAAACAGTCTAGAAAATTGTGATTTTCCTAATAAAAAAAAATTCCATGGGTTAAACAGCTGCTAATATACTTACATCCCTATTAAATTCCCCCAACGTGAAAACTCGCAGCCCACTAGACTTGCAGCTATTAAACTGGCCTTGTACAGCAACCCGCAAACAATCTGTGGGTTACATGCGGAAAAACCCTATGGGCTATCGAAATCGGAACTCCGTTGCTGCAAAGCCTTTGATCTGTCTGTCAATGTTACATTCGCAAATCTATATTAAATTGCCACGGATCCACTGACGTTCAAACTCACAATGGAGCCAAAAAGCCTATGGGTACTAGAGAGGACCCGCAAGGGATTTAAAGACCAATCCGTAGCACTGTAATTGCAAATATCAAAACACTACTGTACTTAAAATTAAAGTGAAAGTGATGTTAGGTATTAATATTAATAGCACAACATTCTCAAGCCCACAAATCAGCAATAAAAAAATACTTTTTTTAATGTTTAATTTCCATGTTATATCGATCCCGGCAATCAATGTGTTAATACATATAATGGAACTCGCATGGACTTGAATATCAAATTTACTGATTTATTAATATTGTATTATTTCTGTAATGCTTGTCCGATCAAAACTCGTAATTCAAACCCGTAAGGCTTTGAAATCTAACCTCCATTTTTCAGTGATGTAATGATGATGATCTCTTTTTACCATTGGCTCCGTCTAAACTCGTAACTACGGGTTTGACTAATTGACCATGTTCACTGTCGCACATGCAACATGCGCAAGAACGGTTTACCGGTTTGGACGTCGGCCACGTCTGTTGCGGGCTTGGCTAATTTATTGGCTTGGTAACTCCTGTGAATTTCAAGCCCGCAGTCTTTGCGGTTGTACAGGTGCTTCAAATTTAATATGGCCCTAGTTTGGTAGAAACTTAACAAAGAAAGGTCTTTTTTAATCAAAGGTCCTGTTTTTACTTTCTAATAGCATGTTGTACTTCTACAAAACATGAGACTTTCCTAAAAAAAAGGACACGTGCAAATTATGTAAAGAACTACATTAAAAAAATATTTTAGGGATAAAAATAGGAATTATATATTTTTTTGCACAAACCTATATTGATAATAACTGATCTTTTACATTTATTTTTGTAAAAAGGGAAAGTTTGGGATATGGAAAGGAATACAAATTAAAACTCTAACAGAGCATTTTGATTCTTTATGACCTTCGTCGCTCTCCGTATTATTAGAGGTTCCCGGCTCTGCTGCCGCTGCTGGCGTTACTATGGTAACCAGACGCTGCAACTGTGAGACAGGTGAGGGCGGGGCTTGAGAAGAGAGGCGGCTGCTGAGGCGCGGGGAATACACATTGACAGAGCAGTGACACACGGAGACTGTGGGTCTGATAGAGAGAGCAGCACCTGAGAGACATACAGGGCAAGAACTGAGGAGCAGAACAGCAGTGAGGTATGTATGGGTCTGTAATAATGGAGGAGGCATAATAATAAGCTCATTAGTGATTTAGACTCGAAAATGTGAGGAAACACTGTGCTTGTGAGTGGGAGAATCCGTTATTACATACCAGTAGTGTGATAGCATGTATTATATAGGTCTACTGGGGTGGGGATCCCTGACATTAGTATAAACTAGAAGAAACATGTTTACATCATGTGTAATATATATATCCTGAGAGATAAAAATGTCATAGCATGTGTAAGATGGGTGTCCCGGGGTGGGGGCTACCATAACACTGCCCAATATTAGTATAAATTATGTATAAACCTATATCCAGTGAAAATACTGTTGTAGGATGAGTATCCCAAGGTGGGAACTACCATAAAAGTGTGCAATATCAGTATAAACTGGAAAAAAACACTTTCACAAACTTATATCACAAGAAAAACTGTCATATCATGTATAAGATGAGTATTTTGGTGCTGAAACTACCATAAATACTGTGCAACATTAGTATAAACCAGGAAAAATACTTTTACATTGTGTGTAAACATATATCTGGAGAAAAGCTTCCATATCACGTGTAAGATATGCATTTTTTAGGTTGTGCTATATTAGTATATTAGTTTTAAACTAGAATAAATACGTTTACATCATGTGTAAGACATATCCGGAGAAAAAAACTGTCATTTTGTGTATAACATAGCTGTCCGGTGGGTGTGGACTCTCAAAATAATGTGCGACATTAGAAGAAACACTTTAAAATCATGTCTAAACATATATATAATGAGAAAAACTGTCATAGTATATGTGAGACTGTCATCCCATAAACCAAAAATCATGTGCAATATTTGTATAAACTGGAAAAACATTTTTACATAATGTGTAAACATATATCCTGAGAAAATATCTGTCAAAGCATGTGTAAGATTGGTGTCCTAGAGTTTGGAGGTACCATAAAACTGTGCAATATTAGTGTAAACTAGAAGAGAAACTTTCATGTCATGTATAAACCTATATCCTGAGAAAATACTGTCATAGCATGTGTAATATGGGTATCCCAAGGTAGGGACTAGCAAAAAAGTGTGCAATATTAGGATAAACTGGAAGAAACACCACCACATCATGTGTAAAACATGTATCTGGAGATAAACTTTCATATCATATGTAAGATGTATGTTACAGAGTGGGGACTAACATAATGCTGTGCAATATTAGTATAAACTACAACAGTGGTTCCCAAACCCCTCCTCAAGACCCACCAGAGAGGCCATGATTTAGGTCAAACATTGTGTGAACAAAGGTAAGGCACCTAGGCCCTCATTCAATTGTGATTTGGCCAATTGAATAGTGCTCTAAATAAGCACATAACATATTTTTTTTAAATACGTTTTTAGTTAGTGAAAACCTTGCTTTACTAACTAAAAACTTCTTTAAAAAAATATGTTATGTGCTTATTTGGACCCCTATTCAATTGGCCAAATTGCAATTGAATGAGGGCCCTAGTTTTCAACAGGCGGTGGAGCCTCAAATTACTTCTACTTTGTGTTCACAGATTGTGTGACCTAAATAATGGCCTCTCTGGTGGGTCTTGAGGAGTTTGGGAACCACTGGACGACAAGAGACTCTTTCACATTATGTGTAAGATATATGTCCTGAGAAAATATGAAAAATACCATGAAAAATATGAGTATTCCAGAGGTGGGGGCTACCAAAAATAGCGTACATCATTAGAATAAACTAGAAAAAGTTAAAAGCCATCCAGAGGAAATAGTAAAGGAGTTAAAGCCTGAAATCAGTATGAATAAGGCCATCCGCAGGGCATCATTTTTAAATAAATATAATGGGCAGATTAGAAGGGCCTTTTATTTCTTATCAGCGGCCAAATATATATTTCTGTTGTTGTTATTTAGAATATGCAGTAATGCACGTGTGTTCAATGTTTTATTTCTTTTGCATATGGTTAATTTGTGGTATTTTGTAATCGCTACAATTATGGAGATATATATCAAAACTCAGTGATGCTTTAAATATAGCAACTATATCAAGATATTTTGAAAAGTGATACAAAGCATATTGAGTGGTTTTTATTTAGTGAAAAATTGGACCTAGCTTACCTCCCAAGTATGAAGGGCAAGTATGCGTTCTGAACAAATATAGTAGTTATTTAAAAATACTAAATTATCAAATGTTTTCATTACAGGAATTTCAAAAAGACAAAAAAATGACCCAACACCTTTCAGGAATTGAACTGCAAATTGGGTGAGTGCTTTAGATTCAACTCCAAGACACAAAATGGCTCCAAATGCCCCCCTGGTATACAAAACTAGTTCCATGATCCCCAAACAGTCTGCTTGACCTTGTAATATCTAATTTTTTTGTATACCGGGGAGATACTTAAAATGGAAGATTCACCTAAACACATATTGCTTAAATGTACAGTCATAGATGTTCATAGTGAGCACAAATATAATCTAACCGATTCTAAAGAGCAACTATGTAGTAGTTACATTCAGAGATGGATATCTATTGTCAATATAATGGCCTATGAGAAAAGAAGACCACAGCCATAAGTAATTAAAATCTTAAATATTTTGTGATCAATCCACAAATAAAAAAATAATCAAGACGCATAAATCATTAAAATATATTGCATAAAAAGTAAAAAAATAAGGTGTGATGACCACACCCTCCAAACTCCACAATATTCTAGATTATTATTATATTATAGGTAAAGGAGTTCACATAGTATACCAATGTCACACTCCTAAGACTGGAAACTGTATAATAAAGTCTCTAAAAACCATCCCACACCTGTAGGAAAGGGTCTTTAAGTCAGATAGATATGAGTTCTAATAAGGAAAGAATGCTGCTATATTAGTTGGGTTATAACTGCAAGTCTGCAACAGGTCATAAACACAGGGCCCTATGCTAATCCCAACAGTAGCAATTACAAGTGCAATAGTAGCACATAAAATCCTACCTAGCTATGCTATTCCCCATCCTATCCTGAAAACACTGAACGAGAACTGCTACGAGTGACTGCTGCACAACAAAGCCAAAAAGCACAGCAAAAATCTCTGTTAGATTTTTGCAGGGCTAAAACATTTGGAGTTACTCCCATTTATACCCTAAGCTAATACAATCTTACCTATAACTCTCAAATCAGGGCAGTGCCGTAAAGGCCAAAAATATGAAGAATATATTATGGGTACCAAAGGCCACTTGCAAAGGCTTTTAAAGCCTTGGCTGAATGCTGCTGCAGCAGTTAAAGTCACAGTATAGCACCAAAAATCACTTAAAAAAATCTATGAAATTTCAACATTCTTCGACAATTAACAGTCCAATATCAACATATGTGTAATTAAAAATTATGATAATGTATTATTATGTCAGTTTATTAGACAACGTCTCAGGTAACACACAACACAGTATTCATGGTGTTTATATATGTTCGAAACCACGCTGCCTAGGAACAAATACTCTAATGCATTGTGTGTGTGTGTATGTATATATATATATATATATATATATATATATATATATATATATATATATATATATTACTGTGAGTATAAATATATATAAAGCAAAAATACACTTTTTATTAATTGTAGGTTACACTACTCTACTTATAAGCACTCATAAGAAAGAAACAATTTATGACTCTCATTGGGTGTTCAGATACTAGCATTGCATTCTGCAGAAATAGCTGGCTGACTTTAAGCATGATATCTTAAGAGTGGTTATATTTTAAACTCCTGGGGAGTCACTAAACTTATGCAAATGTGTTCCTACTCATTCATGAAACTCTGCTTTTAAGCAAATTTTTTCTTAGAATGGTGGCACCTGCTCTACACAACCATGGAGGAATAATGCATATCACCTTCCACCCTAACACGCTTGTCACCTCTCTCTCCCTCTTTTACCACTCACTATACCTTAGATTGTAAGTCTGCGAGTTTCTATCCTAAGTACTTTAGGAATGCACCATGGACATTGGATTCCTAGCTCAAGGACAGGGCCCTCCTTGCTTTACTATATGTTGATTTGTATTTATCTTTGCATTATAAATGAACTATAATAATAATAATGTGTAAACTAAGTTAATTGCATCATTTCTACATTGATAGTTTAATGTAAAAGAAACGTAAGTTTAGGTGGAACTTCACCTTTAAGTATTCTGTGAATTACGTGCAATCAAGCATTGCCTTTTATTAGTTTATATCCCCAGAAGAACACACAAATGCTTTTTTTGTCTTTGTATCAATTTAATGTGCAGGGATAGACGTGATCATGCTCTGGAGTGTGCCAAGGAATCACAGCACATATGTTCCCAGTTATAAATGGATTACAGATTTCCTGTGCTGACCAGCAACTATCTATCTGACTGGTGAATCACCCAGTGATCAATGTTTCCATTATTAATTTAAGTTATAGTTGTCCTATTGCACTAATTTTTGTTACTCCCATCTACATATCGCTTTCCCTCATTTTGGTCATGTTGACTCAATTTAATTTGCTCACTAAATGTCACATTTATTACAGATAATGTGAGCTGCAGCCCAGAAAGCTATACTTAAATCTTCACTTTCCTCCTGATCTCTCCCTACAGATTTGATTAACTATTCAGAATGGATTGGATAGAAACAATGCAGCATAAATACACAATTCAGTGCAATTTTATAAAAATTCATATGTATATAATAATGCAGGGGTGTCCAAACTCGGTCCTGGAGGGCAACACCCAGGCCTGGATTTGAATATATCCTTTCTGTGCACAGGTGAGTCAATCAGGATGACTGAAGAAGTGATTGGCTCACCTGTGCACAGCATGGATATCCTCAAATCCAGGCATGTGTGTGGTCCTCCAGGACCGAGTTTGGACACCCCTGTAATAATGTATAGAAATATGTTGCACAGACCAATAAAATATATACACAACTTGTTGTCTTTAAATAATCTGCCCACAAAAGGAAAACAAATGTCTAGTTTGAAAACTTTAATTGCATGACTATTTAACGTAATGTAACATATTAAGACTCTTTTATTCACAGTCACTCCTCTTGTGAAACTGAACTTGAGGAATTGATGCACCAGATTGACATTATGGTGAATAATAAGAAAATAGACTGGGAAAAGCAAGTGAAAGATCTTGAGCAAAAGTTGGAAGCCAAAGATGAGGAGGTGGCAAAAAGTAGAAGTGCCCTGGATCAAAAAAACTATGAGGTAATGTGAAAATGTATTCACATGTTTATTTAAGGCTTTCTATGAACATTTATTAAGAAGACGTAGAATTTCACAATTTTCTATCACGGTTTGAATGATCATATTGTGTTTTGTTTGAATCAAGTGTGCACTAACGGAAGTCAGAAACAAATGTTCTTTTACTTAACAGTCCACATATTTTCTTGTGTTAATACATTTTTTTAATTTGCGAAGGTTACAAAACTTCCAAATTATTTAGACAAATACTAGGGAGTCCTAGCTGTGCAGTATCTCGTACTAGCCAATCAGTGACCATGTCTAAGCAGCATGTGTAGCATGTTACTGATACTTCACTCCTGATTGGCTAGTATAAGACTGCACATCTAGTAGTACTACAGAATCTTGTGTCATCATGAGCTGCAAAGGGCAGACCAAAGTAAGTACAACTTGTATGATTTATAGGCAGTATATATATATATATATAACATATATATAGTATAGTATATATAGTATAGTATATATATATACAACAATCTTATAAGCACGTCTTAATAAAATAAAGAACATAAAAGTAAATAGATACATAGGTATATTTATATACCTAATAATATCCCAAAAAAAGTCTTTGTCCCTTTAATTGAAAAACAGTTACAAATGTCACAGTAAAGAATAGTTTACATTTTATATGGTGTTGTTTCATGATTGTAACTGCATTTAACAAGACAGGTGTTTTTGCATGATTTATAAACTGTATTGTGGGCTACTAAATTAATGAGACATTCTGTTATATCAATATGTTAGTTTAAATTATGTTTTCTATGTTTTAAATGTATCCTTCTATTATATCCTTAATTCTAATTATAGACAACAGCTTATTAAACAGAAAGATTAGAAACCGGAAACACCAATGCTGTGAAACATTTCCAAAAATCTAAATATATTTGAGTTCTAATGTTAATTGTCTGTTTTTAACCTGTTAGGTTGGAATTTTATATAAGAAGCTGGAAGGATTTGAAAAAGAGCAGTGTGAAGTGGTGCAGAACTATGAAAAGCAACTTCAGGCCCTAAAATATCAGGTTAGTCTAATAACGACTATTTATTTTATGTGTTGCCATGGTAGCTTGACTTAAAATATTTCTGTTAATGTAGATATATTTCCTGTGGAGTTTCAGTATATCATTAGCAGTTTTTATTTTTGTCTTCATGTTAAATGTTAAGCGAATATGTCCTTTTATATATTCACAAATGCTCTTAGCCATAATTAAACTGTAGCTAGCATTAATTTGGATGTCAAGCTGTGAATACTGTCTCCAATAATTAAAATAACATTGCAGTTTTTAACTAAGATTTTTACTTTTATTTAAAAACAATGGGGTTTTGCTAAAAAAAAGACTTAGTTTATTACAAACAGTATTTTATATCAGTGAATTTACTGATGAAGTTTTTAGTTCCGGTATAATAACAGCGCACTTGGCTCTACCCCCTCTTTTGTCATGAAAGAGGTGACGCTCTTGTGCCTGTTGAATTTTATCATTTGTCACCCACATATGTTTATGACTCTCCCGCCCACTGATGCACAGTGACATTACTAGTGATGTTTTCACCAATGCATGCACTGGCACAGTGACATTACTAGTGATGTTTACACCAATCCATGCAGTCGCATTTTTGTCTTGTGATGTCATTTCTCTAGAATGCATGTTCTCGACTGGTGGAGTGATAAATATATATCTGGTAACATATGTATATTATTATTGTCTGGAGACTCCCACATGTGGAAGTAACATGCACAGCAGCTCTTCTGCTGTGAGTCATTATGTAGGAACTAGAGACTTACACAGTAAATGTATTGATAAAAAAAATGTTTGTAATTAAGTCTTTTTTAGTGATGTCTTTTAAATACAAACTTTAAACATTTTTTTTTATACTTTAATTGGTACAGGGTACAAGTTAGAGATATAATGGCATCTAGAAAAGATGAGCCAGCTCTGACATATTCAGTGCTGTGACATGGTGACGTGATGGGGCCCATGTGCTATTTGAGCAGTGTATTTTTTGAGTAAGGGCCTTTGGGGCTGTTTATCAGCTGCTACTGTCCCACAAGAAAGGTGTGGCCATAAAGCCTGTGAAAATCCCTTTGGGTGAGTACCGGATTGGTCCGAATATAAGCCGCACCTTTTTTCCGATTTTTGAGCTTGCGAGTTACGGGTGTGGCTTATATTCGCGACTGTCAAAAAGCCGATTTGCGAACATTGCTTGTAACGCGTGCAACATATTCTCGAATGCAAAATTACTGCCAATTTGCACAATTGCGAGTTAAGGGTGCCGAATTTCATGCTTGAGACTGCGGTATTGAATAGCGATTTACGGTTTTAGTGATTCTAACATCCTGTAAAGCCTGTAACCTGCAAAAAAAAGCTACAGTGCTAATTAGAAAGCCTGTTTCTTGCAATGGCTGATCACTTTGAGAGTCTTTTTCTCTCCAATTTTACGGGTGCGGCTTATATTTGAGTACTATCTTTTTTCTATTTTTTCCCCTTGAACTTTATGGGTGCGGCTTATATTCGGACCAATACGGTAGTTTATATAGAACAAGGCTTTCCAAAGCATGGGGTGAGATGTAACTGTAAATGAGAATCTGTGATGAGGGAAATGCCCTCTCCTTTCAGAGCTCCTTGGAAATATATACTTTTTTCTTTATGTCTTTACCCCTTATTTGAGACATTTTTACATTTACAGCAGAATGTATTTCCCATAAATATAAACATACTGGTAGGTTATCACTTACAGAGTTGTTAGTTTCTAAAATGTACTTGAATCCTGAATATCAACAGAAAGATGGTATTTAGTAGTGGCAGTTATGATATATTGTTTGGTTAGATAAGTAGTTGAAGCGACATGGAAAGATTTTTTTCTTTCATCTAAAAGAGGAATATTAAGAGTGTTTTCTTTATTCAATTGAAAGTGTAAGAGCTTAAAATAGTACTCAGATATGTAACTGCTTTTGTGGGCTTGCCCTTTGCCAGCCAATGAGATCTGCACACTAAAGTCTGCATTTTTGGTTAGTTTTAATGAAGTTTAAACAGGTTTCACTTGATATTTTTCATGCAAAACAACTTGTGTAATGTTTAAAAAATGTTCTTAAATACTTTGAAAAAAACAGTTATGTTAGAAAAAGGGTAGAATTACACATAATTTAAATGCTACAACCACCACTGCCTGATGCTAATCTTTCTTTTTCACCTGTAGTTTTGCCATAATATAGTGCTATTTATACAGTTTGAGTTCGAAAGCATGAATGTTTCTATATGTGGTGAGAAATGGGGAAAGTACATCTAAAGTTGAACACAAGATGGCACTCTGCAAATAGGAAAAGGACTTCAGACAGTGAGCTCTCTATATTCAATTATTGATGTAAATTTGTGTTGTCTCATAACAGAAAGAAATGTGCCAACCTATAACAGCACTCCCCTAAGGAAAAGAAACAAGTGTAACCAAAATCATTCTAGAAATAACTTCAATTAATTTGAATGAAAAATACAATAAAATAAATCACAAGCATGATCATGTTTATAAGGGTAAATAAAATATGTGAATATTGAACATTTAGTGATATATTGTAATGTAATAACTGTATATTATTGTAAAAACATAAAGGGATACAGAAAACATCCAACATTTTGACATTTAATGTCAATAACTATAAACAAATGCTACTTATAATACTCAAATAATTTAGGTAACTAAAACTTAGATTGAACTTTCATTTTGTGCTAATGAATCCTCCTCTATGATCTCCCATTCATCTTCATTTTACAGATAACTGCTAAAATTCCCTGGTTGGTTGCAGGGCTTGCACATCCTCCCTGCCTGATGCATTTGGCCGAGATAATGAGAGAACATTTTAAGTCTAGTTCTCAATGGAAATAGATTTGGGATCTTTTTTGTGTCCCTTCAGTAGAAAACACCAATACTGGTATATATTTAATTTTAGGATGTGGCTAGAAAACGAATATTTCAATGAAATATAAAATATTCATTTTGCAGTGATGAATACTAAGCAGGTGGCAATCCTTACATTAAATTCCTAGATGTATTTTGGAATTCAAAGTGTATGTAAAAAAAACACATTTTGGATGATTTAACGTCCTTGCTAAAAGTGTATCTTGTACCTCGTAATGTCTTTTTGGAAAAGCCGTATGTGCTTGGTGGTGTTTTGCGGCTTTTGGGTCATGTAGCCTCGTTTTCGTATTTTTCGGCAGCCATTTTTTCTCTCGCTTAGGGGATTTTTGTGTGTCTAAACTTGGGAATTTGGACTTAAATTGAGGTGTAACTTTACTTGCAGAGGTCCTGGTTGCCCCCCTTGCTGTGGGTAAGCTTTTTATGTCTTTTTTGTGTGTATTTATTGTGTTTTTAATGTTTTTAGGTGCGAGCGGTTTGGCCGTTTAAGGTCGTATTTTTGGGAGTTCATAATGTTTTTTTTCTAAGTCCCGCGTCTCATATTTTTTAGGCTAAGTCCGTAAATTTTGTGTTCTAAGACTCACGTTTCGTATTTTTTTGTGTAAGTCCGTATTTAGTGATTGCTTGTTAGGTCTATTTTGGTAAAGTGCTGCTTGTGTTTGTGTTTGTAACCGCTTGTGAAGCGCAGTAGAGCCTCCACCTCCGAGGCTGTTGGTTGTTGTATTTTTTTTTTTCTGAGAGGCGCTTTTGCTGTTATTGTTTTGTCCACGCTGATCAAACTGCGTCCCTCACTTCGTGAGACGACGATTCGTAGTTTGACAACTATTATATGTGATTGCTAACTGCTGTTTTTTGCTGCTTTAATATATTGGGTTTTTTTGTGAAAGGTTCACACTAAATTTTAGTTTCTTTGATCTCATGAAGTGACTGCTGATAATACATTGCACTACTGTGCCTTGCAAAAGTATTCACCCCCTTGTCAATTTTTCATGTTTTGTTGTCTCACAACCGGTAATTAACATGGATTGTTTGAGGATTTGCATCATTTAATTTACAGAACATGCCCACAACTTTGAAGATGTGTTTTTTTTTTTTTTTTTTTTTTTCACCATTATTGTGAAGTAAACAACAAATAGGACAAAATAACAGAAAAAGTCAATGTGCATAACTATTCACGCCCCTAAAGTCTTTGTACAAATACTTTTTGTAGAGCCACCTTTTGCGGCAATCACAGCTCCAAGTCGCTTTGGATAAGTCTCTATGAGCTTGCCACATCTTACCACTGGGATTTTTGCCCATTCCTCCTTGCAAAACTGCTCCAGCTTCTTCAAGTTGGATGGTTTGTTCTTGTGAACAGCAATCTAAGTCTGACCACAGATTTCTATTTATTGAGGTCTGGGCTTTGACTAGGCCATTCCAACACATTTACATGTTTCCCCTTAACCCACTCAAGTGTTGCTTTAGCAGTGTGTTTGGGGTCATTGTCCTGCTGGAAGGTGAACCTCCGTCCTAGCCTCAAATCACGCACAGAGTGGTACAGGTTTTGCTCAAGAATATCCTTGTATTTAGCACTATCCATCTTTTCCTCAAATCTGACCAGTTTCCCTGTCCCGGCTGCTGAAAAACACCCCACAGCATGATGCTGGCACCACCATGTTTCACTGTGGTGATGGTGTTCTTTGGGTGATGTGATGTGTTGGGTTTGCACCAGACATAGCGTTTTCTTTGATGGCTGAAAAGTTCAATTTTAGTCTCATCAGACCAGAGCACCTTCCACCATACATTTTGGGAGTCTCCCACATGCCTTTTCGCAAACTCAAAATGTGCCTTTTTTTGTTTTTTTGCTGAAAGTAATGGCTTTCTTCTGGCCACTCTGCCACAACGCCCAACTCTATGGAGTGTACAGCTTATTGACGTCCTATGTACAGATACTCCAGTCTCTGCTGTGGAAGTCTTTCAGCTCCTCCAGGGTTACCTTGGGTCTCTGTGCTGCCTCTCTGATTAATGCCCTTCTTGCCCTGTCTGTGAGTTTTGGTGGGCGGCCGTCTCTTGGCAGGTTTGCTGTTGTGCCATGTTTTTTCCATTTGGTTATGATAGATTTGATGGTGCTCATGGGGATCCTCAAAGATTTGGATTTTTTTATAACCTAACCCTGACTTGTACTTATCAACAACATTATCCCTTACTTGTTTGGAGAGTTCCTTTGTCTTCATGGCAGTGTTTGGTTAGTGGTGCATCTTGCTTAGGTGTTGCAGCCTCTGTGGCCTTTCAAAAAAGGTGTGTATATGTAATGAGAGATCATGTGACACTTAAATTGCACACAGGTGGATATAATTTCACTAATTATGTGACTTCTGAAGGTAATTGGTTGCACAGGCCAATTTTCTGTTTTCTATTTCTAAAAAGTAGCTTTATGTATATATTTTTCTCATTTCACTTTACCAACTTGGACTATTGTGTTCTGATCCATCACATAAAATTCAGATTAACAAAACATTAAACGTAAGGCTGAAATGTAACAAAATAGGTAAAAAGTCAAAGTGGGTGAATACTTTTTGCAAGGCACTGTATTTCTACATGCTCTGCCTTACTGCTTCATACTAATATACTGAATTATTGATTAAAACATCCTCAAAAACTTAAAAACCAATATTTTATTATAAAACATATTGAATACTTAACATCTAAAATGTATTTTTGAGCAAAATTAATTATGTTTTACAATTACAATGTTTTTTTTTTTTTTTTAAATAAAAATGTTTTGTTTTTAGCTTTATAAATTGAAGAAAAGCTATGAAAAGCTCCATTACAGCCACATGAAAAACCTAAGGCACGAAACTACAGGAACCTCTCCAGAACAGGAAAAAAGCAAGTTTGAGATTGCACAGTTGACTCAGAAACTAGAGGTAAATATATTGGCACATCTGGAAACATATAAACCTAGACTATAACTTGTGTTGTCAACAGAGGAACTGGAATTACAAAGCACTAACAAATAATATAGACAGCATTGCTTATGAATGCATGGGCTATATTACAGTTTTTCATAATGCAGTACAAATGTTAAATGGACTCTTTAGGTGATTTTAGTTTTGTTGTATAAAATGTTTTAACTAGGTGACATTTAATTTCTAACCTCAGAGTAATTGTCACTTGAAATGTACGATTCCCTTTAAGAAGCCTACAACGTAACAGATAATCACATAGTGGAACTGTCCGCTTTCTCCCTCTTTCTCTCATGTAGAATGCCATTTTTCACAGCCTAAGACCACAACCATGGGGCTACAAACTGACAAACTGTCTGCCTAAAATAGAGACATTGGTAGTGTGCCAGAAGCACAGAGGAGGGGCTTCAGAGGGTCACAGCTGTGAAACATGGCACTGACATGAGAGCGAACGAGGGAGATAGCAGAAGGTGACAATCTATTATTCTGTGGGTGAAGTGATAATTTTATGACAATTACTTTGAGGAGGATAGATTTAAGTCACCTAGTTAAAACCTTTACTTAACATTGCCTAAACAGTTTCTTTAAAGAAAAGAAAGAAAACAAAGTACAGTGGAACCTCTATTCTCCCTATATTAATCAAATCCAGAATTCTGCAAAAAATTATAATTTATTATTTATTCGTCCGATATTCAGTCGTCCCTAAGGAATGGATTAATGATGAATATAGGGGTTCCACTGTAATCGTTGAAGGATGTCACCAATTGTTGTCCTGTTTGGATACAATTTTGGAACTAGAAACCTACGTTATGCCCTTTTGGATCACTACCTTATCTGTGTACTTACCTGTGTACCTGGGGAAGATTTGAGCCGTGTACCATGTATGGTCTTTTTTATTTTTTTTTAAAGTATTGAAAAAAAAAAAAAAAAAAAAATTCATATAACGTATAAAATGGGAAAAAAAGATTTACCAAAAATAAAAAAACTGCAGAAAAATTCTAAATAAAATAATAAGTGAAAAATTTTAAAATAAAAAATAGGGATTACCATAATAAATCTTCATCTTCATCTGGGGGGATGTTCAATGTACCCTCCCTTTTTGACAACCCTCCTGAGATCAACTAAGGCGCCCTTGCCCTCACCTAAAAAAAAAAAAAATACACACCAGGAGCTTCCCCACCGAGTAGCGGCTTTCTGGCTGCACATTTGCCTTGAATACTTATTTGTATGGCTTCTGATTGGCTAAAAGATGTGTCAATCATATTTCAGCTAATCAGAATCGAGTATTTGTACATAGGAACTCTAATTGGTTAGTCAGTAACCCAAATCTCTCCTTTCCTATTGGTTAGCGGTACGGAATAACTGTTACAAATAAATGATAATAATAATAGCCTTTAACCCGTCAGGGCTCTGTTTCCCCTATTCTGATAGTATCAAATCTCAGCCAATCAGGATAGGATTTTATTCTAGTATTACACTTCTCTGATTTGGCTATTGAAACAGACAGTCAGAGAAGAGAATATTAACTTTCTTTTCTCTGATTGGCTGCTTCAATAACCAATCACAGAAGGGAAAAACTAGAATAAAACTCTGTTCTGATTGGTTGATGGGTTAATGTTTGATGCCATGAAGTTAGTGTGCCCTCCTCCCCAAAGCAGAATGGGTGGGGTGGTTTCAGTAGTCTGGTGGCTCCCCAAGTGTTGAGGGGGATCATGTAGTTCTGAAGGCAATGCACAGGTGTGTTCTAATTTTGCAAGGTTAATTGGTTGTCATACATCATTTTAAGGTATTGCCAACCATTGTAGGTTTGCCAACCAATATGGCAACTTTAATATCAGTCAGTACTGTAAATGTCTGGGCCCCAATAACACGCATGCGCTACTCCGACCTCGATATGTAAAGAGTGTATACACTGTGCTGCATCTGGCATTACAGCGCCTCATCGCAGACCTAATTATAATACCAGCCATTTAGTATATCATATGGAGACCTAAGCTGTGCTAGTGCACGATGAGCCGCTGTACATATTCTCCCCAGAAGTAGTTTGAATGAGTGAAACTTTTAAAGAGGGTATAATGAAAATTTGTCTAACTGTAAATTCACCACATAGAACAGAGATGTCTTACCACTGCATACATTTCTCTGCTTATTTTATGTTTTGAAGTACGGTAAATAAAAATTAATATTCAAAAATAGGGCAAATGATAATGAACTCACAACCTTTTGTATTCAAGGTAATTAATCTTATTTCTGAACCAATAAATCCAAAATTTTAAATTTGTGTGATAGCCTCCTTTTTTTCATTATCTGTGCAAATTCTTATGGGAGGGCTTCAAGGGCTATACAAACAGTATGTAGAAATACAGATATGTAAGGCAGCCCTTGATTGATTTTAAACCACTTTCCAACATGATAGTCAAGTCTCAATCTGATAGTTCATAGCAGTTTTGGTGATTCCATGCCCCTGTCAGTTTGTGGAGTATAGCATTGACACAATTCCTAAAGTAAATCACAATTTATATGTAATAAATAAGAGAAATATGTTAATGATGCCTAAGAATCACATATGGTAATCTAGCTGCTTTTTATTGCTTTTACTTTAATACTTAGTGTGCATTTTACATGTGTTCAGTGTCAGTACAGGAGGTCTCCTGGTTACACACTGTACTTAAGAGCAAGCTCCCGAAGCTTTTGTATGAGTTTGTTTTTATGTTTTGTTTGTTTGAATTAAGAGAGAGCACACTAGTTTCTGTAGCTTATTATTACAGTACAGGGGTGTTATTATCTCAGTATTATACTGTACTAGTAAATTGCCAGTCAAAAATGACGATATCATTTTTAAATTTTCTCTCTTCCTCTACTGTGTCTCTCCCCACCTTCCCTCCCCCGTGTCTCTTCCCCCTCCTTCCCTCCCCCGTGTCTCTTCCCTCCCCCGTGTCTCTTCCCTCCCCCGGGTCTCTTCCCTCCCCCGGGTCTCTTCCCTCCCCCGGGTCTCTTCTCTCCCCCGGGTCTCTTCTCTCCCCCGGGTCTCTCGCCCCCCCCCCCCCCCCCGGGTCTCTTCCCCCCCCCCCCCCTGTCGCCTCCCGCTTCCCCTCCTTCTCTTCCCGCCCCGCCCTCCTTCTCTGAAAAAATAAATCACACTTAAATATTTGATATTTGATAGGCACTGAAAAAATACCCCAAACCCATTTTCCCTTGAAATTCTATGTTTTTACATGTTGGACATTTTGTACATATTATTATTTTATTTCCCATGATAATCACCTATTTTTGGTAAAAACAAGAATAACAACATGCTCTAAACATTTCACAGACCCTATTTATACAGCTATTCTTTTCTTCCTATTGAATTAATTATGTTTGATCTATGGATTGCTGGATTACAGAAAATGTTATGTTATTTTCAAGCAACAAACATTTTCTTTTGCTTAGAAAACTTTTTTGAAAAACCACGAATATAGCTGTTACTGATGATACATTTTTACTTTTGTAGGAGTATAATGCAAGATCCAAAGAATGGGAAAGACAGAGGATGATGTATCAGAATCATTTAAAATCTCTGAATGAACAGAGAAACACTCTGACAGAAAAGTATGATGCTCTTCAGGTAAACATCTAATTTGTACTTTTAAACCTTGCTCATCAGAATAATGAAATCGTGCATTTGTGAATATATGTAATATCATTACCTTGAGACATTTTTCAGATTAATATGATGTGTGTGCTAAAGCTCAAGAAGCATGCTTGCAAATTGATAACATTAACTGCTAAGCAATAATCCTTAGTCTGTTTTTACTGCAATGTGGAATGAATATGTATGTTAGTGTACATATGATTAGCTTCACTTGCTCCCAATAAATAGAGGCCAGCTGTATAAGTAGTTCCATGACCCAAGGTATTTAAACCTCAAATTAAAATTCATGTGGGTGCTTCACTAATGCAGTCACAAATATTTCTGATATGTTGTGGTGTACTTTAGCTCTAACAGCACACCATTTAATAGAAATCTGGCCATGCAAAAAGTATATCACTAAGCAATTTTCTAAAAGAAATTAATATGTTTTCTTTTCTTCTGTTAATCTCTGGTAATGGACTGCAACATAGCTTGATATTGATGTATTAAAGGTATACAGAAGTCCTATATATCTGGTAGTAAGAGAAAACGTATTTTGTAGGCTAATATATACAGTATCTCACAAAAGTGAGTACACCCCTCACATTTTTGTAAATATTTTATTATATCTTTTCATGTGACAACACTGAAGAAATGACACTCTGCTACAATGTAAAGTAGTAAGTGTACAGCCTGTATAACAGTGTAAATTTGCTGTCCCCTCAAAATAACTCAACACACAGCCATTAATATCTAAACTGTTGGCAACAAAAGTGAGTACACCCCTAAGTGAAAATGTCCAAATTGGGCCCAATTAGCCATTTTCTCACCACGGTGTCATGTGACTTGTTACTGTTATAAGGTCTAAGGTGTGAATGGGGCTCAGGTGTGTTAAATTTGGTGTTATCGCTCTCGCACTCTCTCATACTGGTCACTGGAAGTTCAACATGGCACCTCATGGCAAAGAACTCTCTGAGGATCTGAAAAAAAAAATGTTGCTCTACATAAAGATGGCCTAGGCTGTAAGAAGATTGACAAGACCCTGAAACTGAGCTGCAGCATGGTTGGCAAGACCATACAGTGGTTTTACAGGACAGGTTTCACTCAGAACAGGCCTCGCCATGGTCGACCAAAGAAGTTGAGTGCACATGCTCCGTGTCCTATCCAGAGGTTGTCTGTGAGAAATGGACGTATGAGTGCGGCCAGTATTGCTGCAGAGGTTGAAGGGGTGAGGGGTCAGCCTGTCAGTGCTCAGATGCTCCACTTTGCATCAATTTGGTCTTCATGGCTGTGGTCCCAGAAGGACGCCTCTTTTAAAGATGATGCACAAGAAACTCCGAAAGCAGACTAAGGACTTTGATTACTGGAACCATGTCCTGTGGTCCAATGAGACCAAGATAAACTTATTTGGCTCAGATGGTGTCAAGAGTGTGTGGCGGCAACCAGGTGAGGAGTACAAAGACAAGTGTGTATTGCATACAGTCAAGCATTGTGGTGGGAGTGTCATGGTCTGGGCCCACATGAGTGCTGCTGGCACTGGGAAGCTACAGTTCATTGACTGAACCATGAATGCCAACATGTACTGTGACATACTGAAGCAGAGCATGATCCCCTTCCTTCGGAGACTGGGCTGCAGGGCTGTATTCCAACATGATAACGACCCCAAACACACCTCCAAGGCGACCACTGCCTTGCTAAAGAAGCTGAAGGTAAAGGTGATGATATTGAAAGTATTGAGCATCTATGGGACATCCTCAAACAAAAGGTAGGGCAAGGTCTCTAACATACACGACTCTGTGATGTCATCATGGAGGAGTGGAAGAGGACTCCGTGGCAACCTGTGAAGCTCTGGTGAACTCCATGCCCATGAGTGTTAAGACAGTGCTGGAAAATATTGGTAGCTACACAAAATATTGACACTTTGGGCCTAATTTGGACATTTCCACTTAGGGGTGCACTCACTTTTGTTGCCAACAGTTTAGACATTAATGGCTGTGTCTTGAGTTATTTTTAGGGGACAGCAAATTTACACTGTTATACAGGCTGTACACTTACTACTTTACATTGTAGCAGAGGGTCATTTCTTCAGTGTTGTCACATGAAAAGATATAATAAAATATGTACAAAAAATGTGAGGGGTGTACTCACGTATGTGAGATACTGTACATATTAGCCTACAAAATATGTTTTCTCTTACTACCAGATATATGAGACTTTGGTATACCTTTTAATACATCAATATCAAGCTATGTTGCAGTCCATTACCAGAGATTAACAGAAGAAAAGAACAGATATGAAAAAAAAAAAGTTAAATATGACACTCACATTTTACACCCTCAAACACAATGAGGTATGTATACAGCATAGGTAGAAGTCCCAATATGTGACGCAGGATACTTGTACAGGCACCAGATCGTGCACAAGAACATATAAATACATGTTAAATAAGATTTTGGTTTATTCCATACTGAGCATAAGTATCTGGATTTTTAGATTCTAATGGCATAAGTATTTGCCTATGGTTCTTATATTAATCGAGGAATATATTGATGAGCCTCCCAGTCTCTATACTCCATTGAAGATTGAGTATTTGTTGGACTGATTTGATGGGACTGAGTTACACTTAAACTTCTGTAACATTATTTACTATACCAACAGATACTGTTTAATTGATCCAGATGTGAATGTATTTACACTCTTTTCCCTAGTGCTACATACAAATTTTGAGTGTGTGGTACTTTTTTTTGATTTTAATACATTGAGTGAAGTTGCTTTTTGTGCATAAATCAGTTGCATTAATCTTACTTCTGCCTGTAGGTATTAACGATTACTTATTAGTGTTGTCTGTTCCGGCTGTTTCTCTGAGTTGGTAGTTGTGTATAGTAATTCATACCATTGCACTCCAGTCTCCAATAGTTATTATATAGTCTAGATCACACCAGAGCCATCTAGCAACAAGTGGAATAGGTGGAAATTCCCATAGAGCTCTTCTTAAAGGACTACTGTAATGTAGTAACAGGAGCTATATAAAATACCACTATATGGTTAAATTAGCTGTCAATCATTAATACATGTCTAGAGGTTGAGTAGCTAATGTATGAAAGGGTTTGACATTGAATATTTTTTTGTGTGTTTTGTTTTGTTTAAATCCGTGAATAGGAATTGTATTAATGGCCAATGACTAAACCGTGAATACTTTACATTGCCCTTAAATTTGCATTTTATTATTATGAGACCAGCTCAAGTGAGACCCCTGATTCTGATTATGCTTAAAAAATTAATTTTAAAGTAACATTTGACTTTAAATTTGTTTTGTTCTTATAACAATAAATTGCAAACTTACTTAGAAGATCTTGTACTTTTATAGTACTGCAACCACTGGAGACATGTATATATGTCTCTTTTGTTTTAAATTAAATTACAATTTTTGATGTGTGTGTATATTAAATCTTTATCAATAGACTTACATATTTGTGTCATCCAATACAAACATAAATGTCTTATAACTAGAGCTGGTCGAGTTGCGTGATTTTAAGCTTTTATGAATATTACAATAGTTATTACTGTAACTAAAATTTAACAGTGGCTAATTCATCATCATCTACCCTGCACTGCTTATATAATGTGAATCCTATGCGCCTGAGGTGCCTGTTTGTGATGGTCTTTCCACTTTACATTTACATTTCATATTTGATTATTTATTCTCATATTCTTGGTGACATCAAATCTCACATGGGGTAGTGAGGAATGTTATCCGCTGTTTGTGAAGCAGTATTTCCAATTATGAGCAACGATATGTCAAGTGCTTAAATATT